>JAQPPZ010001273.1:3130000-3730000 GCA_028583015.1 Wollemia nobilis | reverse complement strand
CATTAATCTATTTTCCAAATTTTATAAAATTTGGAAAATTCCCCTAGGATACCCTATCTCTCCACTTGAAAAGTGTCCTAACCACCACTACCCCTCCCCTTACCACATCTCACACACCTCACTTCACTTCCACCTACCCACATGCCACCACTCCACCTAAGTGAGACACTCTAAGTGACTCACTCTAACTACCCAAGATAGGTGGCTACCTAGTCCCTACCACTTGGTTGCCCTATTCTACTACATATCCTCACCCCCTCATCTCCCAAAAGCCTATAAAGGCTCCACCATTTCATCAACCAAAGGAGGACTAAACATACATCATCATGCTGCCAAAATCATGCTAGGAGGAGCATAACTTTCTCGAATATTGAGCCATCAAATCCAACATAAGCCCTTCTATAACTTAGTCCCAAATATAGACCTATATTTGTATATTCATAAATGCAGCCTCGCAGTTTCACAAATACAACCCTACATTTGGCTAGTCACAAACATAGCCCTACATTTGCACAAATGTAGCCCTACATTTGTGCAAGACTGCCAAACTTGTTTTGGCCATATCTCACTCATCCAGACTCATATTGAGATGAAATTTTGAGGGTAGCTTCTTGACAACCATTAGAACATATACGCCAATTTTTAGATCATTTTTAGAAACAAATATAAAAAAAGGGTGCTATGTTTGGCCAGCCACAAATGCAATCCTACCTTTGCACAAATTCAATCGTGCATTTGCATGGGAGCAGATCATCTAGCTATAGGCCTGGATCAGATAGGTAAAGTAAAGAAAGGTATTTTTTTCTTGATTATTGTGTCCTCAACATAGGTTTTTACTTCATTGCAAGCATTTCAACTCAGGATTTCATAGTTTTTCTTTGTATCAAAACAAGCCTAACACAGTGGAGGCCCTTCATATGCTATTGACCCCTTTTTTATTTGTAAGCATTTGTGTGTATGTGATAGGTATTTGAAAGCTACTGAAGCAAGGATGGCCTGCAAGGATACCCAAGCCCATCCAACATATTTATTTGAGAAAAAATGATCGTCAACACCCACCATTATTTTGATATACAAAAGAGGAATTTCCCCCTTTTTTCCATTGTACCCTAAGAAAGCAAGAAAAAGCTTATCGTAATCATACCCTTGCATACCTGGGGCCAATAATTGTAAAAAGTAGACCAGGACTCTAGAAAATTTTAATACAAAGATCAATTTTATTGCAAATTCTTATTTCGTGCTTTCTTTGTTTGGGTGTTATATTTATTGCTACAAGAATTATGAGATATTTGTCTAATGCAAATAGACTCATTTTCTAGATATTTTTAGATTTGTCTAATGAAGGATCCTTTTTTGAATAGTGATGGACTTGTTTGTGGGCTCCATATTCTAGAGATCTATGTGCTATCCTTCTAAAGGTTCAATATTTATAATATCTATGGACCTAGCTATTGAGGAAGTCATTTTCTAGAGATGGATGGGCTTGTGACTATTTGGAAGTATTATGAGACCCCAAAAGAAATAAGGGTTCCACTTTATGGAGATCTATGGATCTACCTACTTACGGTTCTATTTTTTAAAGATATTTGAATTTGTGTGAAGAGGGATCCAATTTTTGAAGATTTGTGGACTTGTCTACTGAGGGTTCCATTTTTGGAGCTTATGAATGGAATGAGGCTAGAGTATGGTGCATGCTTATGCTCTAAGAATAAATTAAAGATACACTAAAATGAATGTACTAATATTTTAGGATTTTTGATGTAGCTAAAATAAAAAGAATAATATATGTGGGATTTTTTTGTAAAAATATATATGAAGATTTGTAAAAGGTTTCGAACCCTTTCAAAAACCTTTATTTTACCCTCATAAAAAAACTAACCCCTCACACTTATCATATATCATTGGAGTATTTTGCAACATTATATACGGGTAATGACTATTTTTGGTGCCTACAAGTGCCCTAAATTATTTTCATCTCTCTTTGTTTTCTATATAATATTTGAGAAAATGTTTTATTTCTATTTATTTATGGAAAATACCATAATTTCTCTACAACCTCTATTTTTTATCTATAAATTTTGATAGTCTCCACTAGTTATTAGTTGAATTTTCATATGATTATAAGAAAGCAAGGAAAATTTTTCCCTCATTATTCTAAAAATAACACATTTGCTAGATTTTTTTCATATTTGCTTAGCAAGCACCACCAAAACTAATTTTGATAAATTCAACTTTTCTGTATTTTTATTATACTATTAGATCAAAGTCAATTTATTGTATTAAATTTATTGTCACAAATGACCCTTCTATGCATATTCAATTTCTATAACTAAGAGGTTAGTGCTTTTTTCCACATTTTATAATACCATGATAAGTCCCATCCTACAAATATTATGCAAGAAAGGTAGTAATATAATTCTAGACATAGGCATGATTTTGAGATTTCTTTTAAAAAAAATAACCCACAATTTCCAACAAATAACGGTAGGAGTAGTCCTCTATAGAATGCATAATAATTTAGATTTGGAACAACACATAATCTAATAGTGTATGAACCTTTTCAAAGTTAATGGAATTAAACACTATATTCTTATTTTTTAAAACTAAAATCTCAATTTGCATAAGTAAAGAGATAGTGAAGAAGTAAAATATATGATGTTTACATATATTTCTTAGACAAGGCATACCTAAAATTTCCATGATATATTCTTCTTTGTAGAATCTCTCCTATTAGAATTTTGTTATGGATTGCTAACCAAGGGAATGTTGAGGTCTTAAGAGTACCTTTAATGACCAAGAATTCTTGCTAGAGAGATCATTGAGATTAGGAAATACTTATTGCTCCAAGGGCATATATTATATCTCGATCAAGAATTCATTATTTTTTTATAGATTCTAAACCAACTCATCCTCCCATGTAGAAATGGTAAAATAATCCTAAAGCATCTTTTGAAGTCCATTTGCTATTTATATGAGGTTATCTCCTAAGTTGTTAACCTAAATTCATGATTTAGGATTGTTGCTTACATGGATATAATCTTGACCTTTAAACCTATATAAAATAATCAAATCTAAGCTAGTGGTTATCATTTTGGATCATAAATAAGAGTATAAGGCTTCAACAAAGTGTTAAAATAGAAATTTATAAATTACCCTTCATTTTTACCATATATTTTGAGATGAAGTTCCATGTTGTTGAACCTTTATATAGGGTTTTTTACTAAATAATACATCCATAAAACATATATATATATGATGTATTATTTTTATCCATTTGTTCCTTTGGATTTTAATTTATATTTTACCCCATCTACCAAATTTAAGAGTTTGGAATTCTACAAGCCTACCCATAAAATATTGTTATTTTTTAAAACCCTATCTCACTTATAAAGAATAAAACTTCTTTTAATTATATAACATTTAGTTATTACTTAATGATAATCTTGACATTTGTTTTAAAGAAAAAATAAAAGCTTTTTAAACCATAGTTTTCAACAAATAGTGGTAGGAGTAATCCTCTATAGAATGCACAATTATTTAGCTATGGAAAAACAAATAATTCAACATTGTATGAAATATTTCAAATTTAATGGGATTACACACTATATTCTTATTTTCTTAAAAATGAAATTCCAATTTTTGTAAGCAAAGGAACATTTAAGAGCTAAAGTATCTGATGTTTATAGATCCTTCTTAGACAAGGCATACCTAAAATGTTCATGATATATTCTTATTTGTAGACTCTCTCATATTAGAATTTTTTTATGGATTGTTAACCAAAGAAATATTGAGATTTTAGGGAGGACCTTTAATGAGCAAGAATTATTAATGAAAAAATAAACATGGTGAAGTAGTACTCTAAAAATGTAAACTAGTTTTTGATTCACCAGATCACAAATGTGTAAGTGAAGAGCATACTCCTAGTGCTACAAGCTTTTTGGTTCACCAGATCACATTACGTGCAAGTGAAGAGCATAATACTAGGAGAAAAATGTATTATAAAACAAAAGGATGAAAATGAGGGATTATAAACTCAAAGAGAGAGACGAGTTAGGAAAGGGACAAAAAACATTTGATTGAATTTTTATTCTAGAAAAAATAAGTGATACATATACAAAACTATATATTAATATACAATCATTAATTAATAAATGAATATTATATAATTAAAAGAAATATTATACATAATTTATTTTGTAGGTTAGAGTATATATATGATGTCATTTTAAATATTTCTAGTAGGTATAATATTTCAATTTGATAAGGTAGATATGGCATCTAGATTTGACAAAATATAAAGATATTTTCTTTGAAAAGGATGTGAGAAAAAAATTAGGTTTACTCTTTGTAAGCAATATAGGGTTTACAAAAAATAAAAATATTTGACAAACATGCTTGTAGAATTTCAAACTCTTGAATTTGGTACTAGGGGTAAAACTTAAAATAAAAACCAAAGGAAAAAATTAGATAAAAATAATACATCATATCTAGATAGATAGATAGAGAGAGATAGAGAGATATATGGATAGATAGATATGATGTATTATTCTTGTCTAATATTTTAAATGTTGAGACTTAAAATAATACAGGTCCCAAGATAGACTCTATTGAACCTTCCAACAACACTTTGGCTTTGTACACACACTCTTCAAGGTTAGAAGACATACTGGATTCAATTGGAGTAAGTCAAGAAACAAGGAAAAAAAATGAAGATGGATTCTAATCAAAAGGCATGTCGCAAGACCATTAAAACATCATATGGTAAAAGAAGGTGAAAAGCTTGTAGAGGAAGGTAAGATTAATTCCCTTACAAACTATTTTAGCCTTTGTATTAATGAAGATCATCACTTGGAATATTAGAGGACTCAAAGTAAGGATTTCAAAACAAAATGAAATTAGAAGAATGATTCAGATAAACCATCCACATCTTGTTTTCCTTCAAGAAATGAAGATGTCAATAGAGGAAATGGATTCAATTGCTAGTAAAATTTGGCCAATTGGAAAAGTTGTTTCCCTTAGTTCCCAGGGGACTTCTAGTGGCATTGCTTACATTTGGGACCCAAAAGAGGTAGTTATTCACCATATGGTTGGTAGCTAGGGTATTTTGGCTATAGCTATTCAAAGTAGATATTCCAATCAAATTATGCTTTGCATAATTATTTATGCTCCGACTTCCTTAGAGGAAAATATAAGACAGTGGAAGGATATAACTTATATTATCTCTCATTTTCCTAAAGCTTGGATATTTATAGGAGGATATTTCAATACCATCCTCTCTCTAGATGAGAAAATGGGGGGAAATAGAAATGTGAATGGGAGCACTGAACTCATGAATGAATATATTGCAAACCTTCATCTTGTGGAGATACAGCCATATAATGGCCTTATGACTTGGTCTAACAGAAGGCAAGGATTATCTTGTATCATGGAGAGATTGGATAGGTTCCTTCTCTCTAACCATTTCTTAATCCATGGTCACATTCCTAAAGTGAAGATTCTTAACAATGCTGGTTCAGATCACTGGCCAGTCATGGTGGAAATTTGGAAAACCAATGTGAGTTTCTCTCCATTTCAATTTCAATTAATGTGGCTTAGAGACAATTCCTTCAGAACTCGAGTGCAACAATGGTGGAAGGAAGGTAAACCAAGATATGGGACTAAGATGTTCTGTTTTGCCAAAAGGTTACAATATATTAAATCCAAAATCAAGAGTTGAAACTGGAAGAAGTTTGGGGATGTTCAACAAAAAAAACATGAAATTATTTCTCAAATTGAAATTTTGAATAAGAAAATTTGTTTATATGACCTCACTGAGAGCAGAAATACATATGAAATTAGACTCACAGCTCAGTTAAAGGAATGGGAAAAAAGAGAAGAACTCTTATGGAAGAACAAATCTATAATTCAATGGCTCAAAGAAGGTGATTAAAACACAATTTTCTTCCATAAATATCTTCTAGATTGAATATCTCACAACTTTATTTCTTCCCTAAATTCAGATTCTGGAGATTTTATCTACACTTGGGATGACATGAAATCTATTGTTGTGAATTACTTTTCCAATCTTTTTGTTGCTACTCCTCTTGACTCAGCTTCTCAACAAAATATTCTTCAAGTGATATTTTTATGTTATCACTTTTGAGGAGAACTCTATTTTGAATACTCCTATTACTATTAATGAGCTTCAACAAGTGGTTTTTAAAATGAAAAAAGGAAAAACCCCAGGTCCTGATGGTTTTCCCATTGAGTTCTACCAAGAGTTCTGGGATATCCTTCATGCTGATTTATTAGAGGTGCTGGAAGAAGGTAGGAAAAACAAAGAAATTTTGAAGGTTATAAATAAAACTTATATAAATCTTGTCCCAAAATCTCAAGAGGCTTATCATATATCAACTTTTAGACCTATTGCTTTATGTAATGTTCTTCTCAAAACCATTACTAAGATCATGGCAGAAAGGTTGAAGCCTCTTTTGCATAATATTATTTCCTCTAAACAAGGAGGTTATGTGGAAGGGTGTCAAATACTGTATGAGATCGTTCTTGCTTAGGAAGCCATCCATTCCATGTAAATGCAAAAATATCCTTCTATGTTCATTTTTTAGACTTATCCAAAGCTTATGACAAAGTGGATTGGCACTTCCTTATCAAAATTTTGAGGCAATTTGGTTTCTCTCAAGATTGGATGGACTGGATTATGGGTTGTATCTCTTCAGTATCCTACTTAGTTCTTATAAATGGCATGCCTTCACAAATATTCCCAGCTTCTAGAGGTATTAGGTAAGGTTACCCCCTATCCCTTTATTTATTCATCATTCTTGTTGAATGCTTGGGTAGGACTATAACCAAAAATAGAGACAAGAAAATCCTTAGGGGAGTTACCATTGCTCATGGAGCTAGGCCTATGTCTAATATTCAATTTGTTGATGACTCTACTCTATTAGGTAAAGCTACAGTTAAGGAAGCTTCTAAAATTAAGCAAACCATTAGCTATTTTTTAAGGCTATCAAGCAATTGATCAATGAAGACAAGTATAAAGTCATTTGATTTCACTGTTCTACCATAAAGGAATCCATGGTATTAGATAAATTAATATATAAGAAGACCTCTATTTTGATCACTTATTATGAATCCCTATCAATACTAAAATATAGAAAAATGAAGACTAGAATTGGTTGTTGGACAGAGTTAAGAAGAAAATTGGAAAGTGGACCAATAGGTGGCTTTCTTTTGGGGCAAAATTACCTTGGTAAAATCTATCCTTGAAGCTATACCTATTTATGTTTCTATATTTTTAAATATCCCAAAGGTTGTTCTTCAATAATTGGATCAAATTAATCATCGGTTCCTCTGGAGTGGTACTAAGGAGAAAATAAAATGGGCCTTGGTGAAATGGGACACTTTATATGTCTTCCTAAGAATGAAGGGGGGTTAAGATTCTAGTATGATGTTGATAACAACAAAGTTTTAGCTGCTAAATTGTATTGGAGGATTTTACATAACCCCAATGATATTTGGACCAATAATATTTGTGCTAAATATACTAAGAACAAAAGTCCTGAAGACCTTGTTCACTATCAATTTCCTACCAAAGGTTCTCCCATTTTAGTAGTTCTTAAGACTGGTGAGGATTTGATAAAGAAAAAGTTATTTTGGATCATTCATAATGGTCAACTAGTAAATTTTTGGACAGATTCTTGGGATGGTCACCAACCTTTGATAACTCAGTTTCCTGAGTGGAGGCCTTGGATGGAGGAGCTTCACTAAGCTAATTGGATAAAGGTGGCTAATTACTGTTGATACCATACTAGTAATTCAGAGGTTGGTAGATATTGGATCCTTATTGAGGACTAGCCTATTCAAATTCCAAATATAGAAAGACAAGACATCCAATGCATCCTACATATGATATCTTTCTCTTTGTCCCATGATAAAGATTATTTTGGATGGAACAACACTAATAAGGGTGAGTATTCAGTTGCTTAAGGTTATTTGGCCTTATGCCATAATAATCCCAACCATTCTTATGAAATATTTTTTCAATTGTGGGCTTAAAAGCTCTGGCCTAAGGTGAGGTTATTTACTTGGCTTTTATTGCATCGTAGGGTGCTAACTAGTGCGCAACTCATGAAACATGATTTTCATGGCCCTTTTAGATGCAAAATGTGTGGAGAGAATATGGAAAATCTTATCCATGTTTTTATTGAGTGTACCTTAGCCTCTGAGCTATGGAGGAGGATGGCCATCTTACTTGGCTTACAATGGTCCAATTTTTTTACTTTTGAACAGCTTTGGAGGTATTGGCCTAAACACGAGGGTGTTGATCATTTCATTAGGCAGTTAGTTTGTATGGGTTCTACCATTCTACCTTGGAATATCTGGAATGAAAGAAATAAATGGATTTTCAATCAATCAAGAAAGGATATTCACTATATCTAGAAAAAGACCATTGTCAACTTAGTTGAATCAGTCCAACAACTCCTTAATCACCCCAAAAATCCCACTAAATATGGGATCAAGTGATGCAAATATTGAAGATTAACTCTTTTAAGGGAAACTAACTTAAAGGGAATGTGAGTAATTACAAGATGGAAATAAAAAGGAATTGGTAGCCTCCTACTAAGGATTATGGAAATGTCAATATCGATGGAGCCTCTAAGAGGAACCCTGGAAAAGCCAGTGCAGGAGGAATTAGTAGACTTTTAGATGGCTCCTTGGTTTTCATTTTTGCTGAGAATTTGGGTATCCTTTCCAATAACCTTTCTAAGGAGTATGGTATTCTCAGAGGTCTTCAAGAGGATACTAAGGTTGGATGGGAAAAGGTGTTGGTTGAATATGACTCTCAACTCATGATTGATCTTCAGAAGACTCCTAAGAATCATAAAGTTGATTGAATAATAAAAATAATTGTTGAGAAGATTCAATTAATCTAGATAGGATTTTTGAAAGTTGATTACAATCATGTGGTCAGAGAACAGAACATGAGTGTTGATGCTTTAGCTAATTGGGCATTGGATAATGGTGATCTTACTTGCTATGACCACCCTCCCAGATGGTGGGCTTCACAAATAAGGGAAGCTCTGGTTTTTATCCTTTCTTTGGATGGCTCCAACACTAGAGTTACCTAATTATTTTTTTCTTTGATTTTGCTTCTCTTTGGTTCGGTCAGG
Source organism: Wollemia nobilis (assembly GCA_028583015.1). Classification (NCBI taxonomy): domain Eukaryota; kingdom Viridiplantae; phylum Streptophyta; class Pinopsida; order Araucariales; family Araucariaceae; genus Wollemia; species Wollemia nobilis. The sequence continues at coordinate 3,720,833 of JAQPPZ010001273.1, read as the reverse complement.
GTATTTTAGTTCCCTAGCTTAGACATATCTTTCTTATGTTTCCTATGTTGAATCTTGCCTTAAAAGTATTTTGGCCTAGAAAGATCGTAGTTGTGTTTTGTTTTTTTGTTTTCCCTTTTTTTAGTTTTTCGAGGGGTGTGTGTTTTTTTTTGTACTGTTTTGTTTTTGTGTTGTTTTTGTCCTTTTTTTGTGTTTTGTTATTTTTTTTTGTGTTTTTATTTTTTTAAGTGTTTGTGTGTTTTTTTCATGGTTTTCTTATGTGTTTTGTTGTTATTTTTTATTTAATTTTTTTTTTGAGTTCTTTGTTGTTTTACGCTTTTATGTTGTTTTTTGTTTTGTTTTGTGTTTTATTAGTTAGTTTTTTTATTTGTCTTTGTTTTATGATGTTGTTGTGTTTGTTTGTTATTGTTTTTTTTGGTTTAGGCATGCTCATTGAGTGTGCCGAAAGGGGTAGGCCAGGTGCGAGCCCTGGGATATTTTTGGCAGAATAGATACACCTACTTCCTTGGGACTTACCCAAAAGTGGAATTCCATTTGGAGTGTTTTCCACAAAAAAAAAATAATAATTTGAATCTATTCCATTGATTTCTTCTATCCCTTGTAATTTTTTGAGCTTGGGTTCAATTTCCTTATTTTTTTCAATAATGTTACCAAAATATTTGGCATACCAAATATTCATTTACCCCTTTTGATATCTAATATTTTGAACAAAAGTATACATAAATAATCCTTCAAAATTTGCTCACCATAAAATAACCATATAGGAGAGGTCAGGGTCTTGGAGCCATATAAAGTAAAATCAAAATAGGCATCAATGACCATTATTGAGTAAATCACAAGTTAAAATAATAAGGTTGTGGATTGATCCTACTTGCAATAAAATATATGAATATATTGTATACTCTATTTGCAACCATGTGATGGATAACAATAGTCAATCCAAATATTTTGCTATATGAGTTTGTCCAATGCATATATTATCCCATGTGTATTGGAAAATTGAAGGAATAACATACCAAAATCATTTTGATTTGACAAATGAAGTGAAATCTAGCATTTATTTAGACAATCTAGGAGTATCACACTTATTTTCCAAAAGGAGATAAAATTATGTTGAATAATTACGAATCATCATTATGTTTAACAAAAATACACTAAGGTTCTTCCATCATATTTCACAAGGAGTAACTATAGTTGGAGCACATACATTTATAACCCTAACTTTGATGTTTTGTTCTTTATTGAAAATTTTTTTATAACTCAATTAATTTTTTTTTAATGATTATCCATCCCATTTGTATTTGTCTCATATTGTTGCAATATTGCTAGAATCTCCTATAAAAGAAACTATTAGACAATCACCCATGTTTGAAATATTTTTAAAATCATCTTCACATTCCTCAATTTTATTTTATTTTTTGTATTAAGATAAACATGGGACTATAACAACCTATCAATTCCTTAATATTTGTTTCTAGAGGTTTTATTCATACCTCTAGTATTTCATGAGACCATTTTATCATTTCTTTTCAATTTTATTGGTGGGATTAGCCCCACTTTTTTCAACGCTTATGATATTTGTATTTGGATTATCAAATAAATATCCCTTTTAGTTTTTTCTCTTTGTTCATGCTTGAATGTCCTTCCTATCCTTTTTCCATTCCTAGCAACATTTCATCTTAATAATTATCTTTTATTTTACAATATTGTTCATAATGAAACTTATCTTCTAAAGATCTAGTTATTGTAAAGAATTTGAAATACAAGGAAGAGCCTCACAAGCACTTATTTATGTTGGAATAGCAGCCCTAAAGTACAAGGATTGTCCTCTATAATAATTACTTTCTTATGTCCCCCTTATAATCCCTAAATTTCCATCAATATCCTTCATATACATTTCTTTATTATGCCACTCTTGAAACCCTAAAGTGCAATGGATACAATCTCTGCTACATTTATTTTTATTACAAGAAGAGAAGCTTATGTGACTTAAGGAAAATTAATACGATTTAGCTAGATTAACTTCAATCTCCTTAACCTCATTCACTTTAGAATTTTTCTCCATATTACTTTACACCATTAATTTCTAAATTTGAATTTATGTGTTATACTTCTTCATCCTTTATGTTAATTTTTCTTCTCATGTCTGATTCAAGTAAATAGTAATAACTTTTTCCATTTGATGACGTAGAGGGTTTATTTTCACTTTCTTATGAATGAAAATTCCTTTATTTGACCCATCTTCTACTATGATATGATCTCTTGCTTTCATATGGAAATTTTTCTCATGCCCAAAATTTTCCATCTCTTTCATCATTAATTTTATTTTGCAATCTCTTACCATGTGTCTAGTCTCGGTAATTTTTCTCATGCCCAAAATTTTCCATCTCTTTCATCATTAATTTTATTTTGCAATCTCTTACCATGTGTCTAGTCTCATAACATATATGACATCACAATGACTTTTTTTATAATACACTTGTTGATCCCATTCTCTTGATTCTCATATTTAATCCTAATGGACTATGGTAAAGGTTCTAAAATATACATGCAAGTACATATTCAAGTGAATACAACATGCCTTTTCTCCTTAGTAGTTGGTTCTTCCTAGGTGAACTCCCCTAGATTATTGCCAATACTCTTCAAAACCTCCCTATTGATAAACTTATAAAGAAGCCCAAAATGCCTAATCCACACTAAAATCCTTCTAGTGGCCTTTATATCCAAAAAAACTTCTCATTCTAGAATTCTTATGTCCTCAAATTGAAATTGATGAGAACATTATTAGGGACGTTTTTCGTAGGACTGCCCAAACTGTTTAACTTGTTTCGGCCATATCTCACTCATCTGGACTTCTGAAATTTTGAGGGTAGATGCCTGAAAACCCTATAACATCTCCAAAAATTTTCATATCATTTGGAGCAACACAGAACCTAGCACATCCCTATGTGTGAACAAGATTTTTTGCAAGCAACTAAGTGAGGATTTCATCTGGGTTGAGTGCAAGCAGCTCCAGAGGTTGGTTTTTAGGGTTTTCGAACCTTAGAGGCGAATATTTTTGTGGTTTATGCTCAATATTTTAGCAAGAAATGTTGTAGGGGATCCAATTTAGGTTAGAAATTTGTCTTTCAACAAATCATACTATGAACTTGAGTGACAACGGCTTCCAATTTGCTGCACAAAATAAAAGTGAAAACCATACCTTTCTACAACGTCTAGGGAAAGGATTAAAGATATCACGAAATAAGTTTCAAGCAGTTGATCAAAAAATGGCTCATATCTCAAGTGAATCTGGTGCTAAGGTGCACCCACAAAATAATTTTACTATGAAAACCCTTGTCAAGGGTAAGAATTTTGAAAACTCAGCCCCAAAAATGAATTTTAGGGATGCCCTCCGTGGTGGACAGCCTTAGCCCAATGCTAATATCAATATTAGGGCTTCCCATAAACCTCTAATAATGCCTAAGATTTATCCCAGGAAAACAGAGTCAGGATATCTTAAAGCAGTTGATGGAACTCCTATTGTTAAGCTTGATATGGGTAACATTCAAACTGGCATTGAAGATTTAGAAAAAAGAGGACTAATTTATTGGTTCATGGGTTTTCATCCGAGCCTATCTACTATCAAATTCTGGGTTGAAAAAATCTGAAAAACTAATGGTGAGTTACAAATCTCTATTTATCCAAATGGTTATTTTCTTGTTTTATTTGCTAATAATGAATATAGAGAGAAAACTTTTCAAGGGTGTCCTTGTTTTTTTGGAAGGGCAGGGCTTTTCATGAAGCCATGGTATACTAAATTTAAAGCCAAAGAAGATATGCCTTCTATAGCTCTCGTGTGGGTTAGAATCTTTGGCCTCCCTATTGAATTTTGGAATCCTATTATATTTTCTTCAATTGGAAACTCTTTAGGAACTTTTATGATGACTGCTGATTGTACTCAAAATTTTGAACATATTATTTATGCTCGAATTTGTGTTTTAATGGATTTTGACAAACCCCTACCTAAAAAAATCACATTACAATTTAGGGAAGACACTTGGGAGCAAGTAGTGGACTATGAGAACATTCCTTTTCGTTGTAGAATTTGCCATGAATATGGTCATTTGGTCGGTGCTTGCCCAAATAAAATTCTTGATCAGAAGAAAGAAGATATTAACTCAACAGGTTTCCAAATGCCTAAGAAGAAGAACACTCAGAAAAACCAGCTATGAAGGATCAATCAAAGTCATGTGCTAATATGTTTGAAATTCTTTCCATAAATGATGTCCCAAGTGAGGAAGAGGAAATAATGGAAACAAAATTCTTAGAAACGCAATTAAATATGAAGGGAAGAACTTAGAGACAAACCAACAAATCAAAGGTTTTCAATAAAAAAAAAGAGAGAAAATTTACACAAGAAAAAAAATATTTTAAATGTCAAAACTTCAAATAATACAGGTCCCAATATAGACTTCGTTGAACCCTCTAGTAAAATTTTGGCTATGTATGAGCATTCTTCAAGGTTAGAAGTCATCTCAGATTCAATTGGAATAAGTCAAGAAATAGGGAATAAAAAAAATTGAAGATGGATTCTAATTAAAAAGCAGGTCATAAGACCAATCAATATCATATGGTAAAAGAAGGTGAAAAGCTTGTATAGGAAGGTACGATTAATGCCCTTCCCAACTTTTTTAGCCCTGGTATTAATGAAGATCATCACTTGGAATATTAGAGGACTCAAAGGGAGTCTTTCAAAACAAAATGAAATTAGAAGAATGATTCAGATAAATCATTCACATCTTGTTTTCCTTCAAGAAACAAAGATGTCAATGGAGGATATGGACTCAATTTCCATTAAAATTTGGCCAGTTGGAAAAGTGGTTTCCCTCAATTCCCAGGGGACTTCTCGTGGCATTGCTTGTATTTGGGATCCAAAAGAGGTAGTTATTCACCATATGGTTGGTAGTTGGGGTCTGTTGGCTATATCTATTCAAAGTAGACATTCCAACCAAATTATGCTCTGCATTACTATTTATGCTCCAACTACTTTGGAGGAAAAAATAAGACAATGGAAGGATATAACTCATATTATCTCTCATTTTACTGAAGCTTGGATCCTGATCGGAGGAGATTTCAATACCATCCTCTCTCTAGATGAGAAAGGGGGGAAATAGAAATTTGGACAAAAGCACTAACCTCATGAGAGAATATATTGCAAACCTCCATCTTGCGAAAATCCAACCAGATAATGGCCTTATGACTTGGTCTAACAAAAGGCAAGGCATAGCTTGTATAATGGAGAGATTGGATAGGTTTTTTCTCTCTAAAAATTTATTAATCCATGGTCACATTCCTAAAGTGAATACTCGTAATAATGTTGGTTCAGATCATTGGCCAGTCATGGTGGAAATGCGAAAAACCAATGTGAGTTTCTCTCTTTTTTATTTTCAATTAATGTGGATTAGAGACATTTCCTTTAGACCTCATGTGCAACAATGGTGGAAGGAAGTTAAACCTAGGCATGGGACTAAGATGTTCTATTTTACCAAAATACTGCAATACATTAAATCCAAAATCAAGACTTGGAACTAGAAAGAGTTTGGGTATGTTCATAAAAAAACATGAATTTATAGCTCATCTTGAAAATTTGAATAAGAAAATCCATTTAGATGGCCTCACAGAGAAGATAAGTGCAGATGAAATTAAACTCACAACTCAGTTAGAGGAATGGGAAAAAAGAGAATAAATCTTATGGAAGCAAAATTCTAGAATTCAATGGCTCAAAGAAGGAGATCGAAACACAAATTTCTTCCACAAATATCTTCTAGCTTGAAGATCTCACAACTTTATTTCTTCCCTGAAATCATATTTTGGAGATGTTGTTTATACTTGGGATGGCATGAACTCTATTGTTGTTGATTACTTTTCCAATATTTTTGTTGCTACTCCTTTTGACTCAGCTTCTCAACAAAATTTTCTTCAAGCAATCCCTTCTCTTATCACTTCTAAGGAGAACTCTATTTTGACTGCTCCTGTTACTATCAATGATCTTCAACAGGTAGTTTTTAAAATGAAAAAAGGGAAAACCCCAGGTCTTGATGGTTTTCCCATTGAGTTCTACCAAGAGTTCTGGGATATCCTTCATGTTGATTTATTAGAGGTGGTGGAGGAAGCCAGGAAAGCCAAAGAAATTTTGAAGGTTATCAATAAAACTTATATTAATCTTGTTACAAAAGCTCAATAGGTTGATCATATCTCAGCTTTTATACCTATTGCTTTATGTAATGTTCTCAAAATCATTACTAAAATCATGGCAGAAATGTTGAAGCCTCTTTTGCATAAGATTATTTCCCTAGAGAAATGGGGTTATGTAGAAGGACTGTAGGAATGCGAACATCAGAGCCATTGTATTGAACTGTATAAATAATACATAGGCAGCCTTAGATTAGCCTGTAGGTTACGGAACCACCTAGGCGTCAAATAGAATAGGTTGTAACAATATTAACCTATAATGGAATAACTAACATAGCTACACTAACATCCCCCCTTATTACATTATTTGGGTAATAGGATAACTACTAGCTATACTAACATCCCCCCTAATTACATCATTTTGCAATACAAAGAGAGCTACGAAACAATTCAAATTTGACACGTGCAAGTGCCTTAGTGAAAATATCTGCAACTTGAGTATCGGTAGGAATGTACTGAAGCTAAATTCGGTGCCTTGGAACTTTTTCTCGAATGAAGTGGCATTGTGTATCAATGTGCTTGGTTTTCTCATGATGCACTGGATTCTTAGGTTCCTGCATGAACCTCGAAAGATAGTTTATAGCAAATACGATATTTGGCCTAGTATTGGTCAGATATATGAGAATCCCGATAGAGAGTACCATCTACCTAAGGTGAATCATCATATCACAATAACTAAAGACTTGATTCCATCGGAGTTGCCATTGGCTTACAATCAGTCATGCGATATTTTTCTAAGTGTCTTGGCATATTTTTTCTGAGACACCTTAATGTAGTGCTCCTTCTGGCTTACTTCTAGACCAAGACAATAATGGAGAATTCCGAGATCTGTCATCTCAAAAGATTTACACAAGTCACTTTTGACAAGAGAGATCATAGGTTCCGAACTCCCTGTAATGAGCGAGATCATCAACATAGAGTACAAGCAACACTATCTCAGAACCTTGTTTCTTGAAATAGAGGTTTGCATCTGATGGACATCTCTTAAATCCATGTTGCAGGAGGTGATTATCCATTTTTATATACCAAGCTCGAGGAGCTTGTTTCAAACCATACAAGGATTTGACCAACTTGCAAATTTTTTGCTCTTGGCCTACCACTTCAAATCCTTCAAGTTGAGTCATGTAGACTTCCTCTTGGAGATCACCATTCAGAAAAGCACTCTTTACATCCATCTGGTGAACTTTCCACCCATACTATGCTGCCATAGCACAAAGAACTCGAATAGTGGTCATCCGATTAGTAGGTGCAAAATTTTCCTCATAGTTAATGCCTTCCTTTTAAGCATAGCCCTTTGCAACAAGACGGGACTTATGCTTATAAATTGTCCCATTTGCCTTGTACTTGACTTTGTACACCCATTTGCAGCCAATGGGCTTCTTTCCTTGTGGCAGATCGACAAGCTCCCAAGTTTTGTTCTTTTTCAGAGACTTGTACTCAGCATCCATAGCATCCTTCCATTGTGGCTTTGCTAAGAGCATCTTGTACAGAGGCAGGTTCATGTTCATTCATTGAAGACAAAAACACCCTGTCATCATCTATATCCATATCCTCTATTTCCTTATGCGGAGTTACAGAAATTTCCTCAAAATATTGACAAAGATCATCAACCTCATTGGTCTCTACGATTGCTTTTTCCCTTTGAGCCATACTATGAGTACGAGGTCTATCCAAAGTCAAATCTAGTGGAGTGGATAACTTTGCGTCCCTGATTGTGCTTGTATACCATTTTGGATTCTTCATTTTTGGTGTTGAAGAAGATGTGGAAGGACCTCCTATCTGTGTTGACAAAGGGAACTTCTCTTCCTTAGATTCCACAAGATCTAGGTATACCTTAGATGTGTTTTGTGATGTGAAAGTTTCATCAAAAACATCTCTACTGATATGAATTTATCAAACGATAACCTTTAGAGTGCTCATAATAGCCAAGAAAAATGCATCTCAATGTCTTCTCATCTAGATTATTCCTTTTCTCTTTTGGTATGTGCATGAAATCTTGACATCCAAAAATACGAATATGAGATATGGAGGGTTTTCGACCACTCCATACTTCCTGTGGAGTCATTCCTTTTAGGGCCTTTGTGGGTGCCCTATTCAACATATATGCTGAAGTGGTGACAACTTCTGTTCAATATTGTTGCCCAAGAGTAGCTCCTGTGAGCATACAACGAACCATTTCCATAATAGAACGGTTCCTTCTCTCAGCAACTCCATTTTGCTGAGGAGTATAGGTAGTTGTTAACTGTCTCGTGATTCCATGCTCAGTTAAGAATGCTAAAAATTATTTAGAGGTAAACTCCCCCCTCGATCTGAGCAAAGGGTTTTAATAGAAGCCCCTGACTCCTCAACAGATTTCTTGAATTGCTGGAAGAAAGTGAAAGCCTCAGATTTCAGTCAGAGAAAGAAAACCCACATCTTGCGAGAGTAGTCATCTACAAATAACTGAAAATACCTCTTCCCTCCACAAATTTTGGGTGTGAAAGGACCATACAGATCGGTGTGAATTAACTCCAAATGTTTTTGTGCTCGTGTTGAGCTCTTATCAAAATGTACTCTATGCTGCTTTCATTCCAAGCAGTCAGAGCACACTGGCAATGTGGAAGAAATGGAAGGAAGAACCTTTACCATCTCATACTTACTAAGCTCAAGTAAGTAGCCAGAACTAAGATACCCATATATCTTGTGCCAGAGGGAAGTGGCCTCCTTGGTAGAGACTGTCATGGCAACATGGGGAATAGAGATAGCATCTAGGGAAAATAAGCCATGCTTATATGAAGCTGTTACAATCTACTTACCCTTCCTAGTAATAGAACAACACTTCTTGCCATTCTCAACATGAAAGTTGACAACCATATCTTTATCCAAGATTTGTGTGACTGACAACAAATTGTTAGCCAGTCTTGGAACATAGAGGACTTTGTCAATCTGACACTTGCCATTAGGAAGAGTGATTGAAACTGTACCCTCTCCTTGAACCTTGTAGGTTTTGTCATCAGCAATAGTGACAGGTCTGCCCTCTTTGGCCATGAATGATTCAAACCATGATCTATCGCCAGTCATATTCCTACTAGCGCCAGAATCGACATACCATACATGATCCTTCTCCTTGGAGGCTGTGGTAGTCATGAGCACCTTGTGTGCCCATTCAAAATCCAAGTCAGATTCTTCAACAACAACATTCACCGTGGGTTGCTTGTTCTTGTTTTGTGGTTTGTTCTAGCCTTTTTGCTTATTCTTATGCCAACACCTGTTGGTGTCATGGTTGTCTTTATCACAAATTTTGCAATACCTCTTCTTCTGTTGAGGTTGTTTCCCTTTTCCTTTTGAATCCTGTTGAGAATTGCCTCCTTTTTGAAAATTACCTTTCTTCTTAGAACCCTGTTAGTTGGAGTATAGGGTTGTATTAGAAGAATCATCCTTGTGAAGTTGGCGTGCTTCCTGTTGTTGAAGCAAATTGACCAACTCAATAAAGGTAATTTGTCATTGTGACACCTGAATGGAGGTGATCAACGTATCAAAGGAATCAGGCAAAGCTCTCATCACTATTGAAGTGAGAATTTTGTCGTCCACTGTATCTCCCAAAGAATTCAATTTACCTTTCAATTCAGACACTCTGCAAAGAAAGAGTTCAACTGTCTCACCCTGTCTTAAACTCAGATTGTGAAGTTGTTTTTGAATATGAAGAATGGTGGAGTTATTATTTCCCTCATAAATGGTTTGAAGGGCATCCCATGCCTCTTTACCACTTGCTTTGTCAGCTATATGAGGTTGAACTTCATCTAAAATAGCAAACAAAATGAGCACTTTTGCTCGACTATATTTCTTATCAAATGCGATCTGATCAGCAGTGAGAGCTATGGATCCAGCTATCGATGAAGGTCTCGTTGTTGCTCCAGAAACAACATCCCATAAATCTTCCATGATGAGGACTGCCTTCATTTTGTTTTTCCATGGTGTATAATTAGGACCTTTCAATAACTAATGAGCATCAGTCATTAACTTTGCAGCAGAAGCCATAGTGAAGGTTCCTTATATCACCAATTGGTCACCCTTTCTATATACCTTAATGCCAGGTCGTTATACCATACAAAATACCTGCCCTTACATGAGGGAGACTATAGGTATTTTGAAAAATCTAAAAAAATTACCCACCCTTACATGAGGGAGACTATAGGTAATTTTTAAAGATTATATGATACGTGGTACTTAGGCAGTACTGAAAGGAAATCGACTTGTTGATGGCACCTACCATAGAAAGTCATCAATCCTCATGTGTGGGGTGTAACTTCCCCTAAAAACTGTGGATGTCAGAACTCTCGTCAAGATTTACGCCTAAACACAAGAGCGATTAGGGTAGTGGATGAAGTAAAAAAATAGCAAAATGGCAAACTTATCTCTCCTCGACGATTTATAGAGAACAAGATCAGACGTCGTTTTGGCAGCTATATTAGGCAGTGGATATAGGAGCACAATCATGATAGCTTTACCTGTAAGTGATGGCTAGAGGTATCACAAATATCGAACGCTACAGTGCAATAAATTGCACAGATGGGTTTTAATTATTCCAAGGACTTAGGGAGTGAATTTGATTTTAACTTTTAATGATGTAGTGCAAAGTAAGAAAAAATGCAACATACAACATAAAAGTGCCCACAGAAATAAACAACTAGGTGTCGGGCACTACCGAAAATACACCTTTACAATAAGCCAATTTGCCTTAAAAATTTAGTCATCATCCCCCCCCTTTTTCTTCAGGTTTTGAAGAAAACACCCCCCTTTACTATGGCAAATATTCTAATTTTAATGTAAATTTCTAAATAATTTTAGTAATAATTTAATTAATAATAAAAATACTTTTGTTTTTAAAAAAATCATAATTTAAAAATATGATTAATTAAAAAAAATGATATTTTTTTTATAAACAAAAAATATTAGTATATTAATTAAAAAATACTAAAAGAAAAAAGAAAATTAACAAAAAAATTAAAAATAAAAATAATTACCTTCAAGGGGTCTGTTGAAGGGGTTTGAACCCCGACCTCACGGGCGCTAGCCTGGCGCTCCTACCGGCTGGGCTAGCACGCCCGATGGGAAGGAAAGGGACAATTGTCCCTTTCTTCCCTTGCGACCCTCGTGGGGAGCAAAAAAAACTATGGGACTTTAGTCCCACATTGCTCCCGCGGGGTGCATGAGGGGGAATAAAAGGTAAGATTCCCCCCTTTATATGTGATTGCCTTCGGGCAATCATGACACCCCTTTTGTCACGACACGCGATAGGGGTCAGGTCCGCACCAGGTCACGTGGCGGCCACGCCCGTCCACATGGTGGTCCAGTCTAGTCCAACGTCCAGTCAGCTGCCACGTCAATCCATGTGGCGGTCCAGTCTAGTCCAGCATCGATCAGCTGCCACATCAGTCCACGTGGCAGTTCTGTCTAGTCAACTTCAGTCCAGTCAGCTGCCACATGTCAGTCTAGGTGTCGATATGACCTCAGGAAATGTGTCGAGTCAAAACCAGTCCGGATCGACCTCGAGATCCATGCCCGTGTCCAGTCAGGTCCAGCGTCGGTCTAGTGTCAGTCGATCTGACCTCGAGAAATGTGTCGAGTCGGATCTAGTCCGGATCAACCTCGGGATCCGTGTCTAGTCAACCGCAGTCATCAAATCTCGAGATCTGTGCCCGATCAAGCCAGTCCAATCACCCTCGTTCTGAGTGCAGGTCTATTTTTGACATCTCGATATGCGTGCCCAAGCAGGTCCAGCCCTACCTCCAGAAACGTTCCCACATCAACGTTGGTCTCCTCTCAGATTTCAAAAAACGTGCCTGGGTAGGTCCCGAGCAGGTCTTGCTCTAATACCATGTAGGAATGCGAACATCAGAGCCATTGTATTGAATTGTATAAATAATACATAAGCAGCCTTAGATTATCCCGTAGGTTACGAAACCACCTAGGCATCAAATAGAATAGGTTGTAACAATATTAACCTATAATGGAATAACTAACATAGCTACGCTAACAAGGACGTCAAATAGTAGATGAGATAGTTCTTGCTTAGGAAGCCATTCATTCCATGGATATGGAAAAATCTCCTTCCATGTTCATTCGGTTAGACTTATCCAAAGCTTATGACAGAGTGGATTGACACTTCCTTATCAAAGTTTTGAGGCAATTTGGTTTCTCCAAGGATTGGATGGATTGGATTATGGGATGTATCTCTTCAATTTCCTACTTAGTTCTTATCAATGGCGAGGCCTTCTCGGTTGTTCCCGACTTCCCGGAGGTATTAGGCAAGGTGACCCGCTATCCCCTTATTTATTCATAATTCTTGTTGAATGCTTGGGTAGGACTATAACAAAAAAGAGGGAAAACAAAACCCTTGAGGTAGTTACCATTCCTCAATGAGCTAGACCTATCTCTCATCTTCAAATTGTGGATGACTTTACTATTTTAGGTAAAGCTACAGTAAAAGAAGCTTCTAATATTAAGAAAATCATTGGCTATTTTTCTAAGGCTACTGGGCAGTTGATCAATGAAGACAAATCTAAAGTTATTTTCTTTCACTACTCTGCTAGAAATGAATCCATGGTCTTGGATAAATTAAGATATAATAAGACCTCCCTTCCAATCACTTATTTAGGTATTCCCATAAATATTCAAAGGCAAAAAAATAAATATTGGAATTGGTTGTTGGACAAAGTCAAGAAGAAAATTGGAAAGTGGACCAATAGGTGGCTTTCTTCTGGGGGTAGAATCACCTTGGTAAAATCAGTCCTTCAAGCTATTCCTATTTATGTATCTTCCTGGAAGCTGGGGGCTTTCTTCTGGGGGTAGAAATGAATCCATGGTCTTGGATAGATTAAGATATAATATTCCAAAGGCTGTTCTTCGAGAACTAGATCAAATCAGTCATCATTTCCTTTGGAGTGCTACTAAGGAGGAAAGAAAATGGGCCTTGGTGAAATGGGATACTTTATATCTTCCTAAGAATAAAGGGGTGTTAGTATTCTGGTCTTCTATTAATAACAATAAATCTTTAGTTGCTAAATTATATTGGAGGATGTTGCATAACCCCAATGCTCTTTGGGCCAATAATCTTCGTGCTAAATATGCTGAGAACAAAAGTCCTAAAGACCTTGTTTGCTATCAACTTCCTACCAAAGGTTCTCCCATTTTAGCAGTTCTTAAGACTGGTGAGGATTTGATAAAGAAAAAATTATTTTGGATCATTCATAATGGTCAACAGGTAAATTTTTGGATAGATTCTTGGGATGGTCACAAGCCTTTGATAACTCAGTTTCCGATTGGAGGCCTTGGATGGAGGAGCTTCACCGAGCTAACTAGATAAAGGTGGCTAATTACTGTCGGTACCATATTGGTAATTCAAATTTTGGTAGATATTGTATCCCTATTGAGGACTAGCCTATTCAAATCCTAGAAAGGTAAAGACAAGATATCCAAGGCATCCTTCATATGAGATCTCTCTCTTGGTCCCATGAAAAAGATTTTTTGGATGGAACAACACTACTAAGGGTGAGTATTTAGTTGCTCAAGGTTATTTGACCTTATGCCATATTAATCCCAACCATTCTTCTAAATTTTTTTCTCAATTGTAGGCTCAAAAGCTCTGGCCTAAGGTGAGGTTCTTTAATTGGCTTTTATTGCATCGTAGGGTGCTTACTGGTGAGAAAATTATGAAGCATGGTTTTCATGGCCATTTTAGATGTGAGATGTGTGAAGAGAATGTAGAAACTCTCAACCATATTTTTATTTAGTGTAATTTAGCCTCTGAGCTATGGAGGAGAATGGCCACTTTACTTGGCTTACAGTGGTCCATTTTTTTAACTTTTGAACAACTTTGGAGGGATATGCTTAATCAAGAGGGTGTTGATCATTTTATTAGGTAGTTAGTTTAGATGGGTTCTACCATTATTCTTTGGAATATTTGGATTGAAAGGAATAGCCAAATTTATAATCAAGATAGGAAGGATATTCACTATATTTGGAAAAATACCATAGCCAACTTAGTTGAATCAGTCCATCAACTCCTTAATCACCCTCAAAACTCCCACCAAATATGAGATCAAGTGATGCAAATATTGAATATTAAATCTTCCAAGGGCAACCAACTTAAAGGGAATGTGAGTATTAATAATATGGATAGGACAAGAAATTGGCAACATCCTCCTAAGGATTTTGGAAAAGTCAATACTGATGGAGCCTCTAGAGGGAACCCTAGAAAATCCAGTGTGGGAGGAATTGGTAGACTTTTAGATGGCTCCCTAGTTTTTACTTTTGCTGAGAATTTGGGTATTCTTTCCAATAACCTTGTTGAGGGGTATGGTATCCTCAGAGGCCTTTAGGAGGCTACTAAGGTTGGATGGGAAAATGTGTTAGTTGAGTCTGACTCTCAACTTATGATTAATATTTTGAAGACTCCTTCCAAGAATCATAAGGTTGATTAGAGAATAAAAAAAATTATTGAGAAGATTCAATTAATACAGATGGGATTTTTGAAAGTTGATTACAATCATGTGGTCAGAGATCAAAACAAGAGTGTTGATGCTTTTGTTAATTGGGCTTTGTACAAAGGTGATATTACATGTTATGGCCACCCTCCTAGATGGTGGGCTTAACAAATTAGGGAAGCTCTTCTTTCTAGCATTTCATTGGATGGCTCTAGTTATGAAGGTACTTAGTTTCTTCTTGTTTTTTTTTTTGCTTCTCTTTGGTTCATTCATGTTTTTTTAGTTCCCTAGCTCACTCTTTTCTTTCTTTTGTTTCCTTTGTTGTTTCTTGCCTTAATAGTCTTCTGGTCTAAATAGGTCATTGTTATGTTCAATTTTTTTTTCTTTTTTATTTTTTATTTTTTTGTTTAGTTTTTTAAGGTGTGTGTGTTCTTTTGTTTTGTTTTGTTTTTGTGTTCTTTGTGTTGTTTTGTGTTTTTTTTTTGTTATTGTTCTTGTGTTTTTGTCGTTCTTGTTCTTGTGTTTCTCTTTGTTTGTATTAATTCGTATTATTTTATGTGATTGTTTTCTATGTTTTTTGTTTTTTTTTATTGTCTGTTGTTGGTTGTTTTTTATTTTTATTTTTATTTTTATTTTTAAATATTTTAGGTTTTGGTTGTGTTTATTTTTCATGTTTTTTTTGGGTTATGTCTTTGTAGCATTATGTTGTTTTTTTCTTGTTTATGTTTTGTTATGTGATTCTTGTATTTTTATTTGTGGTTCATGTTGTGGTTTGTTTTATCTTATTGTGTGTGTGTGTTTGGTTGTGCTTTTGTTTTTGACACACTCAAGGAGCATGTTTTTTATTTTATTTTATTATTTTTGTTGTTATTTACTTATTTTTAAATTGGTTTTGTGTGTTTGTTTGCTCCTTCAGTTTGTCAAAGGTGGTAGGCCAATTCCACGTCGTGGGTGTTTTTGATGGAATGGATACCCCTGCCTCATTGGGTCTTACCCGAAAGTGGCATCCCTTTTGGGATGTTTTCCATAAATAAAAAAAGAATTCTTATGTCCTTTTCCTAATATTAGCATCTTGTTTGTATTTTAGGTCACTCTTTTCTAAATCAACCTTCACTTCCTAATGTAAATCCTATATGTAATCAACAAACTCCTTTGCTATAACACTAGGTTTTGGAAAATCAGTTATACTTTGTCACTCATTTATTTCTCATGGATGAATTTTATACATAATTTGGAATGGTCTTTTAGCTATGCTTCTATTTATGGAATTGTTATATGTAAAATATACATGTGTCATAAATGTATCCCATAACTTCAACTTCTTTCCAACTAGCACCTAAATAAATTTCCAAGTCTTATGTTCACTACTTCAGTTGTCCATCCATTTGTGGGTGAAAATCTAAAGTGGAACTCAATTTTTTCCATAAATTTCATGAAAAGTGACATATAAACTTTGCATCTCCATCTATCATGATGCTTTTTGACAAACCATGTAGTCTTACAATTTCTTGAAAGAACAAATAAACAATGTAAGTAGCATCATTTATTTTCTTGTAAGGTATAAAACATGCCACATTTGAAAATCTATCAACAACAAAAAACATAATCATTCCTCTTTTATGTTCATAGTAATCCAAAGACAAAGTCCACACTTATGTCCTCTCATGGCCTGTCTAGTATCGGTAATGGATAATGCAACCTAGTGTTCTAGCTTTTTCCTTTTGCATGTTGAGACACATGACAACTATGCACAAATTCTTGCACATCCGCACTTATTCCTAGTCAATAATAGCTTTTACAAAACTATTTAAAAATTTTACCTTTTTTAAATTGTTTGGCTAGTCCTCCACTATGTTTTACTCTAATCATGTTCTCCCTCATTGAAATTTGTGCTATACATAATCATTATACCTTGAATAATATTCCTTCTTGGATAAAATAATCTAACCATGGAATTCTATCTCCTTTGGTAAGGTCATTACAAGTTCTCCAAGCCTCTTTAAATTTTAAATCATCAACATAAAGCTATTTCATATCATCAAAACCTATTGCTTCTACTCAAGGCATCAAATTTCCTATTTGAACTTCCACTTTTATGATTCAAAACAAATGAGTAACTTTGAAGATACTCCACCCATTTCATGTCTTTAATTCAACTTACCTTGGTTGTTTATGAACTAAAAATCATCGTGATATTTGTACAACACAAATTTCTTTGGTAATAGATATTACCTCCACTTCTTGAGTGATTGCATGATGGTATAGAACTATTTATCATAAACTGAATATTTCTTCTTAGCCTCAATTAGCTTCTCAGTAACATAAGCAATGGTTCTACCTTCTTAACTCAAAAATCCTCCAATGGGAATTTTTTTGGCATTACAATATGCCTCAGAAACCTTGTTAAATTTTAGCAACGCTAATACTGGTTGCTTCATAACTTTTTATTTCAATATTTAAAACCTCCTTTCCATTGCAATCATTCATTTAAACTCATGGCTACCTCCTTTCATCATCTCCATGATTAGAGCATAAATTACACTAAAAATTTTCATGATTTTTTTTATAAAAACTTACAAAATGCCTGAAAACTTTTAGATTCAAATGTACTCCTTGGTGATAACCACTCCATAGTAGCCTTCACCTTTGTTGGATCCATCCATAATCCATACTTAGATATGTCAAAACCCAAATACACCAATAATTTTTTCATAAAACTACATTTTTTTAGACTAATCTAATATTATTCCTCCAACTTTTGTGAAACTAACCTCAAATGAATTAGGCGTTCTTCCTTCATATTAATAACACAAACATATCATCCAAGTAAACCACCACAAACTTACTAGGAAAATACTTGAAGACCTCATTCATAAACCTTGTAAAAGTGCTAGGTGCATTTGTCAATCCAAATGGTATAACTAGCCATTCATACAATTCCATTGCATTCTTCTAGTCATGTCCTTTTTTGACTCAAATTTGATGGTAACCACCCTTCAAATCAATCTTTGTGAAGTACTTTGCTCCACTTAAGCAATCCATCAAATAATCCATATGAAATAACAAAAACCTATATTTTACTTTAATTTTATTGATTTCTTAGGAGTTTGTACACATATGTCATTGTCCTTTCTTAGGTGCTAGTATTTTTGGTACTACACATGGGCTCAAAATTTCCCTAATTATCCCCTTGTCCAATAGCTCTTGGAATTGTCTCTCCATCTCTTCATTATCCATGGGTGTCATCCTATAAGCTACCTTCACTTCACATGGTATGTCAGTCATTTTATTTGTTTTTCCATATTTTATGGGTTTGGCAATGAAAGTAAAACACACTTTCTCCTTATTCATCTCCTTCAAGAATTGTTTTTCAAAGATTATGAAAATTTTACAATTGTTGCACACCTCTTTTTCTTTGTCCTTCAATGGACTTAATGCATAAATTTTGTCATCCTTGATAATCGAGTAAGTGTTCAGTCTACCATCATGTATTATCTTTTTGTTAAACTACCATGGTCTTCCCAAAAAAATATGAAATGCATCCATTAGCATAATGTCGCATAGAACTGCATCCTTATAAGAACCAATTTAAAATTTTACCATATATTATTTGATTATAAAAATGTGATGCCCATTTTTCAACCATGACACTTTGTAAGGATTTGGATGCTCCATCCTCTTCAAACCAAGTTTCTCTAGCATCTCTATTGACACTAAGTTGTATGTGCTTATCCTATCCACAATCACCTTGCAATATTTGACTCCAAATTTGCAAATTGTTCTAAACAAGTTCCTTCTTTGCTCAGGTTTATGCACCTCCTTTTCTAGTTTCAACAATACCCTTTTCATCATAAGGTATTCTCCTTGTTCTAGTTCCTCCATGTGCTTTAGTGAGGCTACACGTTTCTCATATGCTTTTTCAGATATCCTTTCCATACCCTCTAGTTTGTTGTGCTTGAAGGCATTTATATGCTCGGTGGCTAGCTTCTCCATATCTATAACAATTTATGGAGAATCCTCTGCTTTTTCCTCTTGAGAAATCTCTATTTTCTATATTATTATGAGAAGTGCTAGCTTCTCCCTTCTGCCTTTATTGTCCTCTTCAATTATTGGTTTATGTTGTTCCTTGAGAGGATCATCCTCTTCCTCTAGCATTATGTTGTTGCCTACACAACATTTCCTCTACCTTGAGAACGTACTGATATATGCCTATTTAATAGTTCTGATTTGAATCATACCAATATCATCTTATTTAAATAATATTATGCCATTTATGTATTTTGCTACTTTCTTCTCATCATCTTTTATATGACCTACTCTACGGTTAATTTATAGAACTCTTCCATATATTCTTTCACTCCTAACTCTTTTTGTTTGAGATTTTGGAGTCTTCTAAACAATCTATTTTGATAATCTACATGTAAAAACTTAGATTTCAGCTTGGATGTAAAAAATGTTCCTTCAGTCTCGTACATGCAAATTTGACATGTTTTAAATCCTCCATAGATTCATAATTAAAAAATCTCTTCATGTCTCTTATCTAATTTATTAACTCTTTTGATTATAAACACCCATTAAAATTGTGAGTATCCATCTTTGGTTTACGTCCCATGCTTGAGATTGCCCATAACCGTCCTTATGATCCCATGCTTGAGATTGCCCATAACCATCCTTATGTTAGATGCTCCACATCCCTTTTCCAATATAAAAATATTTTTGCATAATAATTTACACTGCTAAATTCTTTAATTTTAATAAACTAATAAAATTAATTTTTTTTAACTAAAAATATAATTAATTATATTTAAAATTATACTAAATAACATTTTTTAAATATTATTATACTTGTAAAAACTTATCCAAAATATTTCTAATATTTCCAATGATACTCTTGACGCATACCAGACTACCATAGTCTGTAAAAACGACGGTGTAATTTTATTTATTTATTTAAAAAAAAAATTAGATTATATTAATCTATTAATAAGAACATTATAAAAAGAAGGTTATTGATTTTATTAATTTTTTTCATTAGGTTATTAAAAGGCAGAATGATGAGGAAATTCAGGTTTTGATTATTTTTTTCCTTCTTTTAAAACTTCAGAAGAAAATATCATTGAAGACATGTTCAGAATTTCTTTTTATAATTATTTGATGAATTGCAGTAAGATATAACTATAGTTTTGTTTTTTTTTTTTCACTTTTCACTATTCGCAAGGGAAACCTGTAAAATATTCTAAGCATCCCTCTTTAACTTCAGAAGAAAATATCATTGAAGACATGTTCAGAATTTCTTTTTATAATTATTTGATGAATTGCAGTAAAATATAACTATAGTTTTGTTTTTTTTTTTACTTTTCACTATTCGCAAGGGAAACCTGTAAAATATTCTAAGCATCCCTCTTTAACTTAGATGATTTTTTTAATAAAATCGCTTCCAATATTTATAAATGGTTGGCGTGAAGTTTGAGGCAAATGCCCGTCATCTATTCATATATGTCCAATCGGAAGCATTTTACCCGCCGAACATGACAGCCACATATCTAACATACCTGTCACGAAGATGTTTACAGCCACATATCTCTCATTCTGGTAGACCTCGTTACTTTCTTTTTGGAGTGTCATTGATTACTGTTATATTAATGCATATAAAACAAATATAATATGTCCATGATGTGGACATGAGTCTCATGTTGAAGGGTCTACTGCCACTTAAAATTTACACATTTTAATTGTTCAATTTGGGAACACATCAAATGTACTCGTTGGTGACAACCACTCCAAAGTATCCTTCATCTTTGCTGGATACAATCCATCTTTAGATATGACAAAACTTAAATACACCAATTTTTTTTATTTTTTATTTTTATAAATTACATTTTTTTAAGATTGATTAGTAATTGTTCTTTTAAGCTTACATGTTAAGCTTACATGTTAGGTATTTTTTATTCACCTTGTTAAACACCAAAATATCATTCAAATAAATTACTATAAACTTACAAGAAAAAAGCTTAAAGATCTCATTCATCAACCTCGTAAAAGTGGGTGCATTTATCAACCCAAATAGCATAACTAGTCATTCATACAGTTCCTCTTTGGTATTAAATGCAGTCTTCCACTCATCTCCTTCTTTGACTCAAATTTTATGGTAACCATTTTTCAAATCAATTTTTGTAAAGTACTTGCTCCACTTAAACAATTCTTATGAGATAATGAAAACCTATATTTTATTATAATTTTATTGATTGCTTAAGAGTTTGTACACATGTCATTGTCCTTTCTAGGGTGCTAGTATTGCTAGTACTACACATAGGCTTAAGCTTTCCCTAATTAACCCCTTGTCCAATAGCTCTTGGACATGTCTTTTCATCTCTTCATTATCCATGGATGTCATCCTATAAGCTACCTTGTTTGAAAGACTTGCTCCTCGTATGAAGTCTATCTAATGGATAATTCTTCTCATAAGTGGTAACCTATTGGGCAATTCTTTTCAAAGAATCTTAGCATATTCTTCCAAAAAATAGTACTTCACTTCGTATGGTATGTGGACCATTTTATTTGTTGTTCCATATTTTTTGGGTTTGGCATTGAAAGCAAAATATGTTTCCTCTTCTTCATAACCTTCAAGAATTGTTTTTCAGAGATTGGGAAAATTTTAGAATAGTTTCACACTTTTTTTTTTTTGTCATTCAATGGGCTTAATGCATAACTTTTGTCGTCCTTAATAACTGAATAAGTGTTTAGTCTACCATCATGTACTACTTTTCAGTCAAACTACCATGGTGACATGGTCTTCCCAACAATATATGAAATGCTTCCATTAGCATAACCTCGTAGAGTTGCATCCTTATAAAAACCAATTTGAAATTTTACCATATATTATTCAATTATAAAATAAATTATGGATATTTTGTAACCATGATACTTTGTAAGAATTTAGATGGTCCATCCTCTTCAAACCAAGTTTCTTTACCATCTCTATTGACACTATGTTATATGTGCTTTTCTTGTTCACAACCACCTTGCAACATTTATCTCTAAATTTACAAATCATTGTTAACTGATTCTTTCCTTAGGTACATGTGCCTCCTTTTCTAGTTACAACAATATATTACTCATTATAAGGGATTCTCCTTGTTCAGGTTCCTTCTGAGGCTACGCTTTCCTCATCTGCTTGTGTAATATGACTACAAGCTTCCTTTCCATATCCACTAGTTTGTTATGCTTGAAGGAATCCATATGCCTGATGGCCAGCTTCTCCACATTTATAATAATTTTTTAAGAATCCTCAACCTCTTCCTCTACCATAACCTCCTCTTCCTCTTAAAAAATCTTCTTCTATTATTATGAGAAGTGGTAGCTTCTCCCTCTTACCTTTGTTGATTTATGCTCTTACCTTTATTGTCTTCTATTTTTATAATAAAAATATAATTAATTATAATTAAAATTATAATAATTATCATTTTAAAGAACATTATACTTGTAAAAACTTATCCAGAATATTTTTATTATTTCCAACGATACTTTTGACGTATTCCGTAATCAGTACGCAGTTGAAAAGTCTGGAAAAACCACGGGGTAATTTTAATTATAACTGGTTATATTCTATACGTGTAATAAATAAAAAAATAATAGTTTTGACTATTCGCAAGGGAAACCTATATTATATTATATCCATCATTTTAAAAAATCGCTTCCAATATTTATAAATAGTTGGCGTGAAGTTTCAGGCAGATGCCCGTCATCTATTTATATATGTCCAATCAGAAGCATTTTTCCATTTTACCCCTCGAGCGTGACAACCACATTTCTCACATACCTGTTAGAAGATATAGTGGTGTAGAAGATGGTAGGGAAGAGTCGAAATGACCAGCCAAAATTTATGGCACAACATAAAGAAATTCATTTTCGCATATAATTTGATTGAAAATTAAATTTACAAAATAAACATTGAAAAACATTTCCGGATTTATATCAAATTATAACTTTTACATATTCGTATCTTTAGTTTTGATCGAAATCACTTTTCATATAATACTCTCTTTTACTTACTTCACAAAAATATATAATCAGCTCGCAAGAAAGTTTCAATGGACTTCACTGTCTTCAAATAAGAAATAATATGTGTTCTTTTTTGCGGCCACCGCTGCAACTTGGACATATGGTGCGTTTTTTTAATACATTTATTGCTATTCAAATATTTTTCAAAAAGTCAGACGGATTTTATATGCCAGGCCGATCTGAACGTCCTGCGAATATTCTCATGTCTCTAGCAAACCTACAACTTGTGTGGTATTTTAATTGCCTCCTGTGCGGATTTTGATAGCTAATTAAAGAGGTGTTGTGACTGGTGTGGTAGACCTCGTTACTTTCTTTTTGGAGTGTCATTGTTTACTGTTATATTAATGCATATACAACAAATATAATATGTCCCTGATGTGGACATGAGTCTCGATGTTAAACGGTCTACTGCCACTTGAAATTTACACATCGTAATCGTTCAATTTGGGAACACATCAACGCCTCTCTTAATTTTGTCTTCTAATTATGGGACGCGCCACGAACTTGTCAATAAATTCGCGAGGAAACCTGCATTCTATACATTTCTTGTAAGGTATCATCAGAGGCCAAGATAGCAAATGGTGCGGATACTCATGGATTCTGCATGCTTATTCTTGTTGTTAACGATCATCGCTTTGATTGGATCATTTGTTTCCACACTCTCTAACCCAGATGGTAAACACTAAATCATCGCTGTGGAAAATTACGCAAATAGCCGGCATCTTTTACGCTCTGATCCTGTTGGTTTCCGTGTCTGTGCAGGTTTTCTAAACATCAATTGTGGCGCTCGATCAAATGGTACGGACTCTAATGATCTATACTGGATCTCAGATTCCCCTTTCATCAAAAGTAGGAATGTTTTCTCGGCCTATAATCAAGCCTTTCTTTTGCCATACAATTCCTTGGCCTATTTTAAAAATCTGGAAGCAACTAAGTATTGCTACCAACTCCCAGTCAACCGTGATCAACGTTACCTTGTAAGAGCTACGTTCATGCACGACCCTTCCTTTCCTTCACTGGCAAAAATATTTGATTTACTTTTAGGGGGGATCAAGTGGACGAAAGTCGACGTGACGAACTTAGAAGACAGCTACTATGGATACTACGAGATCATCACAGACGTCAAAAGCGAGAGTCTCAGTTTGTGCCTCGCCCGAAATGCAGAAACACAAAACAACAGTAATGTCTTCATTTCGACCATTGAGCTGCGGCAGCTGCAATCGACTATGTATAATTTGACAGACTTCGGCATCGGGGCTTTAAGCATGATTGCTCGTCTCAATTTTGGCGAGTCCGAACAAATACGGTAAGCTTAGCTATGGCCCAATACAACATAAGTTTCAGTTCCGTTAGCTCAATGTTTGTTCTTTGTGGCCATCTTCCCAAAGAAAATCTGAAATTAGCTACCATCGCGCATAAGAGAACCGCAGCCATACCGCCTCTCAATGGAAGTTATCGATTATCTTCTAACCCCATCGTTAATTTCATGTTCTTATTTCTTCGTATTCTCATTTTTAGCTCAGAATAAAAATACCTTTTAAACTCGGTAGGTACCCGGAGGATCCGTTTGATCGCCTTTGGGAGCCTTCCTTGCCATCGTCAATGACAAATATCAGCACGAAAGACAATATATCGGAGATTTACAATTGGAACCAAGTGCCTCTGCAAGTTTTACAGACTGCCATTACGGGAAGAATGGTGGAAACGCGTATACCAGTATACAGTCAGAATATTCCTAGCGCTGACTATTATTTCTCACTTTCCTTCTGCGACGTCATCAAGGGTGGCCCGCGAAACCGCATATTCGATGTTTCCATTAACCAGAAACCGCCGGCGACATCCATCAACCTAACTTTCTATCTAGACTTTAAGGTTATGGATTTCATCGAACTTCTTGATACGACTAATAATATAAACATTTTGTTAAATCCAGCGAATGGATCAGACATACCTGTCATAAGCGGAGCCGAAATATACGAGATATTAAATATACAGAATATGACAAATCCTCAAGACGGTAGGTTATTTTGTTTCCCATATTCCAGGAATGCGCTTGCATTCGCATCATTTGTCCAATGCATTCTTTTGTAGTGTTCATCAAAGTGTCTTTTTGTTTGCTTCGCTGAACTGAATAAATTCATGTGATGCTTGTCCTAAAAGCATTTTAGGATCTGCTATGGACAGACGACTAACATTTGAACGAATCACATGGATACAGTGCTTGCTATAGGAAAAATAGCAGAGGCTCTGAATGTTCCAGATGACTGGAGAGGAGGAGATCCGTGCTTACCTGTCAGTTATTCATCCACGGGGATAATTTGTAGCCAAGACAACCCTTTACGAGTGACTAGCATGTAATTTTCCTCACATTAAATATTACTAACGTTCAAAACTGGATAAAATACTAATTCATTATGTTACATATTGGCTCTAAAATCTCTTAACGTACGCATTTGAATTCCTGACAGAAATTTATCAAACATGGGCCTCACAGGCAACATACCTTCAACTATAGCGAACTTGACAGCGTTAACTGAATTGGTAAGTGATTGTTTATCCTAGGTAGTTCTTGCTTCAATTTTTTTTTTTAAACCTTTGCTAATTGTTTTAAAATTTGCAACTAAACCTAGTAAATAATAAATGCCACCATGTTTACGCTGTTTTTGTTAGCTGTTGGGAAACAATAGTTTATCAGGTTCTATTCCAGAACTCAGTTCATTGAAGAATCTTAAAATATTGTAAGATAACTCTTACTTCCTGTTCTCTAAAATACAATACAAGCCCTTTCTTTTTTAATCACATACTTTTTTTTTTTAATATACCTTTGTCATTTTTGAACATGTGAAGGCAACTGCAAAATAATCAACTCACTGGAGAGATTCCAGGATCATTAGCTCAGCTTCCTCTAAATCAGTTGTATGTCTACAAATTAATCTATCTTGTCCTTGCAACAAAATAACATAACGTATATGCTCAAAGAAAAGTGTCTCTTGAACATTGTAGATATGTTAGTTTGACCGTCTTATTAGAGGCCCATTATTAATGAATTGCTTTTATATTAAAAAGATTTTTGCAGAACAATAGATTAGTCGGAGGCGTGCCCACTGATCTTATTAAGTCTGGCTTAGAACTTCGGTACAAGATTTCTTATCCTAGCTCGTACTGTTTCTGCAATGAATTCAAGCACCGATATTGTGTTATATGTTACTACAATTAGCAAGAAGATGTTTTCCCCCTCTTTATTTATTCAGTTACATCAATTATGCTAAGAGAAATTTTGTTGATCTCTTACTGTTACTTGTATGACACAGAGTTGATCCACAAAATAATTTTCAACGGGACAGCCAAAGTCCCAAAATAAAAAGTTGGAGTCTCGGACTGATTGGTGGTTCACTGATATTCATAGCAGTAATAATTATATTTATAAGTATCTCGTGGAGACGCAAACGTAGATCACAAGTTGAGACCACTAACGGTGCTATTTTGCCGACCACACATTCATTTACAGGTGATCTTAAAATCTCTATTATATAAGAGTGGTTATTATACCTGACAATTGATTTCCTTCTTGTTTCTTATTTCGAAACTTATTCAATAGCTTTCTTCTTGTAGATAACGAAGATCAAAGAGAAATCAAAGTCCCTATAGAATATACCGAGAAAGAAATTAAAGACTCTACAAATAACTATTCCACTGTCATTGGCAAGGGAGGATTTGGTTCCGTATTTAGAGGTAGACTCTCAGGATACGAAGTTGCGGTCAAGATCCTCTCAATGAATTCTGACCAGGGGCAGCTAGAATTCCAAAATGAGGTGGGTTTCTTCACAAATATTTTGAAATAATTATCTACGAAAGAGAGGATTTGTTTTAATCTATTCGTTATTTTTCTCTTCCGTCAAGTCTTCCGTTTATGACAGGTGTTTTGGATTCGTTCGATGTAGGTAACCCTCCTTTCAAGAATACATCACAGGAACCTTGTTAATCTTATTGGCTACTGTAAACATCCTACAGCATCGCTGGTATATGAATATATGCATTTTGGAACATTGAAAGATCATCTATATGGTAATTTCAAATCCACCTTCCTATGATACAGTAATTAAGGTTAAGTGCTCATCTTAGTAAAAATGAGCCACTACTCTGTTTGTAGGTGTAGCCAAACTGAAGAATCCACTTGATTGGCGTACGCGACTCAACATTGCTCTACAAGCAGCACAGGGTATTTTACTTGGAAGAGTGATTGATTTCTTGTTTGCTATGGCTATCACTATGCTACGGTGAAATTGAATAAAGCTATGACTATATTCGCAGGCTTGCTTTATCTACATCAAGGATGTAGCCCACCGATCATACATAGAGATATAAAGTGCAGCAATATACTTTTGGATAGGAGAATGTGCGCAAAGGTAGCTGACTTTGGTCTATCCAAGCTGATAAACAGCTCACGAACCTTTATTGCAACGGGTGTCAAGGGCACCATGGGTTACCTTGATCCAGAGTATTTCACCGTCATCCATAATATTTGTTTTATCATTAAGAATTCTCGCTATTCATCAATTTAAATATGTTTGGCACTATGACTAAAGCTGAAAGTTCATCCAGATACTTTGAGACAGGATCCGTAACCGAGAAGAGCGATGTGTACAGTTTTGGAGTAGTGTTGCTGGAGATTATTTCCGGAACGTCACCATACGAGGGAATAGTTGATTCGGTAATCCTTTTAGCTTTTCGAGAATTTGATGTTTTCTATCTCTGTGGCAGACTCATTAAAACAAACATTTTAATGATGTATATTTTCCAGGCCCGAAGGCTACTTGCATGCGGTAAACTAGCGGAGCTTCTGGATCCTTCATTAGGCGACCGATATGATTTAGCATCAGCTTGGAAGGTTGCAGAGATCGCATACACATGCGTGGAACCAAGATCAGCATATAGGCCCAAAATGAGTGCAGTGGTGAAAGAATTCGAAGAAGCGGTGTCACCTGAATTTGAAGATATCAATGACAATCCATCACAACTTACTTCAATGGAATCATTCCGTATAAGTCATATGCCTCAACTCAGGTAGCCCCCAAAGAAAAAAATATGATATGGTGAAATTCAGTTGTGTACTGCACGAAGACTGGAAGTTTTCTAACATTTCCTCCCCCTCTCAAATAACCATAGTTTGGCTTTTGCACCCCATGAACATTTCCAAAAGCTACTAGATTTATTTAAACTAAAAATTTGCATATCATAAATTATACTATTTTCGAAGAATTTTTAAGATTTATTTTAGGGTGTGTTTCCTCAAAGTCATATCATAAATTATCTTATTTTGAAAGAATGTTACGATTTATTTTAGGGTGTGTTTCTTGAATGTGTTCACAGTTCGTTGGCACATGAACATGGCTTTGCCTTAAAAATTTAAAATATTTTTATTTTATATCTTCCCTTGAATGAATTACAAGAGAATGTCTGGCTTGTAAAATTATTACCATTCGCACATAAAGATGCCAATGGAAAAAAATAAATAAACATTGTTGTAGGGTCAATTTAGTATTAAAAAATAACTGTATGTATATAATATGTCCTCGCAAACACTTATTGTACAACAACAATAAGTGTTTGACATGAGAATTTTGATCTGTCTAAAGACATTGGTAAATTCAAATTTTATTAACAGTTATAAACAAATCGTCCTCAATTATGGTAGCATTTAATGAGTAAATTTCATTAAATTGTAAGTAGAATTGTATACGCACATTAACTTCTTGTCACAAGAATCTGCAACGCAAGAGCCAAATGAAGCGGACAAGTTGTGGTAGGTAAGACGTTTGCAGGGCACACAAAAACATTCTGAAAGCATCCCTCACATTTAAGATTTACCGTCGACTTGACTGTTAATTACAACATTGGAAATCGAATTTACTACTTCCACGTTGCACTCTCGGATCAATATACTTCATTATAGACATTAATTAAATAATCAGATCTGGCGCATAGACTTGCAGAAAATTTACCCCTAGAGCTTTAAATGAATATGACCATTTCCACAATATCGATATACCTTGACACTCGTTTCAAACGTAAGCGAACAACTACATACGAACTTCCTGCTTGCGTATTAATATTTTAAATCTACAGATAGGAAATTATAGGAGAGTGAGCAACAGCAAAATGATTTTCACTTGTCCGTATATAAATATTGTGCACTTCATTGACAGCAAAATGCTAGGAAAAATGCCATTTGCGAGGTCAACGTGGAAAACTTCAAATTATATTTTTATTAAAAGAATAGTAATTAATGTTGCAATTATTTCCCGATTATATATATGAATGACAATTAAAAGTTACGCATCCATTGTCCATCGTTAAGATAGGTGTTTCTAAATTTGGTATCATATATGTTCGGGTTCAGCTTATCAATATTATCCCATATTTTTTTTTCAGGAGAACTATTAGAAATTACATCAACAATCACTTTCAACGGGATTGAATACAAAACCACTTAAAAAACAACCATTATCTTTAAACACTAGGGCAACTGCCTATCGGCTAAATATTATACCATATTTAAGTATTGTAATCACATTATATACATTAAACTTTTAAAAATATTTAACCCTAATTTACAAAAAGAAATATCAATTTTAAAAATTAAAATGACAATAAATAATTTTATAATATTATTTGATTCTTTTAAATTTAATTTTTAATTCAGTAAAAAACTTAAATTAGTATTTTAAAAAAGCATAATTAAAATGCTGAAAATTTGTACTTAGATTTTAATTATAACTAATTTTTGCTAATGTACACAAGGTTAAATTTTTTATTTTAAATTGTAACTTATAAATTTATAGAATATTTGTTGTAAAACAAAGTGCATTAACTTATAAAAGAAATCAATTTCATGAAAAATATTAAAAACTTATTTGTAAAATATACATTATTATATCAAAATGATTTTATAGGCAGCCAAGATGAGAGAAAGGTAAGGGAGAGTATGGTTTTAAAATTTGAATTACGTAGTTGTTATTATTATGATATAAAATAAAGAAATCACATTTGGTAAATTTTATTTTGTATGTTAAAAATGGTTGATACAAGATTAATATATTATTTTTATTTAAAAATAAAAATTATTTATTTAATCTGAAACAAAGCTTTCATAGATGAAAGTATACAAATATTGAAAAAAATTAAATATATTTTATGTGAAAATAAAACAAAAAACATTATAATATTTATTTTTTATTTTATTTGGAGTTGCTTTCCAAAAAATAATATGCGACTCCTACAAATTTAGGCGTGAGTGTGATGAATGTACGAGCCTCAGATTTTCTTATTTTATAATACAAATAATTAGGAAATAAGTCTCAATAAGTAACAAAGTGCAAGCAAGGTAACAAAGTGATGGAATATAATTAGGAAATAAGTCTCAATAAGTAACAAAGTGCAAGCAAGGTAATCCCTCCCTCCAATGAATTACAAAGAGAATCTCTGGCTTGTAAAAAAATTACCATTGGCACATAAAGACGATCATGATATATTTATTTATTTATTTATTGTAGGGTGCATTTATTATTAAAAAATAAGTGTAAAGCCATTGGCACATAAAGATGTTCATGACAATATATATATATTTATTTGTAGGGTGAATTTATTATTAAAAATAAGTGTATGCATATAATATATGTACCATATAAATGTACTCACACCATTTACTGTACAACACAATTAAGTGGTTTGACATGAAAATTTTGTTTCGTCTAGAGATATTGGTAAAAGTAATAAACAAATCGTTCCTCAATTATGGTAGCATTTAATAAGTAAATTTCATTAAATTAAGAGTAGAATTGCATATGCACATTAACTTCTTGTCACAAGAATCTGCAACGCAAGAGCCAAATGAAGTGGACAAATTGTGGTACGTAAGACGTTTGGAGGGCACGCGAAAAGATTCCCAAAGCAGGCCTCAAATTTAAGATTTAACATCTAATTACTGCCCAACTAGATGGCATTTACCATTGACTTGACTGTAAATTACAGCATCGGAAGTAGAACGGACTACTTCCACGTTGCACTCTCTAAGTTATGTTCAATATACTTCCTTATACACATCCTTTAAATGGTGTGCTGCTGCATAGACTCGCAGACAATCTACACGTGGAGCTTTAAATGAATATGACCATGTCCACAGTATCGATATACCTGCCCATCCGTTGACACTCGTTTGAAACGTAAGCGAACAACCAAATAGGAACTTCCTGCTTGCGTATTATTTTTTAAATCTACAGGAAATTATAGGAGAGTGAGCAACTGCAAAATGGTTTCACATGTCGGTATATAAATTGACAGCAAAATGCTAGGAAAACTGCCATTTGTGAGGTCAACGTGGAAAACGTCAAATTTTATTTTTATTAAATAGTAATTAATGGTGCAATTATTTCCCGATTTATGTATTGTAATCACATTATAAACATTAAAACTTTTAAAAATATTTAACCCTAATTTATGGAAGGAAAGAAATATCAATTTTAAAAATTAAAATAACAACAAATGATTTTGTAATATTATTTGATATTTTTAATTTAGTTTTTAATTCAATAAGAAAAATAAATTAGTATTTAAAAAAAGCATAATTAAACTGTTGGAAATTTATACTTAGATTTTAAAAATAAGTAATTTTTACTAATGTAAAACAAGGTTAGTTTGTTTATTTTAAATTGCAACTTATTTAAAAATAAGTAATTTTTACTAATGTAAAACAAGGTGAATTTGTTTATCTTAAATTGCAACTTATAAATTTATAAAATATTTGTTGTGAAACAAAGTGCATTAGCTTTAAAAAATATCAATTTTGTGAGAAATATTAAAAACTTATTTGTAGAATATAATATTTTTTTCAAAATGATTTTACACAAAGCCAAGATGAGAGACAGTTAAGGAAGAATAAGGGTTCAAAATTTGAAGTAGCAGTAGTAGTTATTATGATACAAAATAAAGAAATTACATTTAGTGAATTCTATTTTGCATGTTTAAAAATGGTTGATACAAGATTAATGTATTATTTTTAATTTAAAACAATATATATTTATTTATTTATATTGTTTTAAAAGGAAGTAAAAAAAAGTTACAAAAGTTAGGGGGTTTTAATTAAGGCAAATTTTATTTCCGCCGACATTATAGAAGCGAAAGGGAAGCGCCGAGCACTTGGATTGATAGATGACATGTTTTTCGCAGGACTGCCCAAACTGTCAAACTTGTTTTGGCCATATCTCACAAATCCGGACTCGGATTGAGCTAAAATTTTGAGGGTAGATGCTTGAAAAACCTTAGAACGTCTCCACCAATTTTCATATTATTTGGAGCAACACATATCCTAGCGCATCCCTATGTGTGAACAACATATTTGGCAAGCGGTTATGCGAGGGTTTCATCTGGGTTGAGTGCGAGCAACTCCAGAGGTTGGTTTTTAGGGCCTTTAGGCCCTAGCGTCCAATATTGTTTTGGTTTATGCTCAATATTTTAGCAAGAAATGTTACAGGGGATACAAGATGGGTTAGAAATTTGTCTTTCAATAGATCATATTGTGAACTTGAGTGACAACGACTTCCAATTTGGTGCACAAAAGAAAAGTGAAAACCATACCTTTCCACGACGTCTAGGGCAAGGATTAAAGAGATCACAAAAAAAGTTTCAAGTAGTTGATAAAAAAATGGCTCATATCTCAAGTGAATTTGGTGCTAATGTGCACCCACAAAATAATTCTACTATGAAAACCCCTATCAAGGGTAAGAATTTCGAAGACTCGATCCCAAAAATGAATTTTAGGAATGCCCTTCATGGTGGACAGCCTCAGCCCAATTCTAATATCAATATTAGGGCTTCCCATAAACCTCTAAGAATGCCTACGATTTATCCCAGGAAAACGGAGTCAGGATGTCTTAAAGCAGCTAATGGAACTTCTATTGTTAAGCTTGATATGGGTAACATTTAGACTGGCATTGAAGATTTGGAAAAAATATAACTAATTTTTCGGTTTGTGGGTTTTCGTTCGAGTCTATCTGCTTTCAAAGTCTGGGCTGCAAAAAGCTGGAAAACTAAAGGTGAGTTACAAATCTCTATTTATCCAAATGGTTATTTTCTTGTTTTATTTGCTAATAATGAAGATAGAGAGAAAAATTTTCAAGGGGGTCCTTGGTTTTTTAGAAGGGCAAGGCTTTTCATGAAGCCCTGGCATACTAAATTTAAATTCGAAGAAGATATGCCTTCTATAGCTCCCGTGTGGGTTAGACTCTTTGGCCTCCCTATTGAATTTTGGAATCCTACTATTTTTTCTTCAATTGGAAACTATTTAGGAACTTTTATGATGATTGTTGATTGTACTCAAAATTTTGAACATATTATTTATGCTCGGATTTGTGTTTTAATGGATTTTTACAAACCCCTACCTAAAAATATCACATTACAATTTGGGGAAGGCACTTGGGAGCAAGTAGTGGACTATGAGAACATTCCTTTTCGTTGTAGAATTTGCCATGAATATGGTCATTTGGCCAGTGCTTGCCCAAATAAAATTCCTGATCAAGAGAAAGAAGATATAAACTCAGCAGGTTTCCAAATACCTAAGAAGAAGAACACTAAAAAAAAAATAGTTATGAAGGATCAATCAAAGTCATCTGCTAATATGTTTGAAATCCTTTCCACAAATGATGTCCCAAGTGAGGAAGAGGAAATAATGGAAACTAAAATCTTAGAAAAAAAATTTAAATATGAAGGTAAGAACTCAGAGACAAACCAACAAATCAAAGGTTTTCAACAGAAAAAAAAGGAGAAAATTTACACAAGAAAAACAATATTTGAAATGTCAAAACTTCAAATAATGCAGGTCCCAATATAGACTCCGTTGAACCATCTAGTAAAATTTTTGCTGTGTACGAGCATTCTTCAAGGTTAGAAGAAATCTCAGATTCAATTGGAATAAGTCAAGAAATAGGGAAAAAAAAAATTGAAGATGGATTCTAATCAAAAAGTAGGTCGCAAGACCAATCAATATCATATGGTAAAAGAAGGTGAAAAGCTTGTAGAGGAAGGTAAGATTAATGCCCTTCCCAATTTTTTTAGCCTTGGTATTAATGAAAATCATCACTTGGAATATTAGAGGACTCAAAGGGAGTCTTTCAAAACAAAATGAAATTAGAAGAATGATTCAGGTAAATCATCCACATCTTGTTTTCCTTCAAGAAACAAAGATGTCAATGGAGGATATGGACTTAATTGCTAGTAAAATTTGGCCAGTTGGAAAAGTGGTTTCCCTCGGTTCCCAAGGGACTTCGGGTGGCATTGCTTGTCTTTGGGATCCAAAAGAGGTAGTTATTCACCATATGGTTGGCAGTTGGGGTTTGTTGGCTATAGCTATTCAAAGTAGACATTCCAACCAAATTATGCTCTACATTACTATTTATGCTCTGACTTATTTTGAGGAAAAAAGAAAACAGTGGAAGGATATTACTCATATTATCTCTCATTTTTCTAAAGCTTGGATCTTAATCGGAGGAGATTTCAATACCATCCTCTCTCTGGATGAGAAAAGAGGGGGAAATAGAAATTTGGACAAAAGCACTGACGTCATGATTTAATATATTGCAAACCTCCATCTTGTGGATATCCAACCAGATAATGGCCTTATGACTTGGTCTAACAGAAGGCAAGGCTTAGCTTGTATAATGGAGAGATTGGATAGGTTTTTTCTCTCTAAAAATTTCTTAATCCATGGTCACATTCCTAAAGTGAAGACTCTTAATAATGCTGGTTTGGATCATTGGCCAGTCATGGTGGAAATGTGGAAAACCAATGTGAGTTTCTCTCCTTTTCGTTTTCAATTAATGTGGATTAGAGACATTTCCTTCAGACCTCATGTGCAACAATGGTGGAAGGAAGGTAAACCTAGGCATGGTACTAAGATGTTCTGTTTTGCCAAAACACTGCAATACATTAAATCCAAAATCAATATTTGGAACTAGAAAGAGTTTGGGGATGTTCATAAAAAAAAAACATGAAGTTATTGCTCATATTGAAAATTTGAATAAGAAAAATCGTTTAGATGGCCTCACAGAGAAGAGAAGTGCAGATGAAATTAAACTCACAACTCAGTTAGAGGAATGGGAAAAAAGAGAAGAAATCTTATGGAAGCAAAAATCTAGAATTCAATGGCTCAAAGAAGGAGATCGAAACATAAATTTCTTCCAAAAATATCTTCTAGCTTGAAGATATCACAACTTTATTTCTTCCTTAAAATAATATTCTGGAGATGTTGTTTATACTTGGGATGGCATGAACTCTATTGTTGTTGATTACTTTTCCAATATTTTTGTTGCTACTCCCCTTGACTCAGCTTCACAATATAATGTTC
Source organism: Wollemia nobilis (assembly GCA_028583015.1). Classification (NCBI taxonomy): domain Eukaryota; kingdom Viridiplantae; phylum Streptophyta; class Pinopsida; order Araucariales; family Araucariaceae; genus Wollemia; species Wollemia nobilis. The sequence goes on along the minus strand of JAQPPZ010001273.1, from coordinate 3,685,676 downwards.
TTCAAGCAATCCCTTCTCTTATCACCTCTGAAGAGAACTCTATTTTGACTGCTCCTATTACTATCAATGAGCTTCAACAAGTAGTTTTTAAAATGCAAAAAGGAAAAACCCCAGGTCGTGATGGTTTTCCTATTGAGTTCTATCAAGAGTTCTGGGATATCCTTCATGTTGATTTATTAGAGGTGGTGGAAGAAGCCATGAAAGCCAAAGAATTTGAAGGTTATCAATAAAACTTATATTACTCTTGTTCCAAAAGCTCAAGAAGTTGATCATATCTCAGCTTTTAGACCTATTGCTTTATGTAATGTTATTCTCAAAATCATTACTAAAATCATGGCAGAAAAGTTGAAGCCTATTTTGCATAAGATTATTTCCCCAGAGCAAACGGGTTATGTGGAAGGATGTCAAATAGTAGATGAGATAGTTCTTGCTTGGGAAGCCATCCATTCCATGGATATGCAAAATTCTCCTTCCATGTTCATTCGGTTAGACTTATCCAAAGCTTATGATAGAGTGGATTGGCACTTCCTTATCAAATTTTTGAGGCAATTTGGTTTCTCTAAGGATTGGATGGATTGGATTATGGGATGTATCTCTTCAATTTCCTACTTAGTTCTTATCAATGGCAGGCCTTCTTAGTATTTCCCAGCTTCCAGAGGTATTAGGCAAGGTGAATCGCTATCCCCTTGTTTATTCATAATTCTTGTTGAATGATTGGGTAGGACTATAACCAAAAAGAGGGAAAACAAAACCCTTGAGGGAGTTACCATTGCTCATGGAGCTAGACCTATCTCTCATCTTCAATTTGTGGATGAATCTACTATTTTAGGTAAAGCTACAGTTAAGGAAGCTTCTAATATTAAGCAAATCATTAGCTATTTTTCTAAGGCTACTAGGCAGTTGATCAATGAAGAAAAATCTAAAGTTATTTTCTTTCATTGCTCTGCTAGACATGAATCCATGGTCTTGGATAAACTAATATATAAGAAGACCTTTCTTCCAATCACTTATTTAGGTATTCCCATAAATATTCAAAGGTAGAAAAATAAATATTGGAATTGGTTGTTGGACAAAGTCAAGAAGAAAAGTGGAAAGTGGACCAACAAGTGGCTTTCTTCTGGGGCTAGAATCACCTTGGTAAAATCAGTCCTTCAAGCTATTCCTATTTATTTTTCTTCCGTTTTGAATATCCCAAAGGTTGTTCTTCGAGAATTGGATCAAATCAGTCATCGTTTCCTTTGGAGTGGTACTAAGGAGAAAAGAAAATGGGCCTTGGTAAAATGGGATACTTTATGTCTTCCTAAGAGTGAATGGGGGTTAGGATTACGGTCTTCAATTAATAACAACAAAGCTTTAGCTGTTAAATTATATTGGAGGATGTTGCATAACCCCAATGCTCTTTGGGCTAATAATCTTTGTGCTAAATATGCTGAGAATAAAAGTCCTGAAGACCTTGTTTGCTATCAATAAATAAAATCCATGTAGTATGGTAAGAAAGTTATTTTGAAAATCCCTAAGTAGAAGTATGGATTCCCTAGTTGGAAGACAATGTCGTGAAGAAGAGTGGATCCAAAGGAAACCCTATTTGGGTAATAAATTTTAATATTTTATAAAAGTATAGGGTTAATATGTATGATCCATTAATAATATCAAATCAAATATTCAAAATTTGATTAAGTGGAAGTGGGATTAAATTCAAATTACTCCATGAAATTTCATTTGAAAGGATTTTTTCCTCGTCTTCTTCTCTAGTTCAAAAAATAAGGATCAAATAATGGATGGTGGCTCATGGTTTAAGGAGAGATATGCATTATATTTAAGACCATGAAGTGAGAATTTTTATTTACTTTTATTTTTACCTTTATGAAACCTCTCCTCAGTGCCTCACCCACAATAATAAAGACATAAGGTAATAATAGGTCACAATGGTGGAGTCCATAATGGCTCACCCATAATAATAAAGACATAAGGTGATAATAAGTCTCAATGGTGGAGTCCATAAAATTATTCAGAGTATCTAGTAGGGGATCCATTGATCAATAATAATAAAAAAAGTGTTATAACAATATCCAAACCATTCACACTAACATTGATCAAAAGTATTTTTTCTAAGAATATCATTTACAAAATTCTAGAAAATCCTATTATATACTTTGTTCATATCTAATATTGTATGCATACCTAGTTTTTTATGGAATAAAAAAATGTATGTATGACCTCTTGTACAATAATTATTGTTTACGATGAAAAAACCCACCTTTTACCTATGAGATAACATAATGAACAACAATGAAAAGGCTAGGGCACTTACATTTAAAAAAGGAAGTAAATTTATTTTAATTGAGGGAGATTCATAAATTATCATTAACGCTATCAACAAAATGGGACATCTAGATTGGATAAAGAATAATATTATTATTGATGATCATCTATTATTGGAGGTAAACTCTTAGAAATGTAAGCTTATATTTAGAATATGAAATTAGGTAGCCAATGATTTAACCAATCATGGCATTGATATTTATCTTGGTAAAATTTAAATTGTAGAAGGCAATTGGAAGTGATATATCATATCTTAATGAAAATGATGTGAAGGAGATGATTATGGAAGCATAGCACTTTGAGAAGAATATATTTTATATAAATTAAAATGAAAAATATATATGATAAAATTATAAACTAGATATGGTTTAATTGACCTAACAAAATATGTAATATAATAGTATTTTGATGGCAGTAACTCCCAAGAGAATCTCTATATAGCTTATTAAGAAAAAATGACATCATTGAACATTAGGGTATGAATAAGACCCCTAAAAAAGAGTTATTAAGGAACTCATAGGTTTTAATATTCTTGTATTCAATTTAATATAAGTAATAAAATTAACTAGTGACAAATACAAGGATGCAAAAAAACTTTAGGATATGGAGGATTATCTGCCGATTTATTATGTAGGATATTTCACAGGTACTACAACAATATGGGACAAATACAAATGGGATATATAATTGTTAGAAGTAAAATATCATTAGGTTATATTAGAATTTATTACATTATTTGATGTTATTATTATATTATGTAATAATTAGGGGATGATTGATGATGTCACCTCATGTAAGGTTGGATAGTCACATCTCTCATGAGAAGAATGAGAATATGAAAATATATAGTTGAAGGTGAAACATTAAAGAGTCTCTTGAAACAAAGAGACATATTGTTGTATATATTTTTATGGTGTATGTGAAAGCACGAGGATACGAAAACAAAAAGGAAAAGCCAAGATGCGATGCAAACGAAACAAAAGATAACGCTAAATCCTATGAATTGAAAGTGCATGAAAGGAAAGAAGCATAAACGAATCGAAACCAAATAGAAAGCCAATATGGAAGACAACCCTTTTTATTAATATGCTTCAGAACTCGGTTACAATTCGCCTCCTCCCTTTTCAGGGGCTAGGAGCGTTAAATGTGTTCTTGTCACATCAATGGATGCTATTCCTTCTTCCGCGTGCCCACATGTAAAGTGGGCGGACCAAACATCACCGCCGCTTGCGTTGATGAGTCTTGACTCCTTGCTACTCCTCTAATGTCGAGACCCTACATTCAAGGAAACAGGAAATAGTCAGTAGCACCTGTAGATAAAATGAAACATGCAATCCCCACGCCTTCAATTAGTACATGCAAAATATAAATAAAATGATAACTAAAATAGATCCAAATGAACTAAAAACTTGATAGGGGCATAAAAACATCACCAGGAAGGCACTGCAAATGGAACAGTCAGAAAATTCACCACATATTTGTATTCGCTCCGAGGCGGGACGAATAGACCTGCAACAAAATGTCAAAAAGCACTGTCCCAAATGTCACATCCATGAGGCTCCAAATCACCTGCAAAGTTGGGGGTTAGCTAAAAGGGGGTATTTTGGGAAGACCCAGAAGGTCAGATTTTCCCAATTTGGCCTCTATCACCGGGAATTTGATGATGCTACCTGCATGTTAGTAAAGGTGGGAAATGATAAAAACATGATCAAAAATGCTCAAAACGATGTGAAATTTGAATGACAACCTATCTAAGCAGCATAGAATCAGATGCAAAAATAATAGAAAGGAAATCTGCCATAGATTTCTAATCGCTCTAGGGCAGGGCGATTAGGACTGCAATAGTGTGGGGGGCGCCCGAGGGCAGGACGCCCACCGTTTGGGGCCCGATTTCGGCACCAATCCACTTGGGATGGGTCCAAAACCTCTTGTGGGGTGTTGTCGGCAAATTTGGTAGGATATTGTGGCCAAATGTCGGGTTTTGGTTCCGGATTTGCGCTTCCAATAATCACCCTATGACCTCCTTTCCAAAAGAGATCAAGGATGTGAAAGGCACAAATCAAAAGGTGTGTGTGGATGTAAAACGGCAGCACTTCGTTGCTCAAAATGCTCCTTCTCTATATATTTTGGGGTGAGAAGACTCACCATTTTATAGACCTGGAGGTCTCTTTGGATGAGCATGCAGGGGCGCCACTTGGCAATCATGCCTTCCCAAGGGGGGAGAAGATTCCTCCCTGATTAGGGGCTCCATGACTGCCCCTGTAACTGCCTCTAACGCTCGAAAATGCTCACTCACACTCCCATGCAATGAAGGAAGAGTTAAGTGGTGGATCTGAGCTGCCATTTGTCAAGATTTGACTTTTTTCCCGTCAAACCTTCTATTCGCCCCACCCTGGAGCGAATACTGCTAATCGTCCCTGGGTGAGGCGAATACCAGTTTGTAATCGTCCCTGGGTGGAACGAGTATGGAGCAGAGTGCCTAAAGGTGCCAAATTGACCTCTGACCTTCCAAAACTATTGTGAGAGTGGTTAGGACCACTGTTTAACCTCTGGGGGCTGCCCTGGGGCTTGTGTGTCAATGCGATCAGTGTTTGCAGTCACATAATCGGATTGGTGCTATTTTGGTGTCTATAGATGCCCCTTTTTGGGATGCGTTGTGCGTGGCGCAGTTTTGAGAAAAAATAGATAACCAAAGCACTAATGATTAGGGTTTCTCAGTAACCTAACCAAATTTTGATGCCCCAAGTATGGAAAGGGCATGCATTCTTGAATCCTTGCTTCGACGAGCGAAGGAACTCAATTCAAGTGTTAACCTTTTTCGGTGAGGTGTTACTTGATCTTGGACATTGATCAGTCATGAATAGGCAAAGGGCGCAACCTTTTGTCTATGGGAACCTTGAGTTCATGATTCATGAATGCCAAGTGTTTGATCAGCTTGTGATTATTGCTTGTTTGCTGCCCCAAGCAGGGGCGTGATTGTCTTTGTCAATGATTCTTTGAATGCATGCCATTTCCATGATTGGGTGTGTATTTGTTGATTGGTGACTAAGTGTGACTACCCCCTCAAGCGACGAATCGATGAGGGAATGACCTACATGAGAAAAGTGACGAGTCGCTTGACCCAAGATGACTTGTGTAAGGGTGCCTTTAGATGTTTATCTTTGAATGTGTGTGCAGTTTCCCGACATTTAGACCTGTTTTTGGTGGGTGTTAACCCTTTGTGACGCCCCTTGGGGTTGAAATTGTCAAAAATCCATCCTCCCGTGGAGCGGTCCGGCTATGGTAGCCTTCTTGGGGAGTAGGATAGTGACAATTTGTGACCCCAACGTCGGTTTTGCATGCCAAGAATGTCGGGCGCAAAGGCGCCTTTGTTCGGCAATTTTATTGCTATTTTTGGGTGGGTTTGGACCCTTTTTGGGACGTCGTTTGGGGATGAAATTCTCGGCAATCCGTCCTCCCGTGGAGCGGTCCGGCTATGGTAGCCTTCTTAGGGAGTAGGATAGTGAGGATTTGTGACCCCGACGTCTGTTTTGCATGCCCGAAATGTCAAGTGCAAAAGCACTCTTATTGGACAATTTTATTGCTTTTTTTTGTGCATTTTTTTGTTTTTGAAATTTTTGCTCTGTAATCGTCCCTGGGTGGGGCGAATACCAGTTTAGTAATCCTCCCGGAAGAGATAGGTTTTATAGGTTGAAGGAGCTCGGGGATGCATTGTGGGAGAGGGATCTCCTATGAATGTAGCGGCGAGGGAGAATGCATTTGCTTTGTATCATCGACGGGATGGGGATACCGATGCTATGCGGGAGAGGGATCTCATGCGAATGCAATTGGCATAGTGCAATGAGAACTTGATGATAGTTTCACTAGAGAGATGGACTTGGTTTGACATCGTTTGGAGATGGAGGTAAAGATTATCCACCTCGGTGGGCAGATCCCTGCTGTTAGTGGAGGTGGATCATCATGCCACTCGAGAGGGAGTGATACGGAGCAGTCAACATCCTCTCGGTGTAGGTGATTGGATGAGGGAGGTTCTAGTAGGCGTGATGTGGGGGCTAGCAATAGCCACCCTGAGGGGTCCCATAGGACCCACACCATGGGGGGTAGTTCCCGTCGCACCGATCCTACGTGATCATGGTGGCCGACGCCCTAGGCTTGGGGGTTTTTGAGCTTTTGCTTTTTGTGAGGTCATAGGACCGGTTTATTGTAGCTTGTGGGCATTTTTGATGATATATATATAGATGACTTTCTTTTATTTATACACGTGTCATGATTTTGATGTTATGCACAATGATTGTTGAATGTGTATGTATGCATGTTAATTTATGTTGATGGATGCATATGTTATGATGAATGCTAATGTTTCTAATTTTTATGATATGCAAATGGAATGGATGAATTGAATTTGTGATTTTTGGCGGTGGCACCATAGACTGTTTAGAACTTATGGCTTTTTGTCCTAGGCGATTGCTGTGGTAAATGACTTTTTATGTATACATGTTTTTTTTTGTATTTTTTGATGGCGATGCAAGGATGAAAGATAGCATAGTTGGTTTTATAGTGTGGTTGGGTTTTTTGGACTTGGATGTTTTAACTAACTAGCCACGAGTGTACTTTTATCTTACAAGACTTTTGAACAAGGTATGAATCGGACTTGTCTTTGACCAAGTTATTTCACATCCCTGTGTGTGCAATTGAGTTCGTTTATGTGGTATTTGTCAGGATACCGCTAGTGTCAGATAGGCTGTCAACCAAACCTGTATTGAGGATCACCTAATTAGCTCCACTAACTCCTTTGTTGTATTTAGTCAGATTAATCTGTGGTGCTATCTAGGATACCATAAGCTAGCTCATCCACATGCAAACATTGATCTCGCACACAAGTTAATGTGACAGATATATCGTCATGCGGGAGGTTTGCCACCAGTGACCGATAGGTTATCCACCAAACCGATACTGAGGTTTACCTCATGACCTTCTGAATGCTGAGAGTTCCAGGGATTCAAGTTTGACTCCCTTCTTTTCTTCAATTGTATTGGGATACTTGCTCTTTTGTAGTGATAAAAATCACTATTTATTTTTGTTTTTTCTTTTGAGCAAGGGATTTGAATATTGAGTGATGAGAATCACTATTGTATGTGCCTTTTGATGTATGCACTTTGGTGGTGATGTCAAATTTTTGGAGTTTTGACTTTTGCAAATTTTTGATGTTTTGCAACTTTTTGAGAACTTGGGATTCTTGGGGAATTGGGTAGGGAAGATGCTTGTCCTTTTGCCAACTCTCAGCATTCTTGGGGTCATTCGCACAGGGGGATGAGCAAGATAACCATTTCACTTATGGTGACCTGGATTGCTTTGCAGGTTTCATCTTTCATTCACACAACTTGGGAATTTTTTATGTGTTTTAACTTGTGTTGGGATGCTACGTAACAAGGTGTGATCCAAGTAGAACTCTACCTTTGTAAAATCTATCTGACTTTGTACAGTATTTGGCTAGAAATCTAATGACAGTTGAATGACGAAAACTCTTGATACATTAGAAGACAACTGACTATGATATGGTGAAAAATATGTGAATGGCGTTTATTTTTGATGGACTATTTATAGAATGGAGAAATGTGGAAAATGATGGATTTGCCGAGTAATTACAGTCTATGGTGCCTTTGACCTGTATGACCACAAATATGTAATGTATGGATGTGATGCTTAATGCAACTATTATTTTTGTGTTTTTGATGGATTGATTTTTGTGAGTATGAAGATGAGATGCAAAAGAGCTCTTTATTGTTGTGATGATTTTGAGCATGCATGGAAATGAGATGCAAATTTTTGTTATTTTTGATGATTTTATTGTTTTTGAATTTTCTTATTTTTGACCAAGCGATTATGGGAACCCTTGGAGCTTTTGGTTTGACCAAAGGGATTATGGGCACCTTTGGGGAGTTTGGGATTGACCAAGCGATTGTGGGAATCCTTGGAGCTTTTGGTTTGACCAAGGATTATGGGACCTTTGGGGTTTTGGGTTGACCAAGCGATTGGGAATCCTTGGAGCTTTGTTGACCAAGTATGGGAATCCTTGGGGTTTTGGGTTGACCAAGCGATTATGGGAATCCTTGGAGCTTTTGGTTTGGGCTATGGCTCTTTTAAATATGGAATGGCCTCAAATGACTGATGTTCAAGGGTTCTAGTTCCTTGATTCCATCAAGAGAGGCTAGCCGGTATGTTCCAGGTCCTATTTTACTATCGATGACATAAGGACCTAACCAGTTTGCCATGAACTTGTCCCTTAGATGGGGCGGCAAGTTAGAATTTTGTTGGTTCTCTTTTAAGACCAAGTCACCAACCTGAAAGTCCCTCAGGTGAACCTTCATGTTGTATGCCTTCTTAAGTCGCTCTTGATAGATACGTAAATGCTCGAGAGCATTAACGCGTCGTTCATCGAGCAACGTAAGCTGGTCTAACCGGGCCTACCATGCAGTGTCATCATCGATGAACTCTTGCATTGATATGCGTAGGGAAGGAATTTCCAACTCGAGAGGCATGACAGCCTCGGAGCCATACACGAGCAAAAATGGAGTTGCCCCAGTGGGCGTCCGAATGCTAGTGCGATAAGCCCACAGGGCAAGTGGGATCTGAATGTGCCAATCCTTATGACTATCTGTGACTATCTTTTTGAGGATGGCAACTAGCATTTTGTTTGACGCCTCTGCTTGCCCATTTGCCTACGGATAATAGGGTGTCAAAAAACTATGCTGAATTTTGTACTTTGTGGTCAAAGCATGCACGTCTTTGTTCTTGAATGACGTCCCATTATCCGAGATTATCTTGGATGGAATACCAAAATGACATATGATATTATGTAAAATGAACTCCGAAATGCGGGTTCCAGTCATAGAGGTAAGCGAAATTGCTTCCACCCATTTGGTGAAGTACTCTATGGCCGTTATGATAAACGTGTGATGGCCTGACGATGCAGGGGAGATCTTTTCGATTAGATCTAAGCCCCACTACAAAAATGGCCAAGCCGATTGGATCGGCTACAAGGCCTGAGAAGGTACGTGTGTCAAATTTGCATGGTGTTGACACTTCACGCACTTCCTTACATATGCGCAACAATCTCGCTCTAAATATGGCCAATAATAGCCCATGCGAAGAATGCGCTTTGCGATGGCCATACCACTGAAGTGGCCACCGCATGTACCATCGTGCGCTTGGGTGATCGCCCAAGTGGACTCCTGTTGGTCCAAGCAACGAAGGAGGATTCCTTCATAGCTGCGATGGTACAAAATGTCTCCTAACAAGACATGCTTTGCCGCTTTCTATTTGAATGATCATTTTGTGGCATGCGTCAATCCAAGTGGGAGGTTACCTAACTTGAGGTAGTCCCTTATGGGTGTATACCAATCCTATTGATCGAAAACCTCGATGGTATGAATAGCCAATCCCTCTTGAAGTTCATCCCTAGCAAAAGCTGAGCGGGAAAGAACTTGTAAGAATAGCATTGTGTTGCTATTAAGGGGAGTAGGGGAGAACAAGGACCCCCAGTTGGCGTGATTCAGACAATCATGGATTCGAGAGAACTTGTCCGGGGATGGTTCAATCTGGATCAAGTGGATTCCTGGTGTTAAGTCAGAGCTTGCACGCTCCATCGCTGATTGCGATAGTGTTTTGACTTGAATGGTTGTCATATCACCAGAAATGTCTTGCGGGATTAGTGACCCCAAGGAGGCCATAGTGTCCGCAAAATGATTCGATGATCGAGGGAGTGCCTCGATGTCGTACCATTCAAGATTTGCCAGGAATTTGTCCACAAGGGCTTTGTAGGCCTACAGAACTAGGCATTTACATTGGAATACCCCTTTGACTTGGTTGACAATTAACAATGAATCACCAAAGATGTTCAATCATTTGATGTTCATGGTGATTGTTGTCTGAAGACCTATGAGCAAGGCTTCGTATTCTGCATTGTTGTTGGTGCACGGGAAATCTAATTTAAATGACAGAGGCATTGGAGCCCCTTGCGGTGTGAAGAATACAATTCCCGTGCCACCCCCTTGCTCACATTTAGAACCATCAAAAAATAGGGTTATGTCGGCCTGTGACTCAGGCTCATCAGAATCTGGCGATTCTGAGACATGGAAGACCCCATCATCGGGTAGTTCTATGATCAGAGGCTGATCATCTTCGAGAGGAGCCTCTGCTAGTTGATCGGCTATGACTTGACCTTTGATGGATTTCTGTCCAATGAACTCTATGTCAAACTCCATCAACAACATGATCCATTTCACCGTGCGGCTACTATGATAAGTACGACTCATCATGTACCACAATGGATTCTCCTTAGACACAACATACGTCTTGTTGCTCAGCATGTAATGGCGTAGCTTTTTGGTAGCAAACACCACTGCCAAGCAGAGCTTCTCGACGTATGCATAGTTAAGTTCATAACTGACCAGGGTGCGGCTAAGATAGTAAGTAGCCTATTCTTTGTGAAGTTCATTCTTCTGGGCTAACATGGCACCCAGTGCCACCTCAATAGCTGAGATGTATAAGTAGAACGACACTCCTGGTCTAGGTGGTGCCAATACTGGCGGCGAAGCCAAGTATTGTTTAATGTCATCAAAGGCTGATTGGCACTCGTCATCCCAGTGAAATGCGACCCCCTTGTGCAATAATTTATTCATGGGTCGGCACTTGTCAGATAGCTACGCTATGAAGCGCTTGATTGACGTGACCTTTCCCTGTAGGCTTCTGAGCTGCTTGATGGTAGTTGGGGGAAGCATTTCAAGGATTGCCTTGACTTTGTTTGGGTCCACCTCGATGCCTCGTTTTGAGACTATGAAACCCAAGAGTTTTCCAGATGTGACGCCAAATACGCACTTCTTGGGATTCAGTCTGACTTTATGTTCCATGAGGCGATCGAGGATCTTGCTTAAGTCATCGAGATGATCTGGGCGCAAAAGAGATTTGGCCAACAAATCATCCATGTAATCTTCCAAAGTTTTATGCATGTGATCATGGAAGATGTACGTCATGGCACGTTGGTAGGTGGCGCCAACATTTTTAAGGCCAAAGGGCATGACCTTATAGCAAAATGTCCCCCAAGGCATTGTGAACGCCATTTTTAGTTGGTCCTCGGGATTGATACGAATCTGATTGTATCCCGAGAAACCATCCATGAGGGAAAGCATTTCATGGCCCGTTGTAGCATCTACCAATGCGTCGATGCTCGACAAGGGGAAATCATCCTTAGGACTCGCTTTGTTTAGATCTCAAAAATTAGTGCATATGCGAATCCTCCCGTCGGGCTTTTTGATGGGCACCATGTTGGACAACCATGGTGGGTAATCCACGTAGATGACAAACTGTGCATCCAACAACTTTTGTAATTCATCTTTGACCATTAAGGCCACTGTTGGGTGCATCTTACGTAGTTTTTGCTTAACTGGCTTGACTATCGGATCAAGCGTTAGATTATGCGTGACTAGCTACGGATCTAGCCCCGACATGTCTTTGTAGGACCATGCAAAAACCTCCTTCTTCTCTTTGAGAAGGGCAATGTAGTCGGCTTGCTCTTCGGGGGATAGACTTACCCCCGACTTGATAATCTATGGATTCATTGGATCCGAGCCGATGTCTACGTCAGTCATCTCCTCGACCGACATGTGGGATCCGTCCTCCAACTGGTGTGGAGTTGGGATCAAGTGGATATCATTTGCTGAGTTTAGATCATCGTTAGGAACCTCGGGTCCCTCTTCAGCATGGAAGATATCCTGAGTTGGCCCTAGGGTGAAATGAAGCATCTCATCGAAAGGCCAGTACTCTGATGGGGATGGTGGTGAATTGACGCGATCCCAGTCTATGGCATCTATGTCTAGATACAATGACTATGTTGGATCGGCCGGATTGTGGATGGGGGCGGTTAAGTCAATGGAGATCATGTTGATGAAATGATTTTGGTCTCCATTACCATGGGTGTGATGACTCGAACATTCTGGATGATCTTTGTGCTCTGGATCTGGCTCTGGAGGTATTGGCATGAATGGATCGGCCCTATGTGCGGATAGGAGGACAGGGTCTACCCTCGACACTGATATCGCTATAGGGTCTCTGGGCGGAAGGTGTTCTCCGTATGCCCAAAGTGGTGGATTCAACACTTGGTCCCACTACGTTGGGTTTATGTGCCACTCATGCCCTGGCATTATGTTTAGTTGTTCAAATATGTCGTCAATATCCAAGGGGTATTGTTGTTGCATCTATCGCATGTGATTGAGATATGCCATCTCAGTTTCATCTTCATAATCACTGTCGGAGATCCAAAGGCCTTCGTTGGTTCCAACAACTGTTTGCGACATTAGAGGCTCATCTTGCTCGAGCAAATTGATCTGGCCCCATTGGGGTTGTTCCGCTCTCTACGGGGGGACCTGATTTTCTTGAGGTGGCACTTGCTCGATTGGAGCATCCAAAGGGAACATTGCCAAGAGGCTTTCTTGATAATCATCCATGGGGGTCACTTGTGAGTGATTGCTATCCGATTCGAAGGGGTCCCATGGTGCTACCTCATATTCTGACTCGTCTTCTGAAGATCCTTCCTGACCTTGTCTATACCTCTCTTGTAGGTGAGTTCTCGAACTTTCTCCTCTCTCGAGCGAAGGGAAAGGGTTGTTGAGGTCAACAAGGTTGGTTGTCAACAATGGGAGATAATCCCCCAGTGTATATGTCGTGTTAGGGTTGGCATATGGATCTAATGCCAATCCCCCCTTGTTGCCTATCCCTAGGCCTTGCATGTTCTCTACCAAGATGTCCAAGGGTAGAGGGTGGTTGAACCCTACTCCTGACTTGTCGTATGGCATTTGGTATCTTGGTTGGCAAAGAACATGCACTCCTTGCTCATATCTGCCTAACCCATATCCATGCCAATTGCATTGGCCAAGGTATCTCAAAGCGAAATCTGGGTTGGAAAAATAGTTGACATCTTCTGCAAAGGGCTCTTCATCTTCGTCCTCTTGCATGTATGGTTCAATACCATGATCAAGGCCCCCATACACAAAGTTTGTCTGGTTCGGCGGGTAGCCTAGAGGAACAATAGTACCGATGGGGAGGCGAGGTCTCCCCATGTCCTGCATGGACTCCAGTGTGGGTGTTGCTACAATATTCCACACCAAATACTCCCCTAGGCCCGTATTGGCCATTTCAATGGTGATTGTTGGCGATTGAGGGGGAGGGAACGAAAGTTCTTCCCGAGTCCACTCCATGTCGGGTGAACTAGGAGCCTCGACTTCCATTCTGCTAGGCATCTCCTCGGTAGAGATGGTTGAGACTGATGGCGGTGCCTCTTCCAGAGGTTGTGCCTCTTCCAGAGGTTTCTTCCCTTTGTCCTTCTGTGTGGCCACCATAGGTGGCATCGTTGGTGAAGGACCAGACGATGAAGATGGACCCGGCTGGGGTTTTGATGGACTTGTCAATGGGGATGCCTGTGGAATCGGACCCTGTTTAGATGGATTCAACTAAAAATCCAAATGCGTTGATGGAAGGGTCGATTGCGGCATCAGCTGCACCGCATTGCAATACTTGAAGGGTTCCAAGTCCGTCGGGACTACATGCACCTGCCCTTCGAATGTATACTTTAAGCACTGATGAGCTATCGAAGGGACACACTTCATGTCCCTGATCCATGGCCGACCCAACAAGATGTTATAGGCCATCTCACCCTCCAAGATGTGGCACAATGTAGGTATAGTCTTTTGTCCCACTTGGATGGGTAGGACAATTGTGCCAACTATCGAGCATATTGCATCATTGAATGCTCGCAGTGTATAGGTGGAGGCCACTATGTGAGATGCGGGCAACTTTAGGTGCTTCAAGGCCACTGTTGTAATGATATTACTGGATGAGCCAGTGTCCACCAATACCCTCTTGTACGGAATCCCGTTGACCCGCACGATGACGTGCAGGGGTGGATCCGCCATGTCACCAGCCACTGATTTCAATTCATCTTCTCGAAAGGTGATGACTGGCTCAGTGCATCGTTTGACATGTCCCACGAAGTTGTTGAAGGAGTTTGCTTCATGGGGCTGCAACTCGATGGCTTTTAGTATCTCCATTAGAGCCTCCCGATGGGGCGTTGATTGTTGTATGAGCTCATAGATGGAGAGCCTAGCCGATGTGGTCCTCAAACTCTGGGTGAGTTTGGTCCGAATTGTGGCCACTGGTCTAGGCGGAGGAGGTTGTGCAAGGTGCTGTTGCGGTTGTGACGTTGTTGGCACCTCTCCTGTAGCTACCGCGGGGGCAGCTGTGCTCGGGTACCTCTTGTTTCGAGTCACTATACTGATCATCCCTACATACCCCTGCATGGGGCAGTTCTGTGTGACCTCATTGACTTGTAGGGTCTTTTCCTGCGCATCATGGGTAGGCAAGGGGTCTTTAAAGACCTCCATTTGTTGATTGCTTGGTGCCACGGGATTATCCACCGCTAATGTCTTGTTATCTATTAGGTCTTGCACCAAGCCTTTAAACTTCCAACATGCATTAAGGTCATGTCCCTTCCATCTATGGAACCTATAGTACAAGTCTTCCTTGTAGCCCTTAGGTTTTGGTGCATTGGGGTCTATGGGTTGAATCTCGGGCAGGTTGATCAAGTTTGCCGTTGACAAGCGGTCAAACAAGGAGTCTCTGGACTCTGTGTAAGGTGTGAATTGTCGCCTAGGGTGACGCTGCTGATTTTGTTCTTGCCTCTGATTTTCTTTGTCATAACTGTTAAGAGGCACTGCCTGATAGTTAGCCTTTTGGGGTTGTGTTGCTTGTGCAGGCTTAGGGATGTTTATAGCAACTTGATTGACCATAGCGGGTTTCTGTTGCGTGGTCCCTATTTTGGTGTTCTTAGACCATTCTTTCTTCTTTGGCTTGGCTATCTCGCCATCTTGAATCTTGATCTCCTCAATGATTCTGGCTTGCGCCAGAGCTTCCTCTAAAGTGGCATATTGCTGTAGTTGCAATAGCATGGAGATCGATCTCAAATAGCTCTTTGAGAACATTTGGGTGAGGTCGGACATAGGAGGGAGGTAGGGCAGCTTTGAAAGCAAAGTCCTCCATCGGTTCCCATAGGCCACCATGGTTTCTTCCTCATACTTCCTGAGGCTGGCTAGGTCACTTAGTGACACCTTCTTCTTGGTGTTGAAGGTGAAGCGTTCGAGGAACGCATCCACTAGCTGATCTAAGTTACTAATGTTGTGCTTTGGCAATTGAGTGAACCAATCCGAGGTAGGGCCTACGAACGTGGTGATGAATGTTCTTAACAACAAAGCATCATTGTCCTGAATGCCAAAGCATTGGCTCAGGAATCTAGTCACATGCTCTTGGGCATCTTCCTCACCTCTAAAGATTGCCAATTGAGGCAGTTTAAAGTGTTCAGGGTAAGGGGGTGCCGACACTGATGGATGCACAGGATGACTACGGAGTTGGCATAAAGTGGGCTTTTGGGGCCCATAAGTCTTGGTCTCCATAGACTCCAAGCGCTCTAGCAGTGCTTTATATGCATCAGAATATTTAATCTCTTCCTCCTTAGTTTGCTCCCGTTGTGGGTTGTGGGAAACTTGAGGCCTATGGAGGGGTGGCCGGATAGCAGCCCCTCCACCTTGGTAGGGCATTTCGGCCCACTCTTCTTCTTGCTCATACTCCTCATAGGCTTCTTGAGGAGTTTTTGGATGAGACCTATAACCATGGGTGGGTCCCCGTGGAGGGTGCCCATCGTTGTTCCTGGGAGTGGCCTCCCGCTCAGGTCTAGGAGGTCTCGGAGGCAGCACTTGGTAAGGTCATGGAGACCTATCTCGTACCAAGGGGTTGCGCCTCTCATATGGTTCTGCTCTTTGGGTGCGAGGGGTTGGAACCCTCTCAGGCACAGTGTTATGGAGCAGCTCATCTGTTTGGCACCGAATGCGCTCTTTGCTAAGGCGATATAGATGCTCTAGCTATTGTTGGTCTTGCTCAAGCTGCGTGATCTGCGCTTGGCGGGTGGCATGTCTGGCGACTTCCAGGTCAATTTGTTCCACCATATTGAGTCTAGGAGGCCTAGATGCCTCTCCTATGCATTTATCTCGGTCGTGATGATCCGAGATCTCTATAGGTCGCTTCCCTCTGTCGAGGTTAGCGGCATTCACTCGAGGCTCTGGCCTCAGTAGGTGATTCTGGTAGATAGCAGGTGCGGAGGTGCATTGCTCCCACACTGTGTATTGCTCTTGAGGAATGTAATGGTCTTCCTCGTGCTCCCTTTCGTATATGTGAAAGGGGCGGGCAGAGTTGGCTCACCCTGTTTGAAGAGCCTTGTGCTCTGGATTTTGCCTATTATTCCTAACAGTGATGGGGGGTAAAGGAGGGATGACATAATCATGTGGCCTCTCCTCATGGACCCTATGTTGTTCTAGCACTTCATCGCATGGTGGCCACTCATACCGAGCTTCTAAGGGAGCCTTCCCATTTATATTGAGTGCCACGTGTAAGGACTCCTCCTGAAAGGGTCTATGTTGGATGGGAGTGCCCCTCGAAGGGGTGCCTCTATAGTCCCATTCTAAAATGGCACGATGTGGACTCTCTTGTGGGTCGGGCCGCCAAGGTGGTATGACCAAGTCCTTGGGGCTATAGCGGAGGTGACTTGTGCCCCCTTGTACACTCTCCGCAGCTCCTGCCCGTGATTGGGCTTGGCTACGGGTGTACACCATGGTGGTGTTTTCCTACAAGATGCGTAGATTTTTATTTCTTTTTATGATTTTTATGCTACACTAAACAGAAAATATCACACACACAAAGCAATGATTATCTCGTTTAAATATTAAAGGTGTGCCCTAAACCTGGTTTAGTGTGTTTTGATTTTTGTTTTGAAAGCTTTTGTAAAGAACGTTTAAATGCAATATGATGGCTCTTATGACTCCCAAAAATGGTCGCCCCTTCGATATACCATTGCCAAGCCGATATACCAACCTCTCTATATACCCGCCCTTACGTGAGGGAAACTATTGGTACGTGAGAGCAGATGGTACGTGGAACGTAGGCGGTACGAAAGGGGAATCACCCTATTTTTGACACCTACCATAGAAGACTTATCCTCATGCACTGGGAATCACCCCAGCTACACTTGGTCAGCTTTCATCAGGATTTACGTCTAGCAATAGTAGCGATCGGGGTTATGGATGCAAAAATTCAAGCCAAGGTGGTGATGAAATCCACCGTTGGTCTTGATCAAGGGCTGGGGTTTTACGACCAGCTCCTTGGTGTTTAAATTGCCACGTGATGTGTGGGGTTCTTTTTATTTTGCATAAAAGAAAGCAACATGCAGTAAAAAAAACTTTCCCTAAGCAAGCAAATAACCAAAAAATAAAAAATAGAAAGCAAAAAATGACAGAAAGAGTTTAGGACCCCTACCTCTTCTCTGCCCAAATCTGCTGGTTCTAAGTTTCTGTCCTGAAACTGCATAGAGAGCTATTCATCCCTGGGTGGGATGAATAACATAACTATATTCATCACAGGGTGGGGCGAATGCCCATTCATCCCTGGGTAAGATGAATTCCAGCTCTGTATTCGCCACAGACTGGAACGAACAATAGTCCAACATTTGAAAACTTGGTACCTGCAAGCAAAAACAATCAAGTTTTGATCAGATTTCTGATCTTAAAAATAGAGGACAAGGGTCCCACCGTGATCACCACTGAAAGCACGAGGATACGAAAACAAAAAGGAAAATCCAAGATGCGATGCAAACGAAACAAAAGATAACGCTAAATCCTATGAATTGAAAGTGCATGAAAGGAAAGAAGCATAAACGAATCAAAACCAAATAGAAAGCCAATATGGAAGACAACCCTTTTTATTAATATGCTTCAGAACTCGGTTACAATTCGCCTCCTCCCTTTTTAGGGGCTAGGAGCATTAAATGTGTTCTTGTCACATCAATGGATGCTATTCCTTCTTCCGCGTGCCCACATGTAAAGTGGGCGGACCAAACGTCACCACCGCTTGCGTTGATGAGTCTTGACTCCTTGTTGCTCCTCTAATGTTGAGACCCTACGTTCAAGGAAACAAGAAATAGTCAGTAGCACCTGTAGATAAAATGAAACATGCAATCCCCATGCCTTCAATTAGTACATGCAAAATATAAATAAAACGATAACTGAAATAGATCCAAATGAACTAAAAACTTGATAGGGGCATAAAAACATCACCGGGAAGGCACTGCAAATGGAACAGTCAAGAAATTCACCACATATTCGTATTCGCTCCGGGGCGGGACGAATAGACCTACAACAAAGCATCAAAAAGCACTGTCCCAAATGTCACATCCGGGAAGCTCCAAATCACCTGCAAAGTTGGGGGTTAGCTAAAATGGGGGTATTTTGGGAAGACCCAGAAGGTCATATTTTCCCAATTTGGCCTCTATCACTCGGGAATTTGATGATGCTACCTGCATGTTAGTAAAGGCGGGAAATGATAAAAACATGATCAAAAATGCTCAAAACGATGTGAAATTTGAATGACAACCTATCTAAGCAGCATAGAATCAGATGCAAAAATAACATAAAGGAAATCTACTACAGATTTCTAATCACTCCGATGCGGGGCGATTAGAACTGCAACAGTGTGGGGGGCGCCGGGGGCAGGACGCCCGCCGTTTGGGGCCCGATTTCGGCACCAATCCACTTGGGATGGGTCCAAAACCTCTTGTGGGGTGTTTTCAAAAAATTTGGTAGGATTTTGTGGCCAAATGTCAGGTTTTGGTTTCGGATTTGCCCTTCCAATAACCACCTGTAGACACCAAAACAGCACCAATCCGATTATGTGACAACAAGCATCGATCGCATTGACATACACAGCCCCCAGGGCAGCCCCTAGAGGTTAAACAGTGGTCCTAACCACTCCCAACAATAGTTTGGAAGGTCAAGGGTCAATTTGGCACCTTTTGGCACTTTGCTCCCTACTCGTCCCACCCTGGGATGATTACAAACTGGTATTCATCCCACCCAGGGACGAATAGCAGCATTCACCCCAGGGTGGGGTGAATAGCAGGTTTGACTGGCAAAAAGTCAAACCTCGACAAGTCCGCCAGTTAACTGCAACTCTAGGACATGCAATTGTGAGGAACGACTTCAAATCAAGGAGAGAGACTTCAGTCATGCATGTCTTTGATTTTGGAGGCCTCATGCAAGGAGACTCTAAATCAGGGAATAATATTTTCTCTCAAAATAGGACATGCAACTCAAGTGGCGCTCTCGCATGCGCATTCAAATAGAGAGACCCTAGGTCTATAAATTGGTGAGACTTCTCACCCAAAAAAAAAGAAGAGAGGGAGCATTTTGAGCAACGAAGTGCTGCCATTTTACATCCATACACACACCTTTTTGATTTGTGCCTTTCACATCCTTGATCTCTCTTTTGGAGGGAGGTTATTGGGTGATTATTGGAAGCGCAAATCCGGAGCCCAAACCCAAACATTTGGCCACAATATCCCACAAAATTTTCTGAAAACACCCCATAAGAGGTTTTGGACCCATCCCAAGTGGATTGGTGCCGAAAAAGAGTCCCAAACGATGGGCGTCCTGCCCCCGGGCGCCCCCCAAACTGTCGTAGTTCTAAACGCCCCACCCCGGAGTGATTAGAAATATGTGGCATATTTCCTTTATTTTATTTTTGCATCTTATTCTAGGTTATTTAAATAGGCTGTAGTTTAAATTTCACTTCATTCTGAGCATTGTTGACCATGTTTTTATCATTTCCTACCTTTACTAACTTGCAGATGGCACCATCAAAATATGGGTGATAGAGGCCAAATTGGAGAAATATGACCATTTGGGTCTTCCCAAAATACCCCCAATTACCTAACCCCAAATTTTTAGGTCATTTGGAGCTTCCTGGATAGGACATTGAAGAGGGTGCTTTCTAACAATTTATTGTAGGTTTATTCGTCCCACCCCGGAGCGAATACAAATCTATGAGGAATTTCCTGACTGTTCCACTTGCAATGCCCTCCTGGTAACATATTCATGCTTATGTTAATTTTTTAGGTCGTTCTGATGTTATTTGGTTATCGTTTTAATATTTTCATGCATACACTAACAGTAGGCCTTGGGAAACACATGTTCTATTCTATCTGCAGGTGCTACTGATCTTTTCTATTTCCTTGAACGTAGGTCTTCGACATCAGAGGAGCATTAAGGAGTCAACACTCATATACACAAGTGGCGATGATGTTTTGGTCCACCCATCTTACATGTGGGCACGCGGAAGAAGGATTGCTATCCATGGATGTGACAAGAAACATATTTAACGCTCCTATCCCCTAAAAGGGAAGGAGACATATTGTAACATGACTTTAAAAGCATATCAATAAAGAGGGCCATATTCCATATTGCTTTTATCTTGTGTCGATTCGTTTATGTTCTTTCCTTTCATGCATTTTTCAATATATAGGCTTTTAGCGTTAAGTTTGGTTTTACACGCATCGTACTTGGCATTTTCCTTTTTGTTTCCGTATCCTCGTGCTTTCAGTGGCGATCATGGTGGGACCTCTATCCCTTGATTTTAAGATTAAATTTTTGATCAAAAGTTGCTTGTTTTTGCTTACAGGTACCAAGTTTTCAAACGTTGGACTGTTGTTCGTTCCAGCCTGTGACGAATACAGAGCTGGAATTCATCTCACCCTGAGACGAATAGGAATTCGCCTCACCCCGTGAATGAATACAGATCTGTTATTCATCTCACCCTAGGATGAATAGCTCTCTATGCAATTTTAGGGCAGAAATTCAGAGGCATCCGATTTGGGCAGAGAAGAGGTAGGGGTCCTAAACACCTTCTGTCATTTTTTGCTTTCTGTTTTC
Source organism: Wollemia nobilis (assembly GCA_028583015.1). NCBI lineage: Eukaryota > Viridiplantae > Streptophyta > Pinopsida > Araucariales > Araucariaceae > Wollemia > Wollemia nobilis. The sequence continues at coordinate 3,664,497 of JAQPPZ010001273.1, read as the reverse complement.
TATTTTCTGGTTATTTGCTTGCATAGGAGAGTTTGAATGCTTGTTTTCTTCATTTATGCAAATTAAAAATAACCCCACACACCACGTGGCAACATAAACAACAAGGAGTTGGTCGTAAAACCCCAACCCTTGATCAAGACCAATGGTGGATTTCATCACCACCTTGGCTTGAGATATTGCATACATAACCCCGATCGCGACTGTTGCTAGACGTAAATCCTGATGAAAGCTGACCAAGTGTAGCGGGGGTGATTCCCAGTGCATGAGGATAAGTCTTCTATGGTAGGTGTCATAAATAGAGTGATTCCCCTTCCGTACCGCCTATGTTCCACGTACCATCTGCTCTCACGTACCAATAGTTTCCCTCACGTAAGGGCGGGTATATAGAGAGGTTGGTATATCGGCCTGGCAATGGTATATCGAAGGGGCGACCATTTTTGGGAGTCATAAGAGCCATCATATTGCATTTAAACGTTCTTTACAAAAGCTTTCAAAACAAAATCAAAACACACTAAACCAGATTTAGGGCACACTTTTAATCTTTAAACGAGATAATCATTGCTTTGTGTGTGTGATACTTTCTATTTAGTGTAGCATAAAAATCATAAAAAGAAATAAAAATCTACGCATCTTGTAGGAAAACATCACCATGGTGTACACCCGTAGCCGAGCCCAATCATGGGCAGGAGCTACAGAGAGTGCACAAAGGGGGACAAGTCACCTCCGATATAGTCCTGAGGACTTGGTCATCCCGCCTTGGTGGCCTAACACACAAGATAGTCCACATCATGCCATTACAGAATAGGACTATAGAGGCACCTCTTTGAGAGGCACCCCCACTCAGCATAGGTCCTTTCAAGAGGAGGACCTACACGTGGCACTCAACATAGACAAGAGGGCTCCCTTAGACGCTCGTTATGAGTGGCCTAGTGATGAAGTGCTAGAGCAACATAGGGTCCATAAGGAGGGGCCACATGATTTTGTCATCCCTCCTTTACCCCTTATTACTATTAGAAACACTAGACAAAATCCAGAGCACAAGGCTCTCTAGACAGGGCAAGCCAATTCTGCCCGCCCCTTTCACACATACGAAAGGGAGTATGAGGAAGACCACTACATTCCTCAAGAGCAACACACAACATGGGGGCAATGCGCCTCCACACTTGCTATGTATCAGGATCACCCAATGAGGCCAGAGCCTCGGGTGAATGCCGCTAACCTCGATAGAGGAAAGCAACCCATAGGGATCTCGGATCACCACGATCGAGATAGACATGTAGGAGAGGCATCTAGGCTTCCTAAACACAAGATGGTGAAACAAATTGACTTGGCATTTGCCAAACATGCCGCCCACCAAGCGTAAATCACGCAGCTCAAGCAAGATCAACAATAGTTAGAGCATCTATATCACCTTAACAAAGAGCACATTCGGTGCCAAACAGATGAGCTGCTCTGCAACACTATGCCTGAGAAGGTTTCCAACCCCTCGCACACAATAGAAGTGTATGAGAGGCATAACCCCCTAGTGCAAGATAGGCCTCCAAGACCTTACCAAGTGCTGCCTCCGAGACCCCCTAGACTTGAGCGAGAGGCCACTCCCAGGAACAATGATGGGCACCCTCCGCGGGCACCCACCCATGGTCATAGGTCTCACTCGAGAACTCCTCAAGAAGCTTATGAGGAGTATGAGCAAGAAGAAGAGTGGGCAGAAATGCCCTACCAAGGTAGAGGGGGAGATATTCGGCCACCCCTCTATAGGCCTCAAGTTCCCCACAATCCACAACGAGAGCAAACTAAGGAGGAAGAGATCAAATCCTCCGATGCATATAAAGCGTTGCTAGAGCGCTTAGAGTCTATGGAGACCAAGACTTCTGGGCCCCAAAATCCCACTTTATGCCAACTCCGTAGTCACCCTGTGCATCCATCAGTTCCGACCACCCCCATACCCTGAACACTTTAAACTGCCCCAGTTGGCACTCTTTAGAGGGGAGGAGGATGCCCAAGAGCACGTGACTAGATTCCTGAGCCAATGCTTTGGCATTCAGGACAATGATGCTTTGTTGCTAAGAACATTTATAACCACGTTTGTAGGCCCTGCCTCGGATTGGTTCACTCAATTACCAAAGCATAGCATCAGTAACTTGGATCAGCTAGTGGACGCGTTCCTCGAACGCTTCACCTTCAACACCAAGAAGAAGGCGTCACTAAGTGACCTAGCTAGCCTCAGGTAGTATGAGGAAGAAACCATGGTGGCATATGGGAACCGGTGGAGGACGTTGCTTTCAAAGCTGCCCTACCTCCCTCCCATGTCCGACCTGACCCAAATGTTCTCAAAGAGCTGTTTGAGATCGATCTCCGTGCTATTGCAGCTACAACAATATGCCACTTTAGAGGAAGCTCTGGCACAAGCCAGAATCATTGAGGAGATCAAGATACAGGATGGCGAGATTGCCAAGCCAAAGAAGAAAGAATGGTCTAAGAACACCAAAATAGGGACCATGCAACAGAAACCCGTTGCGGTCAATCAGGTTGCTATAAACGTCCCTAAGCCTGCACAAGCAACACAACCCCAAAATGCTAACTATCAAGCGGTGCCTCCTAACAATTATGATAGAGAAAATCAGAGGCAAGAACAAAATCAACAACGTCGCCCTAGGCGACAATTCACACCTTACACAGAGTCCAGAGACTCCCTGTTTGACCGCTTGTCAGTGGTAAACTTGATCAACCTACCCGAGATTCAAACCATAGACCCCAATGCACCAAAGCCTAAGGGGTACAGGGAGGACTTGTACTATAGGTTCCATAGACGAAAAGGACATGACCTTAATGCATGTTGGAAGTTTAAAGGCTTGGTGCAAGACCTAATTGACAACAAGACATTGGCAGTGGACAACCCCGTAGCACCAAACAACCAACAAATGGGAGTCTTTAGAGACCCCCTGCCTACCCATGATGCATAGGCAAAACCTCTTCAAGTCAATGAGGTAACACAGAATTGCCCCATGCAGGGGTATGTAGGGATGATAAGCATAGTGACTAGGAACAAGAGGTATCCAGGAGCTGCCCCCGCGGTGGCCACAGGAGAGGTTCCATCGACGTCACAACCTCAACAACACCCTATGCAACCTCCCTCGCCTAGACCAGTGGCCACGATTCGGACTAGACTTACCCAAAGTCTAAGGACCACGTCGGCTAGGCTCTCCATATACGAGCTCATTCAACAATCAGCGCCCCATCGGGAGGCTCTAATGGAGATATTAAAAGCCATCGAGCTACAGCCCCACGAAGCAAACTCTTTCAACAACTTTGTGGGACATGTAAAACAATGTACATAACCAGTCATCACCTTTAGAGAAGATGAATTGAAATCGGTGACTGGTGATGTGGCGGATCCACCCCTGCACGTCATTGCGTGGGTCAATGGGATTCCGTATAAGAGGGTGTTGGTGGACACTGGCTCATCCAGTAATATCATTACAATAGCAGCATTGAAACATCTAAAGTTGCCGACATCTCACATCGTGGCCTCCACCTATACTCTTCGAGCATTCAATGATGCGATATGCTCGATGGTTGGCACAATTGTCCTACCCATCCAAGTGGGACAAAAGACTATTCATACATTGTGCCACATCTTGGAAGGTGAGATGGCCTATAATATCTTGTTGGGCCGGCCTTGGATTAGGGACATGAAGTGTGTCCCTTCGATAGCTCATCAGTGCCTAAAATACACATTTGAAGGATAGGTGCATGTAGTCCCGACAGACTTAGAGCCCTTCAAGTATTGCAATACGGTGCAATTCATGCCGCAATCGACCCTTCCATCAACACATTTGGATTTTCAGTTGAATCCATCTAAACAGGGTCCGATTTCGTAGGCATCCCCATTGACAAGTCCATCAAGTCCCCATCCGGGTCCATCTTCCTCATCTGGTCCTTCACCAACGATGCCACCTACGGTGGCCACACCAAAGGACAAGGGAAAGAAACCCCTAGAAGAGGAACCACCCCTAGTCTCAACCATCTCTACCGAAGAGATGCCTAGCCGAATGGAAGTCGAGATGCCTAGTTCACCCTACATGGAGTGGACTCTGGAAGAACTCCCATTCGCTCCCCCTCAACCGCCAACGATCACCATTGAGATGGCCAACATGGGCCTGGGGGAGTATTTAGTGTGGAACATTGTAGCAACACCCACACTTGAGTCCATGCAGGACATGGGGAGACCTCGCCTCCCCATCGGCACTGTGGTTCCTCTAGGCTACCCACCCAATCAGACAAACTTTGTTTATGGGGGCCTGGATAATGGCATTGAACCTTACATGCAAGAAGACGAAGATGAAGAGCCCTTTGCTGAGGATGTCAACTATTTGTCCAACCCAGACTTCGCTTTGAGATACCTTGGCCAATGCAATTGGCATGGATATGGGTTGGGCAGATATGAGCAAGGAGTGCGTGTCCTTTGCCAACCAAGATACCAAATGTCGTATGACAAGTCAGGAGTAGGGTTCAACCACCCCTTGCCCTTGGACATCTTGGTAGAGAACATGCAAGGCCTAGGGATAGGCAACAAGGATGGGTTGGCATTAGATCCATATGCCAATCCTAACACAACATATACATTGGGGGATTATCTCCCATTGCTAACAACCAACCTTGTTGACCTTAACAACCCTTTCCCTTCGGTCGAAAAGGGAGAAAGTTCGAGGACTCACCTACAAGAGGGATATAGACAAGACCAAGAAGGGTCTTCAGAAGATGAGTCGTAGTATGAGGTAGCACCTTGGGATCCTTTCGAGTCTGATAGCAATCATTCACAAGTGACCCCAATAGATGATTATCAGGAGAGCTTCCTGACAATGTTCCCTTTGGATGCTCCAATTGAGCATATGCCACCTCAAGAGAATCAGGTCCCCCCACAAAGAGCGAAACAACCTCGATGGGACCACATTAACTTGCTCGAGCAAGATGAGCCTCATATGTCGCAAACAACTATTGGAGCCAACGAAGGCCTTTGGATCTTCGATAGTGATTATGAAGATGAAACTGAGATGGCTTATCTCAATCATATGCGATAGCAACAATATCCCTTGGACATAGATGACATGTTTGAACAACTACACATAGGTCCAAGGCATAGGTGGCACCTAAACCAGGTACAATTATAGCAATTACTGCACCCGCCACTCCAGGTATACAGGGAACATCTTCCGCCTGGAGACCCTATAGCACCATCAGTGCCTAGGGCAGATCCTGTCCTCTTATCCGCACATAGGGCCGATCCATTCGTGCCAATACCTCTAGAGCCAGATCCGAAGCACAAAGATCATCTAGGATGTCCGAGCAGCCACACCCATGGTAATGGAGACCAAAATCATTTCATCAACATGATCTCCATTGACTTAACCACCCCCATCCATAATCCAGTCGACCCAACATGGTCATTGCATTTAGACCTAGATGCTATAGACTGGGATCACGCTGACACACCACCATCCCCATCAGAGTATTGGCCTTGTGGTGGGATGTTCCATTTCACCCCAGGACAGACTCAGGATGTCTTCCATGCTGAAGAGGAACCCGACGTTCCGAACGATGATCTAAATTCAGCAAATGATATCCACTTGATCCCAACTCCACACAAGTTGGAGGACGGGTCCCACATGTCGATCGAGGAGACGACTGACGTAGACATCGGCTTAGATCCAATGAATTTGCAAATCATCAAGTGGGGGTAAGTCTATCCCCCGAAGAGCAAGCCGACTACATTGCCCTTCTCAAAGAGAAGAAGGAGGTTTTTGCATGGTCCTACAAAGACATGTCGGGACTAGACCCGTAGCTAGTCATGCATAATCTAACGCTTGATCCGACAGTCAAGCCAGTAAAGCAAAAACTATGTAAGATGCATCCAACAGTAGCCTTAATGGTCAAAGATGAGCTACAAAAGTTGTTGGATGCACAGTTTGTCATCTGCATGGATTACCCACCATGGTTGTCTAACATGGTGCCCATCAAAAATCTCGATGGGAGGATTCGCATATGCACTAATTTTTGAGATCTAAACAAAGTGAGTCCTAAGGATGATTTCCCCTTGCCAAGCATCGACACATTGGTAGACGCTACAACGGGCCATGAAATGCTTTCCCTCATGGATGGTTTCTCGGGATACAATCAAATTCGTATCAATCCCGAGGACCAACTAAAAATGGTGTTCACAATGCCTTGGGGGACATTTTGTTATAAGGTCATGCCCTTTGGCCTTAAAAACGCTGGTGCCACCTACCAACGTGCCATGACATACATCTTCCATGATCACATGCACAAAACTTTGGAAGATTACATGGATGATTTGTTGGCCAAATATCTTTTGCGCCCAGATCATCTCGATGACTTAAGCAAGATCCTCGATCGCCTCATTGAACATAAAGTCAGACTCAACCCCAAGAAGTGTGTATTTGGCGTCACATCTGGAAATCTCTTGGGTTTCATAGTCTCCAAATGAGGAATCGAGGTAGACCCACACAAAGTCAAGGCAATCCTTGAAATGCTTCCCCCAACTACCATCAAGCAACTCAGAAGTATGCAGGGAAAGGTCGCGTCGATCAAGCACTTCATAGCATAGCTATCTGACAAGTGCCAACCCATGAATAAATTATTGCACAAGGGGGTCGCATTTCATTGGGATGACGAGTGCCAGTTAGCCTTTGATGACATTAAACAATACTTGGATTCACCGCCAGTATTGGCACCACCTAGACCAGGAGTGTCATTCTACTTATACATCTCAGCTACTGAGGTGGCACTAGACGCCATGCTATCCCAAAAAAATGAATTACACAAAGAACAAGCTACTCACTATCTTAGCCACACCTTGGTCAGTTATGAACTTAACTATGCATACGTCGAGAAGCTCTGCTTGGCAGTGGTGTTTGCTACCAAAAATTTATGCCATTACATGCTGAGCAACAAGACATATGTTGTGTCTAAGGAGAATCCATTGCGCTACATGATGAGTCGTACTTATCATAGTAGCCGCACGGCAAAATGGATCATGTTGTTGATGGAGTTTGACATAGAATTCATTGGACAGAAATCCATAAAAGTTCAAGTCATCGCCGATCAACTAGTAGAGGCTCCTCTTGAAGATGATCAACCTCTGACCGTAGAACTACCTGATGATGGGGTCTTCCATGTTTCAAAATCGCCAGATTCTAATGAGCCTGAGTCACAAGCTGACATGACCCTATTCTTCGATGGTTCTAAATGTGAGCAAGGAGGTGGCACGGGAATTGTATTCTTCACACCGCAAGGGGCTCCAATGCCTCTATCATTTAAATTAAACTTCCTTGTTGAGCAAGGTGCAGCAAAAGAATTGCAAAAGTATTGTCATTGTTGTCAACACAGATAGATTGATGCAGTTGATGCAGTTCAGAGGTCAGTCAGATCAAGTGCAGTGAATTTCAAGACAAACAGAGGTAACCCGATTCGAAAATTGGCGAGAAAGAGACAAGAAAGAAAACTGTCGCGATATCGCGACATGTTTTTTGTCGCGATTCCTGGTCATCGCGACAAAAAGCAGGAGAGAGAAAATGCACGCCAAAATGTCGCGATTTCGCGACATGTCGAGTTTTCGCTGAGGAGAGAGAAAATGTGTCGCGATATCGCGACAAAACTGAAGAGAGAGAAACTACAAGGAAGATTGTCGCGATTTCGCGACATTGCCGAGGAGAGAGAAAGTGCATGCCAATTTGTCGCGATATCGCGACATGGCAGAGGAGAGAGAAAGTGAAAGGTAAAGCTGTCACGATTTTGCGACATGCTGGCAAAGAGGGAAGCAAGGTGAAAAGATGTCGCGATTTCGTGACATAAATGGAGAAAAGGAGCTAGCAACGAAAAGTGTCGCGATATCGCGACACGTCGGGTTTTCGCGACCCGAAGAGGAGAGAGAATGCTCAGCAACAAAGGTGTAGCGATATCGCTACATGTTGAAATGAATGGAAACAAAGGTGTAGCGATATCGCTGCATGATGAAAATACATGGCACAAAGGTGTAGCGATTTCGCTACAATTAGGAAGTGCAAAAAACAAAGATGTAGCGATTTCGCTACAAGTGAAAAGACACAAACAAGAAGATGTAGCGATTTCGTTGCATGACAAAATGTATAAAAACAAAGGTGTAGCGATTTCGCTACCATTCAAAGTTGAAAAAATTAAAGATGTAACAAGTCAAAAGCACAAGGCACAAAGTTGTAGCGATTTCGCTACTGCATGGAGCAAAGAGCGTACGGAAGCCAGAAGCGTCACGATTTCGTGACGAAGATAACGATGACGTCAGCAAGGGCCGAAAGTGTCACGATTTCGTGACAAGTTTCAAGGAAAGCTGCTAGAAGCCAAAACGTCATGATTTCATGACAAGAAGATTGATGACGTCAGCAAGAGCCGAAAGCGTCACGATTTCGTGACAAGAAGGATGATGATAAGAGAAGCGTCGCGATTTCCGACATGTTCCATTTGGTTGGAGAGGAGAGAGTGTCGATTTGCGACATGTTCCATTTTGAGTTGCAAGCAAAGTGTAGGAAGAACGTCGCGTTTGTGTGGCAAGAAAGGCGCGGTGGAAACAAGAGCCAAAGTCGTGATTTCGCGACATGCTTAAGGATGACGTCAGCAAATGTTGAAAGTGTCGCGATATCGCGACAAGATGCAGGGAAAGCTTCCAAGAGCCAAAACGGTCACGATTTCGTGACATGCTTAAGGATGACGTCAACAAAAGTTCTAAGTGTCGCGATATCGTGACATGAACAGAAGGAAAGCTTTCAAAGCCAAAATGGTCACGATTTCGTGATAGCAAGGGCATGAAGTGTGTGGCTTCAAAAAGTGTCACGATATCGCGACAGGTAACAGTCTGGTAGGTAAAACCCGCAAGAGCATGCAAGGTGACACGTGTCAGAAAAAGTAGATAGGAAAATCATGCAGCCAGTTACGTAAAATGTAACTAATGTCAGATCTGCAGTTACAGATTGACAAGTGTCATTCATGCATTCGAACAGTGTATACCTTGATTGAATAGTATTCGATGAATCAAATATAAAGTATCGAAAAGTTTTCGAAAAGTCTTATTTTAAGAATTTGAACAGTCGCACTCATGGAATCGAACAGACATTTTTCTTGTATTCAAAGAGTCGAATAGTCGAAGTGCATGAAACAAAATAGTCGTATTGCATGGATTCAAAAGACGTATTGCAGGGTTTCGAACAGTCGAAGTGCATGGAACCGAACAGTCGTATTGCATGGATTCGAACAGTCAGAGTATGTGATTCGATTGCATGCAGGATTGAAAGGTTATAAAAGAATAATCGTACAGAGAAGATGTTGCTGTTGTTAGAGAGAAATTGCTGTAAAAGGAGGGTTAGAAAAGAATCAAGAGAAAAATAAGCAGAGCCGTGAGAGTGTGTAAATTTGGGTTAATTATAGACCAGTCAGGGTCATGCATGAAGTGAAGACATTTTTATGTCATTCTAAATTGATCCGAATTGCAGTCCAAGTTGGTGCTTGGTACTAGGAGTTGGTGCTCCATCCGTTGCGATGAGAAAATTACAGGGGTTGGTGCTCCTTCCAGTTGATGCTTGGTAAAGTATTTGTAAAATTGATTTTGCAAAGACTGGATTTGGATTGGAGTCCAAGCTAGTCATTTTTGAGGAGTAGCCAAATTGGTGAACCTCGGTATATTGAGTGTTGTGGTGTGCTCTCTTGTTCAAGTTGTTTTTCAGTTGTCAAGTTCTCTTTATTTCATATTAAATGTTGTAGATATAAAAATTAATAGCTACACTGATTCACCCCCCCTCTCAGTGTCATTGTGTAATCATCAATTGGTATCAGAGCAAGGTTCCTTGTACAAGCTTAATCAGCTAAGGAGATCTTGGAAGAAACAATGGCAGGTGGTGAAGGATTTTCATCCAACAAAGCTCCCTTATTTGATGGAACAAATTACACCTTCTGGAAACTCAGAATGCAAACATATCTGAGTGCATTGGGATACGATATTTGGGATTCTGTAGATAGTGGATACACAGCACCCACTACCCCTCCAACAGATACTGCTGAGAAAAAGAAATTTGAAAACAACTCCAAAGCTAAGAATGCCATAATGTGTGGGCTTGTTGACAGTGAACTGATAAGAGTCATGAGTTGTAAATCAGCAAAAGACATGTGGGATAAACTGAAGAGCATCCATGAAGGAGAAAGTAAGATTAAGGAAGCAAAACTGCAAACTCATCGAGCACAGTTCGAAGCACTGCAAATGAATGAAGATGAAAACATAGAGACTTATATGTTGAGAGTCAACGGAATTATTAATGCAATCAGAGGACTCGGTGAAGAAATTGATGATGCAGTTGTTGTGAAAAAGGTTCTCGAGAACACTTCACAAAAGATTTAACTCCAAAGTCTCTGCAATAGAAGAGGCAAAATATCTAAACAACTTCAGCATGGATGAGTTGCATGGTTCCCTGACAGAATATGAAATGAGAATAGGACAAACCAAGTCTACAGACAGAGAAGCGACTTTTAAAGCACACAAGAATGTAAAAGCTGAACATGAATCTGAGGATGAAGGAACACTGGATGAAACAGAAGCCAATTTTGTTCGAAAACTCACAAAAGGAAAAGGAAAATATAGAGGGAAGCTACCTTTTAAATGCTTCAATTGTGGAGGAGTCGGTCATTTTGCAGCCAAATGTCCAATGCAGGAGAGAACCAAAAATGGTGAAGGTTCACACCAAGAAAAAGGTGATTGGAAGAAGAAACAAAATTTCAGAAAGAACAACTTCAAGAAGAAAAGCTTCATAACCAAGAATGTCAGCAGTTCTGAAGAAAGCACAGATGAGGAGTCTGAAGAAGAAGGAGGTGAAGCTCTGTTCATGGCACTTGAAGAAGAAAGAACAAGAGGAAAATCGGGAAGGTGATGAAAATTCCAAGGATGAAGGTGAAGTGTATTTGGAAGGAGAATTGGTTGCTTGCACTTGAAGAGTTGAGTGCGAGAAAGGAAGAAGAATAAAAAATTTTCAAAGAAATTAGAGAATGCCACGAGACATAATAAACAATCTAAAAATACGAGACGAGAGGAATTCAAGAAAATGTCCGAAGTTCTTGATGAACAATTAGCTGTAAAGACAGTTGAATGCAGCAAGCTAGAGGAAGACATTGTTAAGTTAAGGATGCAGTTAGAGGAGATGAATAGAAAATTGAACTGTTTTCATAAGTTTGAAGAAAGTACTGTAAAGTTGGATAAAATGTTAAATAACCAAAGGCCTTCTGGCATCAAATTTGGTTTAGGCTTTGATGAAGGAGAATCTTCAAAGGATTCAAAGAACTTGAATATAGAACCCATAAAGAAAGAAGAAAAGATCGGGGTTGAACCGAGAAAAACAAAATCATGCAAAAGAAAACAATAATGCCAGATTCAAGAAGAATACTGACAAAGATGGATTCACAAAAGTCACACATCCGAGGAGGAGAAGAGTCATGGCTCCTACTTCAAACTGGCAAAGACCGGCACCCGGGTTTAATCATGCATTTTTTGGTTATTGTTTTAAATGCAATGCTTATGGCCATAAGATTTCAGATTGTAGGCATAATGTATCTCAAAGGAATTTTACCAGCAGAAATGTTTTTTCTCCTTTAATGAATTATGCGGTTGAATGTTATAATTGTCATAATTTTGGACATATTGCTAGAAGCTACGAAGCACTTTTGCATCAAATAATTATCAGGGTAGAAAATCTCAGCCAAGTGGGTTGAAACAAAACCAGAAATTTCCTGAAAAATAGGCACATGCTAATGAAAGGACAAAGGCAAAACAAGTAGCAAAATCTGCTATCAAACCAGAATGGAAAGAAAAGGAATCTTTGATTGTCCAGATCTGCTTTTAAAGCTCGAGAACAAATCAGCACCTTGGATACTTGACGGTGGTTGTTCCAGTCACATGACGAGGTGACAAGCAAAAGTTTGAGAATTTACAGAATTATGAAGGTGGTTCCGTGAAATTTGGAAATAATGATGGAGCAAAGATTGTTGGAAAGGGATCAGTCAAGATCAGTGATGGCAATATAAAATCAAAAGAAGTCTTGTTTGTAATTGGACTGAAGCATAACTTGCTAAGTGTAAGTCAAATATGTGACAGAGGTCATGATGTAATCTTCAAGAAGGAGGGCTGTGAAGTAAGAAAGACAAAAAATGGAAAGTTAATAGCCACTGGATCGAGAACTTCCGGAAATCTGTATACACTTTCAGAAACTGCAGAAGGAACATGCTTGATGGGACAGGAAGATGAAAACCGGCTATGGCACAAGAGGCTTGGGCATATTAGTTTTGACAATCAGGCAAAAATCAGTTCAAAAGGAGCGATTAGAGATATACCAAACATTGGCAAACCTGTAAATAGCATCTGTGAGTCATGCCAAAAGGGAAAACAAACCAGAGCCACTTTCAAAGCAAAAGAATACTTCACTAGCAAGCCATTAGAACTAATTCACACTGATCTATGTGGACCCATGAGAACTGAAAGCATAAATGGACACAAATATTTTATGTTGTGTATAGATGACTACTCAAGAATGACATGGGTACTATTTCTGAAACTCAAGTCAGAAGCCTTTGAGATGTTTAAAACCTTCAAAAATCTTGTTGAGAATCAATCGGGAAAAAGAATTAAATGCCTAAGATCAGACGGGGGAGGAGAGTTTATCTCCGAAGAATTTGCAGAATACCGTCAAAAACATGGGATAAGAAGACAGTTTTCAGCAGCTAGGACACCTCAGCGAGAATGGTGTTGTAGAAAGGAAGAATAGAAGAGTGCAGGAAATGGCAAGGACAATGCTTGCGAGAAAACAAAATAGGCTGACATGATTTTGGAAAGAGGCGGTCCATACTACGGTTTACATTCAAAACAGGTGCATCGTTGAGACCACATGAAAGCAAAACACCTTATGAGTTGTGGTTTGGCGAGAAGGCAACAACAAGACATTTCAAAGTATTTGGCAGCAAGTGCTACATAAAACGGATTGAAGATAACCTCGGTAAATTTGAAGATAGAGTCGATGAAGGTATCTTTCTTGGTTACTCAACAAAAAGCAAGGCCTACACATGTTACAACAAGAGGTTGAAGAAAATTGTTGAAAGTGCTTGATGTGAAAGTTGATGAAGGTAGAGAACAAGAAACTACTTATCAAGAAAACTACCCTATGTATGAAGAAGTCATTGAAGGTGATGATGAAAAAGAAACAGAGAAGAATCGAGAAAATTGATCCAGGATGGTGTAAAAACCGAATCGAAGAAGAAGAAAACAGGAAATTTAAAACAGAGCAAGCTGGCGGAAAAATCATCCAAGTGAACAGATTATTGGGGATCCCACAGATGGTATTCAGACAAGAAGAACAACAGTGAGGAACTATTCTCTGTTATCTAGTATTGAACCTAAAAATGTTGCTGAAGCAAGCACTGATGAAAGTTGGATGAAGGCAATCAATGAAGAACTAGATCAGATAGAGAAAAACAATACCTAGGAATTAGTACCTAGACCAACAAATAAAAACATAATTGGCACTAAATGGGTTTTTAGAAATAAATTGAATGAAGATGGGCAGGTTGTCAGAAATAAGGCAAGATTGGTATGTAAAGGCTATGCTCAGGTTGAAGGCATTGATTTTGAAGAAACTTTTGCACCGGTAGCCAGACTAGAGGCAATCAGAATGTTTCTGGCATTAGCAGTTCATAAAAACTTCAAAGTATATCAAATGGATGTAAAATCAGCATTTTTGAATGGAAAAGCTGGAAGAAGAGGTTTACATTGAACAACCGAGATGGCTTCCAACTTGGTGACAATCCAGATTTTGTTTGGAGGTTAAAGAAAGCTTTATATGGATTAAAACAGGCACCCAGAGCATGGTATGCAAGGTTTGGATAATTATCTAATTAAACAAGGGTTTAAGAAAGGTTTGGTGGATAGCAACTTATATGTCAAAACAGAGAAGGGTCATCTTATTGTTCTTGTTGTTTATGTAGATGACATAATATTTGGCGTAGCATGGATGAATACTTGCAAAGACATATCAATTAAAATGAAAAAAGAATTTGAGATGTCAATGATTGGTGAACTTTCTTATTTCTTAGGTCTGCAGGTCAATCAAAATGAAAAAGGCATTTTTATTTCTCAAGTTAAATATGTAAAAGAAATGCTGAAAAAGTTCACAATGGAAGACGATGAACCGGTCGAGCACTCCCATGACAACGAGTGCCAAGTTGAGCAAGGATGATAAATCCCCGGATGTAGATCAAACAATGTACGGGTCTATGATTGGAAGCCTCTCTGTATTTAACAACCACTAGACCGAGATATATTACAAGCGGTATGTATGGTTGCAAGATTTCAGGCCAGTCCCAAAGAAACTCATGTAACAATTGTAAAGAGGATCTTCGAGATATCTCAAGGGCACTATGGATTATGGGTTGTGGTACCCAAAAGGTAAAGATTTCACTTTGATTGCATATTCGATGCAGATTGGGCGAGGATGTATTGATGACGAGAAAGAGCACAAGTGGAGGAGCATTTTATCTTGGAGACGAGTGGTAGCATGGCACAACAAGAAACAAGAATCGGTATCTCTATCCACTTGCGAGGCCAGAATACATTGCAGCAACAACATGTTGTACTCAGATATTATGGATGAGACAAACGTTGAAAGATCTTGGTATTCATTTCAAAGAGCCAATTTCAATTAAATGTGATAACACTAGTGCTATCAACATATCCAAGAATCCAATAATGCATTCAAGAACCAAACATATTGCAATCCGATATCATTTCTTGAAGGATAAAGTTGCTGAAGGAGAGGTTAAATTGGATTTTGTTCCAACTACAGAGCAAGTGGCTGATATATTCACAAAACCTTTGCCAAAGGAAGTATTTGAATACCTTCGGAAGAAGTTGGGAGTAGTCACACCACCCAAGCACCGACTAGCTATGGGAAACACATTCTCGGGGGGAGCATTCAAACTTTTTAAGTCCGAGAATGTTGTGCATAGACTCGGGGGAGTCTACGACGAGCCCTTTGGTATTATTGGCAAAGGGGGAGAAGAAATTAAGCAAGGTTGCGAGTGTGTTGCCAACAATTCCAAAGGGGGAGATTGTTGAGCAAGGTGCAGCAAAAGAATTGCAAAAGTATTGTCATTGTTGTCAACACAGACAGATTGATGCGATTGATGCAGTTCAGAGGTCGATCAGATCAAGTGCAGTGAATTTCAAGACAAACAGAGGTAACCCAGATTCAGAAATTGGCGAGAAAGAGACAAGAAAGAAAACTGTCGCGGATATCGCGACATGTTTTCTGTCGCGATTTCGCGACAAAAAGTAGGAGAGAGAAAATGCACGCCAAAATGTCGCGATTTCGCGACATGTCGAGTTTTCGTTGAGGAGAGAGAAAATGTGTCGCGATATCGCGACAAAGCGGAGAGAGAAACTGCAAGGAAGATTGTCGCGATTTCGCGACATTGCCGAGGAGAGAGAAAGTGCATGCCAATTTGTCGCGATATCGCGACATGGCAGAGGAGAGAGAAAGTGAAAGGTAAACTGTCACGATTTCGCGACATCTTGGCAGAGAGGGAAGCAAGGTGAAAAGATGTCACGATTTCGTGACATAAATGGAGAAAAGGAGCTAGCAACGAAAAGTGTCGCGATATCGCGACACGTCGGGGTTTCGCGACCCGAAGAGGAGAGAGAATGCTCAGCAACAAAGGTGTAGCGATATCGCTACATGTTGAAATGAATGGAAACAAAGGTGTAGCGATATCGTTGCATGATGAAAATACATGGCACAAAGGTGTAGCGATTTCGCTACAATTAGGAAGTGCAGAAAACAAAGATGTAGCGATTTCGCTACAAGTGAAAAGACACAAACAAGAAGATGTAGCGATTTCGTTGCATGACAAAATGTATAAAAACAAAGGTGTAGCGATTTCGCTACCATTCAAAGTTGAAAAAATTAAAGATGTAACAAGTCAAAAGCACAAGGCACAAAGTTGTAGCGATTTCGCATCTTGCATGGAGCAAAGAGCGTACGGAAGCCAGAAGCGTCACGATTTGCGACGAAGATAACGATGACGTCAGCAAGGGCCAAAAGTGTCACGATTTCGTGACAAGTTTCAAGGAAAGCTGCTAGAAGCCGAAAACGTCACGATTTCGCGACAAGAAGATTGATGACGTCAGCAAGAGCCGAAAGCGTCGCGATTTCACGTGACAAGAAGGATGATGACGTCAGCAAGAGCTAAAAAGCGTCGCGATTTCGTGACATGTTCCATTTTCTGGAGGTTTGCAAGCAAAGTGTACGGAAGAGGGAAGAGCCAAACGTCGCGATTTCGCGACATGCTTAAGGATGACGTCAGCAAATGTTGAAAGTGTCGCGATATCGCGACAAGATGCAGGGAAAGCTTCCAAGAGCCAAAATGGTCATGATTTCGTGACATGCTTAAGGATGACGTCAGCAAAAGTTCTAAGTGTCACGATATCGCGACATGAACAGAAGGAAAGCTTTCAAAGCCAAAATGGTCACGATTTCGTGACAGCAAGGGCATGAAGTGTGTGGCTTCAAAAAGTGTCACGATATCGCGACAAGTAACAGTCTGGCAGGTAAAACCCGCAGGAGCATGCAAGGTGACACGTGTCGGAAAAAGCGAGACAGGGAAAATCATGCGACCGATTACATAAAATGTAACTGATGTCAGATCTGCGATTACAGATTGACAAGTGTCGATCATGCATTCGAACAGTTGTATACTCTTGATTGCAAAGTATTCGAAGCATCACATATGGAGTATCGAAAAGCTTTCGAAAAGTCGTATTCGAAGAATTTCGAACGGTCGCACTCATGGAATCGAACAGACATTTTAATGCGTATTCAAAGAGTTTCGAACAGTCGAAGTGCATGAAACAAAATAGCCGTATTGCATGGATTCAAAAGACGTATTACAGGGTTTCGAACAGTCGAAGTGCATGGAACCGAACAGCCGTATTGCATGGATTCGAACAGTCAGAGTATGTGATTCGATTGCATGCAGGATTGAAAGGTTATAAAAGAATAATCGTACAGAGAAGACGTTGCTGTTGTTAGAGAGAAATTTTTGTAAAAGGAGGGTTAGAAAAGAATCAAGAGAAAAATAAGCGGAGCCGTGAGAGTGTGTAGAGTTGGGTTAATTGCAGACCGATCAGGGTCGTGCATGAAGTGAAGACATTTTTATGTCATTCTAAATTGATCAGAATTGCAGTCCAAGTTGGTGCTTGGTACTAGGAGTTGGTGCTCCATCTATTGCAGCAGAAAATTACAGGGGTTGGTGCTCCTTCCAGTTGATGCTGGTAAAGTATTTGTAAAATTGATTTTGCAAAGGCTGGATTTGGATTGGAGTCCAAGCGGTCATTTTTGAGGAGTAGCCAAATTGGTGAACCTCGGTATATTGAGTGTTGTGGTGTGCTCTCTTGTTCAAGTTGTTTTTCAGTTGTCAAGTTCTCTTTATTTCATATTAAATGTTGTAGATATAAAAATTAATAGCTACACTGATTCACCCCCCCTCTCAGTGTCATTGTGTAATCATCATTCCTATGCACCAACAATAATGCAGAATAAAAAGCCTTGCTCATAGGTCTTCAGACAGCAATCACCATGAACATCAAACGTTTAAACATATTTGGTGATTCACTATTAATTTTCAATCAAGTCAAAGGGGTATTCCAATGTAAATGCCTAGTTCTGCAGGCCTACAAAGCCCTTGTGGACAAATTCCTGGCATAACTTGAATGGTACGACATCGAGGCACTCCCTCGATCATCGAATCATTTTTTGGATACTATGGCCTCCTTGGGGTCACTAATACCGCAAGACCCTTTTGGTGAAATGACAACCATTCAAGTCAAAACACCATCGCAATCCATGATGGAGCATGCAAGCTCTGACCTAACGCTAGGGATCCACCTGATCCAAATTGAACCATCTCAAGATAGGTTCTCTCGAATCCATGATTGTCTGACTCAGGCCAACTAGGGGTCCTTGTTCTCCCCGACCCCTCTTAATAGCAACACAACGCTATTTTTACAAGTTCTTTCCTGTTCAGCTTTTGCTAGGGATGAAATTCAAGAGGGATTGGGCATTCATACCATCGAGGTTTCTGATCAGCAGGATTGGTACACACCCATTAGGGATTACCTCAAGCTAGGTAACCTCCCACTTGGATTGACACAAGCCACGAAAATATCATTTAAACAAAAAGCTGCAAAACATGTCTTGTTAGGAGACATTTTGTATTGTCAGAGCTATGAAGGAATCCTCCTTCGTTGCTTGGACTAGCAGGAGTCCGCTTGGGCGATCACCCAAGCCCATGATGGTACATGCGATGGCCATTTCAGCGGTATGGCTATCGTAAAGCGCATCCTCCACATGGGTTATTATTGGCCATATTTAGAGCAAGATTGTTGCACATATGTAAATAAGTGCATGAAGTGTCAACACCATGCCAATTTGACACATGTACCTTCTCAGGCCTTGCAACCGATCCAATCGGCTTGGCCTTTTTTGTAGTGGGGCTTCGATCTAATCGAAAAGATCTCCCCTGCGTCATCGGGTCATCACATGTTCATCATAACGACCACGGAGTACTTCACCAAGTGGGTGGAAGTAATTTCGCTAACCTCTACGATGGGACCTCGCATTGCGGAGTTTATTTTGCATAGCATCATATGTTGTTTTGGTATTCCATTCAAGATCATCTCGGATAATGGGACGTCATTCAAGAATAAATATGTGCATGCTTTGACAACAAAGTACAAAATTCAGCATAGTTTTTCAACACCTTATTATCCGTAGGCAAATGGGCAAGCAGAGGCGTCAAACAAAACACTAGTCACCATCCTCAAAAAGACCATCGCAGATAGTCATAAGGATTGGCACATTCAAATCCCGCTTGCCCTGTGGGCTTATTGCACTAGCATTCGGACGCCCACTGGGGCAACTCCATTTTCTTTGGTGTATGGCTTCGAGGCTGTCATGGCTCTCGAGTTGGAAATCCCTTCCCTACGCATTTCAATGCAAGAGTTCATTGATGATGACACTGCACGACAGGCCCGGTTAGACCAACTGATGTTGCTCGATGAAAGACGTGTTAATGCTATCGAGCATTTGCGTATCTATCAAGAACGCCTTAAGAAAGCATACAACATGAAGGTTCACCTGAGGGACTTTCAGGTTGGTGATTTGGTCTTAAAAGAGAACCAACAGAATTCTAATTTACCATCCCATCTAAGGGACAAGTTCACCGCAAACTAGTTAGGTCCTTATGTGATTGATAGTAAAATAGGACCTGTAACATACCGGATCACCTCTCTTGAAGGAATCAAGGAACTAGAACCCTTGAACATCAGTCATTTGAGGCCATTCCACATCTATAGAGCCATAGTCCACCTAAAAGCTCCAGGGATTCCCAGAATCTCTTGGTCAACCCCAAAATGCCCCAAAGGTGTCCATAAACCCTTTGGTCAACCTAAACGCTCCAAGGATTCCCACAATCACTTGGTCAACCCAAAATGCCCCAAAGGTGTCCATAAACCCTTTGGTCAAACCAAAATCTCCAAGGATTCCCAGAATCACTTGGTCAACCAAAAATGCCCTAAAGGTGTCCATAAACCCTTTGGTCAACCCAAAAGCTCCAAGGATTCCCATAATCACTTGGTCAACCCCAAAATGCCCCAAAGGTATCTATAAACCCTTTGGTCAAGCCAAAAGCTCTAGGGATTCCCAAAATCGCTTGGTCAACCCAAAATGCCCCAAAGGTGTCCATAAACCCTTTGGTCAAACCAAAAGCTCCAAGGATTCCCACAAATGCTTGGTCAAACCCAAAAGCTCCAAGGATTCCCACAATCGCTTGGTCAACCCCAAAATGCCCCAAAGGTGCCCATAAACCCTTTGGTCAAACCAAAAGCTCCAAGGATTCCCGCAATCGCTTGGTCAACCTAAAACGCCCCAAAGGTGTCCATAAACCCTTTGGTCAAACCAAAAGCTCCAAGGATTCCCACAATCTCTTGGTCAACCTAAAATGCCCCAAAGGTGTCCATAAACCCTTTGGTCAAACCAAAAGCTCCAAGGATTCCCACAAATCGCTTGGTCAAACCCAAAAGCTCCAAGGATTCCCACAATCGCTTGGTCAACCCCAAAATGCTCCAAAGGTATCCATAAACCCTTTGGTCAAAACAAAATCTCCAAGGGTACCCATAACCGCTTGGTCAAAATAAATATTCAAAAACAAACAAAAACAATCAAATCATCAAAAATAACAAAAAAATTGCATTTCCATTCCATGCATACTCGTAAAAATCAAAATACAAAAATATAGGTTGCATTAGGCATCGCATCCATACATTGCATATTTGCTAGGTCATACAAGTCAAAAGCACCATAGACTGTAATTACTCGAAAATTCCATAATTTTCCACATCAAATCCATTTTATAAACGCATACATCCAAAATAACACCATCCCCATTTTTAGCATAGGCAGTTGTCTCCTAATGAATGTAGGGTTTTCGTCATTCAATTGTCTTTAAATTTCTAGCCAAAAATTGTACAAAGTTAAACGAATTTTACAAGGAAAAGTTTTACTTGGATCACGCCTCGTTATGTAACATCCCTACACAAGTTAAAAAACAAAATAATTCCCAAGTTGTGTGAATATAAGAGAAAAACTACAAAGCAGTCTAGGGTACCATAGGTGAAAGATTAGCCTATTCATCCCCCTGTGCGAATGGTTCAAGAGTGCTGAGAATTGACAAAAGGACAAGCTCTTCCCCATCCATTCCCCCTAATCAATAGTGGTTTTCACCACTAGAAAAAATCCCAATCACCATTGGTCCCTAAGGTTGTAAGGATTCATACTACACGTCCCTGCCAAGGATGGGTAGTCATCCCCAAGGCCTAAAAGGATCAATGACCATTCAAAAAAAAAATTCCCACAAGCCATCATCACGACCATTTCCAATAACCTTTGGTCTCCAAAGTCGTAAGGATTTGTCCTACACGCCCCTGACAAGGATGGGTAGTCATCCCCAAGGCCTAAGAGATCAATGCCCGTACTTTATGAGGTTTAATAGACTTTAGGTTTAATATTTTAGGGTTAATATTTATTTATTTATTTTTCCTAAAGTCTTGTATTTCCGACATTTTATTGTCGACAGCTTTGTAATGTCGGCAGTTGCCGACATTCCTTGTTTTTATTTGTCGACAGATTCTTATCTTCTTCTGCCGACTTTATTTGTTCTACTTGGCTATTTAAGCCTGTAAATAAAATGATATTGCAGCTTGGCTAATACCACATCAGATTGGTATCAGAGCATTGGAAATCATGAAGGTTTTGGGTCATTTTTGACCTCATTTGATTGTCCTGTTTGAAGCTCTATTCTCCTGTTGCAAAATTGTTGCGTAGTTGTTGTTCTAATCAGCAAATTTGTAGTATATTATTGCACTCTGTTGTCTTGTTTTCGTCAACAAATAGTTGCTATTTTGGCTGGCGATAGCTGCGCACGAGTGGAACTAGAAAAATCTGTCTTCTTACGATTGCCCTCTGCTGGCAAATTTTAGCCATGTTTTTGTCAAATTTTCAATTTCCTCTCGACTGCCTAATGTTTACAGACTGCTTGCGATCATTGATTTAGGAGCAGGCTGTGCCTCTTATGGAGGATTTCATGATGAGAATCTGTACTGGCTCATTCTTTGTGGACCCACCGACGTTGCTCGGTCGAAGGAAACCCTGTTCACAAATCACAGCCGATTTCGTGCATGCAATCGTCAATTTTCCAGCGCTTACACCAGCCGTGTTTGAATTGCCACTGTCTGCCCAAGTATGCTTCTTACAACATGGATTACGAAGGTTTGATATCTTCATGGGCATCAAGCCATTTCTCTCCTCAAAATTTTATAGCGGCAGATTCTGCAGATATGACGCACAATGAATTCTATTTTTTGTTCTAACTGGAGACCGCCGATCGCTCATTTTTTTATCTTCGCGTTACCGGAATTCCATTGCAAAGTGAAAACGGGATTCTGTGAATTTTCCTGCGCAACTGCCTTTGGAGGAATTTCGCTCTGCTCGAATACTGTAATCAACGCCACCACTCTGTGAAACTTTTCCTCTCCAGCAAGCGACACGTTGACAGTGTTTTTATCTCCTTTTCGTTGCGTGACAAATGAAGCAATACTTATTACAGGAAGACGGTTTGTAATATAAAAAAAAAAAAAATCTTCGCGTGGGATTTGTGAAGATAAATTCCATCCTGTGTGGGCTACAGGTCATCGTGACCTTTATTTAGGGAAACCATTGTTCTAAAGATAAGCCAGCCGCCGCTGGCTCAGTGTGGTGGTTTTATTGGTTCCCTTGCTTGAAAGGTGAGGTAGTTTTGCTGGAAGCTAACTGGCTGCTGATGAACTGCTAAGCATGTATCGTTTCCAGCGTTGTAGCGTGGCGATGACTCGCCAGTTAACTTTGACTGCCTGAATTTTGTAACTTTCCCAGTTTGTTTTTGTTTGAAGGGGATTTTAAGGAAAGTTCAATTTTAAGTTTTGTCAAAAGGTCATTTCAAGTATTTTGCCTTTGTCAAAACTATGTTAAATAGTGCTCTTTTCTATTTAAATTGTAAAATTGCATTTTAATTTGCAATTATTTGAGCACTTTACTCTTCTGTAATCTCAATTTGTAAGAATTCTTGCTGGCGCGTACTCAAGCCCAAATGGCTGTCGAGTTGGCTGACAAAATGGCCCAACTCACACAACTGGTGAGTTTTTTGGCCGATAAAGTCACCACTCAAGACATTCAACCCCATTGTGATGTTGCCAACTATGACGGTTCATGGGATCCGGAGGTTCTCAACAGCTGGATTCTCGACATGGACAGTTGGTTCGAGTATACCAAATTGGAGAAGGTCCAACGAGTTGCTTTTGCCAAACTCAAGTTGACGGGCCTTGCTAAAATCCTTGTCACAGATCGCCACCAAACTCAGAATCCCATTGATACATGGGACGAATTGCAACGCGTTTTGAAGAGTAGTTTTTACCCTTCAAATTATGCCGAAGACCTTCAAATCAAGTGGTTACGTCTTCGCCAAACAGCTCACATGAGTGTTCATGATTATGTGTTGCAATTTAACAAATTGAGAATTCTGAATTCTGTGCAGGATACTGCAATTCAACTTGTTACCAAGTTTAAAAGTGGACTGCAGGAACCACTTTATCGCAAGTTGAAATATAAAACCATCTTGAGTATTGATATGGCTTTCAATCAAGCCATTCTTGCGGAGGAGGAATTACGAGATTCATCACGCGGGGCTCGCTCTTCGTCATCGGGAGGAAATTCGAAGGCTTCAAATCAGCAATCCAAGGCGGCTAAGTCTTCTTCTTCTTCTCCCTCTTCTCCTTCTCCTACTTCTTCTTCTTCTTCTTCTTCAAAATCTTCCAAATCTTCTGTGGAATGTACATATTGTAAGAAGAAGGGCCATCAAAAGCATCAATGTTTTAAGTTGAAAATTTTGAAAAAGAAGTCCCTAGTTGTAAAGCCTTCCAATGAGGAACCTCAAGAAGGTCCCATTGAGGCTACAGGGGAAAGAAAGACTTACAAAGAGTTGGCTGGGTTGAACAAATTGACCCTCATGAACACTTCACTAGGGGATCGAGAGAACTTGTTTGTGACCACGGTCCACCTTGATGCATCTTTTGTAGTTGATTGTATCATCGATAGCGGCTCGCAGAAGAATCTAATTGCGAGGTCTATTGTCGACAAATTGAAGCTGCCCATGAAACCCCATCCTCATCCGTATCCTTTAGGATGGAAGGATAATGGGATTTCATCGGACATCACACACACTTGCACCGTGAATTTTGCTTTCAATCCCTCTTTTGTGGACACCGTGGTGTGTGATGTTACTCCAATGGATTGTTGCGGTTTATTGCTTGGAAGACCCTATCAATATGATAGGAGGTCTATTCATGATGGGTTTAAAAACACATACACCTTGCACAAAGATGATAAAGCCTACATAATCAAAAGCACTCAGCAAACTCCTCAAAATCTAATGCTAAGTTGTAGACAAGCACGTAAGGTTGTAAATAAAGTAAGGGAATTAGCACTCATCTTCATCGGACCACATAATGAAAATAAGCAAGCATCCAAGCCAATACAAGACAAGCATGCTTCAGTTAATTCTTTGTTGCAATCATATTCAGGTGTGTTTCAAGAACCCACAAGTCTTCCACCTCAAAGAACAATTAATCATTCTATTGAAATTGTACCTACTGCTTCACTTCCTAATGCTCCAATGTATAGACAATCAATAGTGCAAATGGAGGAAATTAAAAGACAAATTCAAGATTTATTGTCTAAAGGTTTCATTAAACCTAGCACTTCTCCTTGTGCTTCACCTATTTTGCTTGTATTGAAGAAATATGGCACTTGGAGACTATGCATTGATTTTCGAGCATTAAATAAGATCACCATCAAAAATCGTTATCCACTACCACGAATTGATGATCTTTTGGATCAGCTCCAAGGAGCTAAGTTCTTTTCCAAGATCGATCTCAAAAGTGGATACCATCAAGTCAGAATTGAGGCAGAGGACACTTGGAAGACAACATTCAAGACTAATATGGGACTCTTTGAGTGGCTTGTCATGCCCTTTGGTCTTACGAATGCTCCAGCCACATTCATGCGGCTAATGAATGAAGTGTTTCGTGATTGTTTGGACAAATTTGTAATTATTTATTTGGATGACATTCTTGTATTCTCTTCCTCTTGGAAAAGTCATCTTGAGCATTTGGAATATGTTCTTCAAACTCTTCAGAAGAATCAATTGTATGCCAATCTTTCCAAATGTTCTTTTGGGCAAACTTCCATTGCCTATTTGGGATTTGTAATCAATGAAAAAGGCGTTCAAGTGGATCCTACCAAAATTGAAGTCATTGTCAAATGGCCAACTCCTACTTCTATCACGGAGTTGAGGAGTTTTCTTGGACTTGCTAATTTCTATCGCAAGTTCATTGCAGGATACTCCACTATCGCTGCTCCTCTTCATTTTGTAACCAAGATCAAGATCCAGTTTCAGTGGACACAGGACCAGCAGAAGGCCTTTGACACTTTGAAACGGAAATTGTGTAGTGCACCTGTCCTTGCGTTGCCTGATCTTGCACAACCTTTTGAGATTGAGACAGATGCTTCACAATATGCACTTGGTGCCGTGCTTAAGCAGAATGGCCATCCAGTGGCCTATCATTCTGAAACGTTTTCGGAGGCAAAGAGGAATTATTCCACTTATGATAAGGAGTTGTATGCATTGGTGCAGGCCATCAAATACTGGAGACATTACCTTCTGGGTAAAGAGACTGTAGTTCATACTGATCACATGCCCCTTAAGTTTCTTCAATCTCAGTCCAAAATTGAAGAAGCTCGACACATGAAGTGGGCATCCTATTTGCAACAGTTCCATTTGGTGATCAAATACAGGAAAGGACAAAATAATGTAGTGGCAGATTGTTTGAGTCGACCTCCATCAACTCGTGCCTTGACTGTAGTGACTATGTCTCATGTTGGTTTTCAGACTTGGCCTTCTCAGTATGCATCAGATCCTGATTTTGCCAAAGTTATTCAACAACTTTCTCATCCTTCTTCTTCCAACTTGAGAGGTCTTCAAGACTTTCACCTGCAAGATGGAATGTTGTATAAGTTGGATAAACTTTGTGTTCCTCATGAGCATAGAGAGTCTCTTTTGAAGGAGGCTCATTCTACACTTTATGGAGGACACTTTGGCAAGCAGAAAACTCTTCATCATCTTCAGAGGTTCTTCTTTTGGCCCCATATGCAGAGAGATGTCCTTCACTTCTTGCGACAATGTGCCGTTTGCAACCGCTCTAAATCCACCAATAGGAAATTGGGTATGAGCATGCCTTTGCCCATTCCTTCTCGTCCTTGGGAGAGTATTTCCATGGACTTGTTGAGCGGTTTTCCAATGACAGTTCGACAACATGATTGTGTCTTCGTCATTGTGGATAGATTCAGCAAGATGGCCAAATTCATTCCATGTCGTAAGACGAGTACTACTCAGGACTTGGCTCAGCTCTTCTTTGAGACAGTGTGGCACTCCTTTGGTCTTCCTACCAGCATTGTTTCTGATCGTGACTCCCGATTTGTGGGTCACTTTTGGCGATCCCTTTGGAAGATCTTAGGTGTTTCACTTAACTTCTCTACTGCCTATCATCCACAGTCAGATGGGCAGACTGAGGTAGTTAATCGTACGCTTGTGCAGAGTTTGAGGATTTATCATCATTCCACTCCAGCCAAGTGGGACTTAAGCCTCACTCACATTGAGCACGCGTACAACAGAGTTGTTCATAGTTCGACAGGGCACTCTCCTTTTGAGGTTTGTTTCGGTTTTCAGCCGTTGGCTCCTTATGAGTTGCCTATGTCCTTGCCCTCACCAGCTACTATGCATATTCAGAAGGAGCAAGACAAGGCGAACTCTTTCATCCAGCATCTGCAGAGCCTTCAGTCCAAAGTAGTTCATATTCTTCAGAAGACTCAGCAAAAACAACGACAATAGATGGACCGACATCGTATTCCTCATCACTTTCAAGTGGGTGATAAAGTATGGTTTTACCTCGACAAGCGACGATTTGTGGATAAGACCCATAGCAAAATCAAACCTTTACGCTATGGTCCTTATACCATTGTTCAGAAGATTTTAGAGAATGCCTTTCGCTTGGATCTTCCAGCTCATCTAGGCATTCATGATGTCGTCAATGTTGATCTTCTTAAGCCGTACTATGATTCCACCTTGGAATCCGATCCAGCTATCAGTCATCCGGTTGATGTGGTTCCTGATGCACAACTTTCGCTTTCTGAAGATACACTTTTTGATACGAAGACTCGACAAACTCGCCAGGGTACTTCTACTTCATATCTGGTGGCTCGTCGTGGCCAGTTTCCACACCAAGCTCGTTGGATTTCTGCTCACCTCATGTCCCGGGATTTTCCCGCTTTGTACCAAGCATTGGAGTCCAATGCTTTTGTTGATGGGATGAGTGATGAGGTTTAATAGACTTTAGGTTTAATATTTTAGGGTTAATATTTATTTATTTATTTTTCCTAAAGTCTTGTATTTGCCGACATTTTATTGTCGACAGCTTTGTAATGTCGGCAGTTGCCGACATTCCTTGTTTTTATCTGTCGACAGATTCTTATCTTCTTTTGCCGACTTTATTTGTTCTACTTGGCTATTTAAGCCTGTAAATAAAATGATATTGTAGCTTGGCTAATACCACATCAGTACTTCATAATCTCCATAATCCCTTTTGGTTCACAAAGTCATAAGGATTTGTACTACATGTCCCTGAACAGGATGGGTAGTCATCCCCAAGGCCAAGAGGATCAAGTTCATTCATAAACCAAAAACCTACAAGCTCAACCTTACGAAGCTCACAATGCAAAATTAATAACAGTGGTTATCACCACTATTCAAAATCCTTGCTCAAAAAGAAAAACAAAACAAGAAAAATAAACAGTATTTTTTATCACTATGTAAACGAGCAAGTATCCTAAATCGTTGAGCAAATAATAAGCCTAAACTTGAATCCCTGGAATTATTAGCATTTGAACAACCATCTAGGTAATCCTCATTACAGGTTTGGTGGACAGCCTACCTGGCAATGGTGGTATCCTTAACACATGACGATATGTCTATCACATTAGTTGTGCGTGTGAGCAGACCAATGTTTGCATGTGGATGAGCTAGCTTATGGTACCTTAGATTGTCCCATGGATTAATCTTACTAAATACAACAATGGAGTTAGTGGATCTAGTTAAGTGATCCTCAGTACAGGTTTGGTTGACAGCCTATCTGGCACTGGCGGTATCCTAACAAAAACCACATAAACGAACTCAATTGCATACATAGGGATGTGAAATCACTTGGTCAAACTCAAGTCTGATTTATACCTTGTTCAAATGCCTTGCAAGCTAAATGTATAGTCTTGGCTAGTTAGTTAAAATATCTGAATCTTAGAAAAGCTTAACTACATTTTAAAACATCTGGTACATTTCATTACATCCATCCCCATCCGAACATACAAACAAATACAAAAACAAAGTTCTCACATGCAAAGTCATTCCACAAAGTCATCACATACGTACAGAAAGCCAGTAAATCTTGTACAGTCTATGGTGCCATCGACAAGTTATCAACAACTCATTTCATTCATTCCATATGCATACATCATATAATTAGAAACATCACCTTCATAATACCACATGCATACATCATCATAAATAGTTGTGCATAAACATAAAAACAAACCATGACAAGTGTATAAACACAAAGAGCATCATCTGTATATATATCATCAAAAAAAATACCCATAGGCTACAATGAATCGGTCCTTTGACCTCACAACAAAATCCAAAAGCTCAAAAACCCCCAAGCCTAGGGCGTCGACCACCATGATCACGCAGGATCGGTGCGACGGGAACTACCCCTCGTGGTGTGGGTCCTATGGGACATCTAACGACGATTGCTGCTCACCCTCGCATCATGCCCACTAGTCCCCCCTCATCCAATCACCTACGACAAGACGATGCTGACTGCTCTGTATCTCTACCCCTTGTTCAATGCGAAGACCCACCTCCAGAGGGCTTAGGTACTCGCCCCCCGAGGTGGATGATCTATCCCTCCAGATCCATCCGATGTCGACACCACTCCGCCTCCTGTCGATGGTACATTGCTACTACATCATCACGCTATGCCAATACCTTCTCCCTCTCTGCCAGTTGTGTCCATAGAAGATCCCTCTCCTATGCAGAATTGGTATCCCCCTCCTATCGGCGGTACACAACCCATGCATTCTATCGCTTTGCTAGTTGAGTCTGCAATAGATCCCTCTCCTACAGAGCCTCCCCCAACTCCTCATATCACCTCCCAAGAAGCCCCGTCAATCGTGCATTATCAACATGCAACCCTACCTCCATGTCCTCTGAAATTGCCTGAGGCATAGGCGAATACGGGACAATAGCCTGCTCTGGCTCCCACTACTCCGAGACATCCTGCACCTCTGGTTGGTCCAAAACCCCAAAATCATCCACCTCTACCATGTTCACAATCCTCGAGCGAAACCCTCCAGCCCTCTCCTGATGCCTCTGCATCATCACCCCTCGCTGTTGTCACCTCTGCACCCCCTAGAGGCCCCTCGCCTCGCCATCACCGCAATGTCCACCACTGGTCATACTCAGCGGTAACCCTGACGTCATCCACATCTGGGACATCAATCGATGTATCTAAATCCTCACCCAATGGCGCAATGACTGGCCAAGCTAGATTCCTCTCATCCCCCCAGTGTCGATAGACCACGGGCTCACCAGGCAACCCCTAGTGCACCCCGAACTATCGTGTAACCCAACCATATGGAAAAAAATCTTGCTCAGTCCCGTGATGCCCAATCAGCCACTACCCCCTATGTACCCACTGGAGCCACTCTCCAGCCTCAGGCCAGGCTGGACAGTCTCAGTAGGGGCGCCAGAACACCTCCCCTGGAGTAAGTAGAGTGAAGGCATCGGCATAGTGCCCTACGACAACTGCCCACTACCGACTCTGACCCTACTCCTTAGATCTCCACCATAATTCCCCGTATCCGATCTCTCGGTCTACCATCTTCACTTGAGTCATCCATGGCAACCCCATCGGCCTCTCCATTGCTATGTTCTGCCAAGCCCAACACTGCAACAGATAGCTACATCCAATACCCTTCTGCCTCTGACAGCGGACCTCGTACAACTCATCATAGAGTTGTGCCAACAAAGTTTGTCCCCATATCATGATCATAGGTGCCTCCGTCGGGCACTCCACCAACCGAAACACCACCTCTAGCAGGTTCCATAGGAACCTCATGCCCGAAGATTCGAGAAGCAGCATGTTGAAAATGAGGGCCATTAGTAATGCGTGCCTCACTCCCAACACACCCCTATCTAGCCACCATCGAACCAATATGCCACCAATATGGCAGTCACCCTCTGCCCTCTCCACTGGGTTTTCCACACCCATCTCATCTCCATGTCCAAAGCAGTGTGTCAACACTGTTGTCTGCTGATCCCACGACATCGTCTTGATCGACAGTTCGTCTATCAAAATCCATAGAATCCGATAAACATCCTCCAAAGTCTATCATCTCCCTTGTTGGGAGATGGAAGGTATTAGTCTGAGGATCCCACAAGTTGATCAGGGCCGTCAGATAGGCCCAATCCCCAACCAACAGCTCCAGCTGAGTCACCTGCTTGAGCCCAAGGGCATCAAGCCACTCCTAGTCAGTCAAATTCAGTGCCTCCTGCGCTTCCGTAAAAATCGTGGGCACATGGTACCGGCTCTTCACAACATGCAAAAGAAAAGAAAACAAAAAAATTAAACACATGAAAAACTGTATAGTGATAACATGAATATCCAGCAATGCATAATACAAAATGTATAGCTCAAAACAGTAAAAAAAAAACTAGTTTGTCAGTCCTAGGGTTTTTAACTCTAAACTGATGAATTAAAAACAAAAATACAACAAAATTCAAAAACAATTTTCAGTTCCTAGGGTTTTTAACTCTAAGTCTAAACTGATAAATTAAAAACAAAAAAAAATCAAAAAATCATTTGTCAGTCCTAGGGTTTTTAACTCTAAAAGTCAACTGATCAATTACAAACACAAAAACACAAACCACAAAAAATAACTAGGGTTAAAGCTACGTTTTTACGCTCAGTTTTACCCTACATTTCTAACCTAAGTTTTGATTTTTGTTAAACTAGGGTTAAGCGAAGTTTTTAAGTTACGTTTTAAACTAAGTTTTTAAGCTAAGTTTTAAACTACCTT
Source organism: Wollemia nobilis (assembly GCA_028583015.1). Lineage (NCBI taxonomy): Eukaryota > Viridiplantae > Streptophyta > Pinopsida > Araucariales > Araucariaceae > Wollemia > Wollemia nobilis. The sequence goes on along the minus strand of JAQPPZ010001273.1, from coordinate 3,633,532 downwards.
TTGATCTTTGTTTAACTAGGGTTAACCTAAGTTTTAAGTTAAGTTTTTATTTTTGTTAGACTAGGGTTTCTTTTAGTTTATCACAAATTTCAAATCCACATGGTTTTAAATTGAACACAAAATACAAAGACAAAAACAACTAACTTGCGGTTTTACAAATTGTAACAAACAAACAATAAAGAGGAAGAACACTCGTTGGTCTTGCTTAGGCTCCACCACTTGATGATTCGGTTCATGAACTCATGGTGGCAGGAATAATTCTGTAGTGCTTCGCTTCGCAGGATTGACCTCCTCCTCAGAGCTCCAAATCGCCAGGAAAAACAAATGCAAATGAGCCCAAAACCTAGTTTTGGCTATTAAATAGGCTGTTTGAGCCTGTAATCGTTCCTCCCTGGGACGAGCACTCTGGTTAGCACTCATCCCACCCTGGGACGATTACTAAACTAGTATTCGTCCCACCCAAGGACGATTATAGAGCAAAAATTTCAAAAATAGCAAAAACTGCACAAAATGCACCAAAAATAAGCAATAAAATTGTCCAATGAGAGTGCTTTTGCACTTGACATTCTGGACATGTAAAATAGATGTCGGGGTTACAAATCCTCACTATCCTATTCCCTAAGAAGGCTACCATATCCGGACTGCTCCACGGGAGGACGGATTTTCAAGAATTTCATCCCCAAACGACGTCACCAAAAGGGTCAAAACCCAACCAAAAATAGAAATAACATTTCCGAACGAAGACGCCTTTGTGCCTGACATTATTGGCATCAAAAATAGATGTTGGAGTCATAAATTTTCACTATCCTACTCCCTAAGAAGGCTACCATAGTCGTACTGCTCCATGGGAGGATGGATTTTTGACAATTTTAGCTCCAAGAAGCGTCACCAAAAGGGTCAAAACCCACCAAAAATAGGTCATAATGTTCAGAAATTGCTTAAGAATTTAACGAAAAACAACTGAAGGCACCCTTAAATCAGTCATCTTGGGTCAAGCAACTCATAACTTTTCTCATGTTGGTCATTCCCTCATCGATTCGTCGCTTGAGGGGGAAGTCACACTTAGTCATCAATCAACAAAAACACACCCAATCAAGGAAATGGCATGCATTCAAAGGATCATTGACAAATACAATCACGCTCCTGCTTGGGGCAGTAAACAAGCAACAATCACAAGCTTCACTTGTCATTCATGAATCATGAACTCAAGGTTCCCACAGACAAAAGGTTGTGCCCTTTGCCTATTCATGTCTGATAAATGTCCAAGATCAAGTAACACCTCACCGAAAAAGGTTAATACTTGAATTAATCTCCTTAGCCCGTCAGAAGCAAGGATTCAAGAATGCATGCCCTTTCCATACTTGGGGTATCAAGAGTTGGTTAGGTTATTGAGAAACCCTAATCATTAGTGCTTTGGTTATCTATTTTTGCTCAGCGCTACGCCTTGCACATCGCTTCCCAAAAAGGGGCATCTGTAGACACCAAAACAGCACCAATTCAATTATGTGACAACAAGCATCGATCGCATTGACACACACAGCCCCCAGGGCAGCCCCCAGAGGTTAAACAGTGGTCCTAACCACTCCCATAGTAGTTTGGAAGGTCAGAGGTCAATTTGGCACCTTTTTGGCACTTTGCTCCCTACTCATCCCACCCTAGGACGATTACAAACTGGTATTCGTCCCACCTAGGGACGATTAGCAGCATTCACTCCAAGGTGGGGCGAATAGTAGGGTTGACTGGAAAAAAGTCAAACCTCGACAAGTTCGCCAGTTAACTGCAACTCCAGGACATGCAATTGCGAGGAACGGCTTCAAATCAAGGAGAGAGACTTGAGTCATGCATGTATTTGATTTTGGAGGCCTCATGCAAGGAGACTCTAAATCAGAGAATAATATTTTCTCTCAAAATAGTACATGCAACTCAAGTGGCGCTCTCACATGCACATTCAAATAGAGAGACCCTAGGTCTATAAATTGGTGAGACTTCTCACCCAAGAAAGAACAGAGAGGGAGCATTTTGAGCAACGAAGTGCTGCTATTTTACATTCATACACACACCTTTTTGATTTGTGCCTTTCACATCCTTGATCTCTCTTTTGGAGGGAGGTTATTGGGTGATTATTGGAAGCGCAAATCCAGAGCCCAAACTCGAATATTTGGTGACAATATCCCACAAAATTTACTGACAACACCCCATAAGATGTTTTGGACCCATCCCAAGTGGAATGGTGCTGAAATAGAGTCCCAAACGGCAGGCGTCCTGCCCCGGGCGCCCCCCAAACTGTCATAGTTCTAAACGTCCCACCCCGGTGTGATTAGAAATATGTGGTAGGTTTCCATGATTTTTCTTTTGCATCTAATTCTAGGTTGTTTACATATGCTGTCATTTAAATTTCAAGTGATTCTAACAAGTTTTGATCATGCTTTTATGATTTCTCGCTTTTACTAACACACCAATAGCATCATCATATTATGGGCAATAGAGGCCGAATTGGAAAAATATGACCATCTGGGTCATCCCAAAATACCCCCAATTAGCTAACCCCAAATTTTTAGGTGATTTGGAGCTTCTTGTATTGGACATTTGGGATAGTGCTTTTTGAGGCTTTGTTGTAGGTTTATTCGTCCCACCCCGGAGCGAATACAAATCTATGAGGAATTTCCTAATTATTCCACTTGCAATGCCCTCCTGGTAACATATTCATGCTTATGTTAATTTTTTAGGTCATTCTAATGTTATTTGGTTATAGTTTTAATACTTTCATGTATACACTAACAGTAGGCCTTGGGAAACACATGTTCTATTCTATCTGCAGGTGCTACTAACTATTTTCTGTTTCCTTGAATGCAGGATCTGGACATCAGAGGAATAGTAAGGAGTCAACACTCATATACACAAGCGGCGGCGATGTTTTGGTCCGCCCATCTTACATGTGGGCACGCGAAAGAAGGATTGCTATCCATGGATGTGACAAGAAACATATTTAACGCTCCTATCCCCTAAAAGGGAAGGAGACGTATTGTAACATGAATTTAAAAGCATATCAATAAAGAGGGTCGTATTCCATATTGCTTTTATCTTGTGTCGATTTGTTTATGTTCTTTCCTTTCATGCATTTTTCAATATATAGGCTTTTCGCGTTAAGTTTGGTTTTACACGCATCGTACTTGGCATTTTCCTTTTTGTTTCCATATCTTCATGCTTTCACCACCCTATGACCTCCCTTACAAAAGAGATCAAGGATGTGAAAGGCACAAATCAAAATGTGTGTGTGGATGTAAAACGGCAACACTTCGTTGCTCAAAATGCTCCTTCCCTATATATCTTGTGGTGAGAAAACTCACCAATTTATAGACCTGGAGGTCTCTTGTGATTGAGCATGCAGGTGCACCACTTGGCAATCATGCCTTCCTTGGGGGGATAAGATTCCTTCCTGATTAGGGGCTCTATGACTGCCCCTGTAACTGCCTCTAACACTCGAAAACACTCACTCACACTCCCATGCGGTGAAGGAAGAGTTAAGTGGCAGATTTGAGCTGCCATTTGTCAAGATTTGACTTTTTGCCCGTCAAATCTTCTATTCGTACCACCCTGGAGTGAATACTACTAATTGTCCCTGGGTGAGGTGAATTCCAGTTTGTAATTGTCCCTGGGTGGAACGAGTATGGAGCAGAGTGCTTGAAGGTGCCAAATTGACCTCTGACCTTCCAAAATTGCTGTGAGAGTGGTTAGGACCACTGTTTAACCTCTGGGGGCTGCCCTAGGGGCTATGTGTGTCAATGCGATCAATTTTTATAGTCACATAATCGGATTGGTGTCATTTTGGTGTCTACAATATGCAAGGTGAGAGCTAATGAAAATATTGGTAAAATATGAAATATGTTGAGTTTAATAGTAATTTTGCATAATATTGTTTAAAATATTATATGTTCTCTCCCCTATTTTACAACATCTAGTACTAGAGGTTGGAAAATTTTGTGCAAGACAAGGGATAATCATCACTATATGACTACATACCCTAAGTATTCCTAGTATATTACTAATCCTTGTACTTATACCCACTTCTATTTATGTTAAAGTACTCAACCCATAAGTTACAGGTTATTATTATTTTATTTTATTTTTTATCTCATGGAAACACTTGTGTGAGTGTTCTACATTTCCATCACTCATTCTATCTAAAGAACCTCTACACTATACCTAAAAAGAGCTTTGTGAAATATCCTATCTTATTTTTTATTTTTTGCTTGAATAAGTCTAATGTTGCCCATATACAAATGAGAATTCTCACTAGTATAACATTAGGAATAAATATCAAGTGCCTTGGTTGGTAGACAAAGAAATACTTGCATGGAGGTAGTCACATGAAAACTTTAATTGGTGTGCACTCTAATATACTTATGGTTAAATTCAAAAAATGTGTTACTCTATTGTGAGTCATTTCAAATGTGCGATAGAGGATGCTATAACCTATGATGATAAGATGATTGATCAGTTCAAAAGGCTACTCTTGATAGGTCAATCCAAAGGTTTTTATGGGGAGTGCAATGTGTTGCATCTTTTTTTTTTTTGAGTTACAATAATCTCAAGTTAAATATGTCTTTGTTCCTTTCATATGTTGCAAATTGCATAATAGGTAGATTGGAATTTGAAAGAAGAATTTTAATTTTGTTAAAATATAGGTTATTAGTTCAATCCTCATTGGGTGCTTGTTTGAAAGAATTTGAATTGCATGGTAGAGAATTAGTTTTTGTAAGAAAAAATAAATATTTTGAAGAAATCTATTATAGAGGGAACTTTTTAAAAAATTTATATGTTTTTAAAGAAATTATATAGGGAGTTAAAAGTTGTATTATAAATTTAATAGGTGCATTTTATTTTAGTAGGAAATTTTTGAAGTCATGAGAAGAGTGGGAAGTTGACATCATCACATAAAGGAGGAACATAATTATTTGAAAAGAAATTGAAAGGTTTTTCTTTGGAAGGAAATTTTTTGTTATGAATATTTTTGTAAGGGGAATATTATTTGTCTATAAAAGGTGCACTTTCGGTAGTGACTGAAACCTTTCTTCCAAATAAGTTTTTTGTACCCAAAACAAATTTTGTACACAAAAATCAAAACATTTGCTTTGTACAATTGCAACATTTAGTATAAATTATGCCTCTAACTTGTGTTTATATATAATGCTATTACATTAAGTTATTATGTTTAATGCTTGATATTTTCCATAACAATTTTAGGGAATTGACCCTATAACTCATCATGGAGGTATAAGAGCACACTTTTGTGATATTTTGTTTCACTATTTTTACCCTATTTTTTGTGAGTTGATATTTTGAGTGTTTGGGTGGAAATCTAGATTTTATTTTCATAGAAAAATATCATGCTTGACAAATAAATAGTAGACTCCTTCAAGTATTCAAATCACATCTTTCATACAATTCAACTTGATGAGAAAGAATCCCTTGGGGAGCACCACTATCACCATATTTCCATGTAGCTTCTATTTGGAGAGGTCCATCTTTGGATGGAGTCAATATCAAGACAAGATCCTAAGAATTTCCCCACTAGATTGCTATATTCCTAGGCTAAAACCATATTCAAAAAATCCATTGACACATGGAATTACCCTTGAGAAGGTCGTAGGTCAAAATATTTTCTCCTCATGATCCGAGAGCCTAAATCATTTTGAACTACCTAAACAAAGGACTTAACTTCCTAGCATGGTTGGTGATGAAGGGTTATCCTACAAGAGAGACTTTATATCTATACTTTATCAACAAAAACACTAGAAGTCTCCATCCTACCAACCCAACCATTTCTATATGGGAGTTGTATATCAACACAGACTCTAGAGGTCTCCATACCACAAACCCAACCATTTTGCTTCTCCATCCTACAACCTAGAAAATTGCATCCTAACCTTAAAAATATTACAAAAAGAGTATTCCACTCACTCATTCTCACTCCTACTATGTCACCTACCCAAGTTTGAGTCTTATCAAATTATAGGATTAAAAATTAGTATTATTATTGATGTTCATCAACTATTATTGAAGGAAAACTCTTAGAAATATAAGCCTATATTTAGAATGTAAAATTTGGTAGCCAATAATTTAGTCAATCATGGTGTTGATGTTAATATTGGTAAAATTTAAATTTTATAAGGCAATTGGATGAGTGATATTTCATCTCTTAATGAAAATAATGTCAAGGAGATGATTATAGAAAAATAGCACTTTGAGGAAGATGAAGAATATATTATATATAAAAGAAAATAAAATATATCTATGATAAAATGATAAGCTAGATATGGTTTCATAAACCTAATAAAAAATGTAATATAATAGTATTTTGATGGGAGTAGCCTCCAATAGAATTTATATATAGCTTATTAAGAAAAAAATGACATCATGGAACATTAGGGGTATAAATAAGATCGCTAAAAAAGAGTTATTAAGGAGTTAATTGGATGTTATAGTATTATGTTTAATTTAATAGAAGTAATAAAATTAAGTAATGAGAAATACAAGGATGCAGAAAAAAATATGGGACACAGAGGATTCTTTTTCAATTTATTATGTAGAAGCTTCTAGAGGTATTACAACAATATAGGATAAATGCAAATGGGATAGATAATTGTTAGAAGCAAAATATCATTCAATTATATTATATTTTATTATATTATTTAATTTTATTATTGTATTATATAATATTTAGGGTATGATTGATTATGTCAACTCATGTGAGGTTGGATAGTCATATCTCCCATGAGAAGAATGTGTAGGAATTTTGATACTAGACATGCAAAGCATTACTAAAATATCAAGAACTTGTTGATTTATTCCATGGGATCAACTTTGTATAAATAGCAAAGTTGATCAATGTGAGTCATTGGATTACAACAACTCAACAAATCTGAACTAGTCTAAACTGAGAGTTCACCTGACTCATGGAAGAGTGGTAACTCAAGTAAGACTATCCTAGTAGAACTTAAGAGAACAAAGATTTATTCTAACACTCCCCCTTAAGTGATACTAGGGGTGTACAGGAGATGAGTCCCGACAACAAGGCCTGATGAGGTACTCATGTACAATGAACTCTTATAGAAGAGATGGTGAAAAAACCCCATGGGAAAAACCATATTTCAAGAAGAATAAGAAGAAGAAGAAGAAGAGGCATGTCTTCGGATGGCAAATATTATCCTCTAATGAACAACTAAAAAGAAATGAGTCCCAACAACAAGGCCTGATTAGGTACTCATGTACAATGTATTACATACAATAAGAAGAAGAGAGAGGTGAAAACCTCTGTGCACCCTTCTAATGCATTTTCTTAACTCCAAGTTTCTCTCACAACTGAATGTAACACGGAGAAGGGAAGGATTTGGTGAAGATGTCTACAATTTGATTTTATGTGGGAATGTACTCCAATTTTAGATCCCCTTGTTGAATATGTTTTCGAATGAAGTGCATGTGAATCTCAATGTGCTTGGTGCGCTGATGTTCCACTGGATTACGGGTAATATGAATTGTGCTCTGATTGTCACACCAAAGGGTAATGGGTTTGTTATGGAAAAAACCGAATTCCCTTAGTATCTGACGAAGCCAAAGAGCTTCTTGACTGGCTAAAAATGTTGCCTTGTATTCTGCCTCTATGGATGATAAAGCTACTGCCTGTTATTTTTTGCATGACCAAGCAATAGGTGAAGAACCAAGATAAAAAACATAGCCAGAGGTGGAACATCTATCTTCAACTAAACCTGCCCAATCAGAATCTGTGTAACCATTGATATCCATGGATCCACCCTCATATAAGAGCCCAAAGTGAGTAGTTCCTTGCAAGTAGCGGAGGATTCTCTTGGCTGCTTGCCAATGACTGAAATGAGGTTGATGTGAGAATCTAGATATTAAGCCAACAACATATGAAATATATGGGTGAGTATGAGTGAGGTATAATAGACTTCCTACAAGTTGTCTGTAGAGAGTAGCATCACATAGAGGGGACTTGCAGGAAGTACTTAGAGTGATTCCAAACTGAAAATGTGTGGAAGAAGGCTTGCAATCAGTCATCTTAAACCACTGAAGAAGGTCTAGAGTATATTTTTGTTGACATAATAAAATTCCTGCATCTGTTTGAGTTATCTGAAACCCAAGGAAGTAATGGGCTAAACCCAGATCAGCCATCTCAAATTTCTCGAAAAGGGAGTCTTTGATAGTTTGGATGTGAGAAATGGCACTACCAAGTGAGTAGTAGATCATCAACATAGAGAACAAGTATGGTGATGTTTTCTTCATCCCTCCAAATGTAGACTGTGGCATCAGACTCACAATGAGAAAACCCTGAGGATAGAAGGAAGGAGTCCATTTTTTCATACCAAGCTCTAGGAGCCTGTTTGAGACCATAGAGAGATTTCCTTAGTCTACAAACAAGTGAGGAGTCTTGAATAAATCCAGCAGGTTGTTCCATGAATATTTTCTCTTTTAAGTCACCATGTAAGAAAGCACTTTTAACATCCATTTGAAAGACTGACCATTTTTGGGAAGCAACAAGTGCAAGAACCAGTATTACAGAATCCATTTTTGCAATTGGTGCAAAGGTTTTAGAATAATCAATGCCTTCAATTTGTGAAAAACCTTTAGCTACTAAGTGAGCTTTGTGTTTGTCAATCTCTCCATCAGGTCCATACTTAGTTCTGTAAATCCATTTACAATGAACCAATTTCCTTCCTTTAGGTAGTGGGACTAGATCCCAAGTTTTATTTTTTATTAAGGAAGAGAATTCATTCTCCATGGCATCATCCCATTCTTTTATACCAGTTTCTTCTTTGAAGGATTGAGGATCTATTGAAATGGATTGACATACAAGACCAAAACCCATGGAGTTGCTTAATCTGGATGATGGAAGATTTTGGATGTAAGGAGTGGCTTCTTGAACTATGGTGTGGGCCCATTTAGGCATTGTGGAAGGAGTCATGGATGTGGTAGGACTTTGAGGAGGAGTTTGAATAATGGGATCCTCATTTTGGTCATCTATCTCAAGGATGGTATCTTCACTATATTGGGGCTCAAATGTTGGAGATGGCTCGAGATAATTATTGTTGGAAGATGATTGAGGATCTTTATGAGGGAATGTTTCATCAAATTGAACATTTCTATGAAAAATACCTCATGAGTTGTGGGATCAAGGAGCCTGTAGGCTTTCATTTCCTCACAATAACCAACAAAGATAAGTTGCTTGCTCTTTTTGTCTAGAGCCTTCCTCTTTTTCTTTGGGATGTGTGCCCAAGCAGTACACCCAAAAACTTTAAAAAAGGAGACATCAGGTTTGGAGCCAGTCCATGCTTCTTCGGGAGTCAAATGGCCAAGAGATTTATGAGGTGTGCGATTTTGAATATAGTTTGCATAGTTAATAGCTTCAGCCCAAAAAATTGCTGGAAGATCTCTTGAGTGGAGCATACAGTTTGCCATTTATTTCAAAGATCTATTTTTCCTTTCTGCAATACCATTTTGCTGAGGATTATGGGAGACTGAATGTTGATGAATTATGCCATGAGTTGATAGGAATATGGAGAACTCATTACTGAAGTATTCCCCCCATTATCTGTACGAATTTGCTTGATTTTGCAATTGGCTTGATTTTCAACTAAGGCTTTGAAGATTTTGAAGTGGGATAGCACATCACTTTTGTATTTCAAAAAGTAGACCCAATTTATTCTTGAAAAATCATCAATGAAGGTTAAGGCATATTTTTCTCCTTTGAAATAAGGCTCTGGGAAGACCATCAAGTCACTATGGATTAACTCTAGAGGGGATGAGGCCTTTTGAGAACTACTTGGGTGAAAAGGATTTTGATGTTGTTTACCAAGAGCACATCCAGGGCATACTCCATCAATAGAAGAGACTTTTGGTAACCCTATTACCATTTCATGAGTATTCAACTCTTTTAGATAGTTATAATTGAGATGTCCAAACCTTTCATGCCAAATTTTGCTTTCAATATCTCCATGTGCAACAAAACAGGAGGTTCTATCTGAATTTTTGAATCCATTGAAGTGAAATAGGTGAGTGTTATGATCAATATCTCCTTTTTCTATGAGAGAGTGAGGTTCTTGAAATTCTCTTATTTCAACCCCTGTTGGTGAGAATAGAATTGTTTTACCCTTTGAAGAAGTACAAATATGATAGATGGATAGGAGATTTGTAGCTATATTTGGGACATAGAGAACATTATTGATATACCCACCATCAATGGATATGTCACCTTTTCCTTTGATAGGGATAAAGGATGAGTCACCAACTTCTATGCTACAAGTTGAGTTGGAGGAGATTGAAGAGAATGACTCATGTGAAGAAGTCATATGATGAGTTGCCCCTGAATCTAGAACCTAGTATTTTGATGGATTTTTTATATTTTTGCCTTGAACATTTAAGGCTTTTCCTATATGCTTCTTGATGTTTGTTTTGTGATCCTTCATTGCTGCCTCTAGTTGTTGTAGTCTTTTCCAACATTTGTTCATAGAGTGTCCATCCTTTTTGCAATGTGTACAAGTTATAGGGCCTCTTTATTTCTTTTTGAATTTTTCTTTAGTGGAGGTGGATGCTACTAATGCTTTTGAGGAAGAGGGAGAGATCTCATATTTTGCAATTTTCATTTCCTCTCTAGTTAGCCTATCACAAAATTCCTCTAAAGAGGGCATTTTAAAACTTGTACCAAGTGCATATTTTGTAGACAAAAAAGTGGTGGAAAAAATTTGAAACACTCCATTTAACTTAGAAAGAATAAGATAGATGCATTCTTCTTCTGTTTTATTCTTGCCACTACCTTTTAGTTGAGTGAGGACTTCTTTAAATTTGGTGAGAAAGTCAACAATATTGCTGAAGTCTTCAGGAGATAATGTTGTTAATTCTACCTCTAGCTGCATTGACCTTATTTGATCCACTTTACCAAACAAGTTCTTTAATTTTTTCCAACTTTCAAATGGGGTTTTACATTCTGAAATGTGAAACCATAAGCTTTCATTTACATTTGTGCTTATAATACCCATTGTTTCATACATCTTCCCTTTATGAACAAATATCTCATATTATTTTTCAAACTCAGGTTGTTTCTCTTCTAGCAAGTGTGTGAGCCCTTTTTGAGAAATGAGATTTAATATTTTTGGTTTCCATGTATGATAGTTGTGAGGGGTGAGTGGGTCAATTGTATTCATTTTGTAAAAAGAATATTGCAGTGAACCAATTATTCCCCCCTTTACTGCAAGAAGCTTTAGATAAGACAATGATGCACCTTCCTTCAATTATAGTAGTGTGGAGCAAGAATTCCTATGAAACAAGGCAATAGAAGCCAGACCTCTATACCAAAATTCTAAATTTACCCACCCTTATGAGAGGGAAACTATAAGTAAATTAAGGAGTTTGATACGTGGAACATAGGCAATGGGAAGCAAGAATAACCTGCCATACCTTTATACCAAATCTTCTTAATGACCCACCCTAACGTGAGGGAGACTATAGGTCAATGAGAAGAATGATACGTGGGACATAGGTGATTATATCGAAGATATGGGCCAAAAATTTGGTGCCTTTCTTGAATATGTTTGATTGCTTAGAGTGAATTTTGAAGTGTATTGCAACTATAACATATATGAAATGCTTTAGGATGTTGTGCAAGCATCAAACATCAAATTCCCAAGAGAGTGTGTCAAAACCAATGCAACAATCTGTGCTAAGTATCACCTTCAAGAAGCAAGCAACAATAGTAATGCAGTAAAAGGTGCAATAGTGCAATAGTAAGGAGCAAAAGTAGTAGAGTCTACAATTTATGAAGTTAGACACATGAAGAAGCCCCCCTTTGTTTGAATCCATTAAGAGTAGGTGCAATATGCAGCACTACCATAAAAAACCCCCCCAAAGATATTTTATTGATGATTTTACAAGGAGATTCTCACTTAGAATGCCTTTAAAAAAATAGGTAGAGAACAATGAGATGGTCTTTTAAGAAAACTCATACAATGTTGTTCTTCTTGAAGAGGAACAATTGAGCTTAAAGAAAATTGAGCTCACATACATATTCTAGCACCCGATAGCAGCAAATTTATACAAGGATGCCCATTCTTTTTTTTAAATAATAGTGCCCTCTCACTGAATAAAAAAATAGCACCCTCAAACTTGGATTATCCACGTAAATTTTATGCTCGAACCCTTTGATCGTCTATTTTCTTTTGGTTGTAGTCGAATGACGATGAGCTCTACGCTTGTGGAGTCACCTTGGTGTGAAGGTATGTAGCCCCAAGCTCTATGCTCGAATGATGTCCCAGATCTACGCTCGAGTTGAATCTTGCAAGGTCCAAAGGTGCCAAAGCTCCTGGTTTGCATCTGCTATAGTCGAACGACATCCCATATCTATGCTCGAGTGGAATCTAAGAGGTATCAAAGGTGCCAAAGCTCCTTGTTCATGTCTTCTACAGTCAAAACATCCCAACTTTGTGTTCGAGTGGAATCTACAATGTTCGAAGGCACCAAAGCTTCTGGTTTGCGTCAAATCCTTCCTTATTGTGGTCGAGTATATGGCTCCCTACAAAGTGTAAAAAAGTATTGATGCACTGCTACAGAGGGGGTGACTCGATTTATAGTTTGGATGTGGGTGAGATAGGATGAATAAGACCTCCACGACGAATAGATAACTAAAGAGACACCAGTAGAGGCACCAAGGAGGAAGATGTTGAAATACGTCCATTGGATGGATGCCAAGCTGATTGAGGGTGGGCAAATACTAAAAAATATCCAACACGATAGTCTCTAGGAACACGTGCAAGATAAGGGTACCGATGAAGACTCAATGGTGCACGTAATTCAAGGGCACCAATGATTTTTCATCAATAGAATGGCACCAAGGAAGATAAGGGTGCCAAGGAGATTTCATTGCCACGTTGCTGACCAAAACTATCAGTGTCAAGGAGATCGAACTTCCACAAGAAAACCTATGGGAAAAATATTCTTTCAACAAGAAATAAATCGACGAGCAGCTTCGAGTGGAGAGTCTCGGGTCATGGGTGCATGATTAAAGAAACATAGCAGAATATTTCTTCTTGAATGACCTGTGAAGACTGTTAGAACATGCTTCTAAAGGAAATTGAAGCATGTACTTTGCATGATATTTATACCATATGGTAAATATTTCAACTTATAACAAAACCAATCTCTTTTAAATATTCAAAATGAGAATTAAGGCTTGAAATGTCAGTAGTAATACCACAAAATTACATTCATGCAATGAGATATACGCAGAAGTTAAAATTCAAACACTTTTCAACAAAATAAAATAATTTTGTTGAAAAAAAATGACTTATGAATAAAGAGTATGACTACTTTTAACTCTAAGCAAGTTTTTGTAGTAAAAAAAAATTATCCAAATAAGGTGAACCAGCTCTATGAAAACCTGAATGCAAGCAAAATCTAGCCTAGCTCTGGTACCATGTAGGAATTTTGATACTAGACATGCAAAGCATTACTAAAAGATCAAGAACTGATTGATTTATTCCATGGGATCAACTTTGTATAAATAGCAAATTTGATCAATGTGAGTCGTTGGATTACAACAACTCAACAAATCTGAACTAGTCTAAACTGAGAGTTCACCTGACTCATGGAAGAGTGGTAACTCAAGTAAGACTATCCTAGTAGAACTTAAGAGAACAAATATTTATTCTAACAGAATGAGAATATGGAAATACATAATTGAATGTGAAACACTAAAAAGTCTCTTGAAACAAGGACACATATTGTTCTATAGATTTGTATGTTGTATGCAAGTTGAGAGCTAACAAATATATTGGTGAAATAAACATTATGTTATTGAGTTTAATACTGATTTTTCATAATATTTTTTAAAATATTGCTTGTTCCCTCCCCTATTTTACAACATTTGGTACTAGAGGTTTGAAAAGGCTATGTGAGACAAGGAATGATCATCACTATTCGATTACATACTCTAAGTATTCCTAGTTTATTACCAATAATTATACTTATACCAAGCTCTATTTGTGTTAATGTCCCCATCCCATAAGTTGTAGGTTATTAATATGTTTTAATTTTGTTAGCTCATGGAAACATTTGTGTGAGTGTTATTTGTATTCATCACTCATCCATCTAAAGAACCTCTAAACCATACTTAGTAAGAGCTTTGTAAAATTTCCTATTTTATTTTTTATTTTTGCTTGAATAAGTCTATTGTTTCCCATATACAAAGGATAATTTCCACTGGTATAACATTCACAATAAATAATAAATGCCTTGGTTGGTATACAAAGAAACACTTGCATAGAAGCACTCACATAAAAACTCTGATTTGTATCTACTTTAAAGGCCTTGTGGTTAAAATATAAGAATGCATTACACTATTATGAATCATTTCAAATGTGTGATAAAGCATAAGTCTAGATAATTATATATGAAGAAGGTCTAAACTCCTTTCTGGAAGCATGTTACAATTTTGATGAAAAATTAGCTAGGAAGGTTGCAATGACTTGGAATGGGGGTTGGGTTAATATTGGGGGAGTGGTATTTACCTTTTCTCTTCCTTTAATTACCAAAGAAACATGGCTAAATATCAATGGAATATTGATCAAAATTTTCCAAAAAGAAGTAGTTAATGATTTGTAATACTCTACTACAATTTTAGTATCTTAGTCTACTTCAGTATTGCTAAGGTTTTGTAATGATGGTTGAAATATTCTTTATGTAAATAGGTTTTGGGGACTTATCAAAATCCACCCTCATAATATTAGTTACCTAATCAAAAACATTAAATGTATGATAGAGGATTCTATAACATATGATGATAACATGATTGATCGGTTCAAAATGTTAATCTTGATAGGCTAATTTAAAGGTCTTGATAGGAAGTGCAATGTGTTGCATCTTTTTCTAGTTTTTTTTTTTATTTGTGGAAAACATCCCAAAAGGGATACCATTTTTGGGTAAGACCCAAGGAGGTAGGGGTATATCTTCCACCAAAAATACCTAGGGCCCGCACCTGGTCTACCATCTTTGACACATGTAAGGAGTATGCCTGAAACAACACAAAACAAGAACACATGAACACAAAAACATAAAAAACTAAAACAAAAAAGCATACTCCTTGAGTGTGTCAAAAATAAAAAGCACAACCAAACACACGCATAAAAAAATACCAAAAAATACAAACAACACGAAAAAAACACACAAGCAACATAGCAAAACAAAAAAATGTACAAAAAAATAAAATAAAACGAAAAAAATAACAACACTAAAACACAAAACACACATAAAAACCACAAAAACAACATAAAAAAATACTACCAAAACCAAAATAACAAAAAGAAATAAATACACCACAAACAAAAAACCATAGAACACGAACATAGAAAAGACCACAAAAACAATAAAATAAAACAAATCCAAAATAGAAACAACAAAATGAAGAAAAACACCACAAAAAAATCAGGAAAAATAAATACAACAAAAACTAAGCCAAAAGAGCTAATGATAAATCAAATAAAAAATTGTAACACTAAAAATAAACCAAAGCTTAAAAAATTACCAAAAATATTAGAAATTGCTTAGCAATATAACCAAAGCTTCCAACATTTCCATAAAGAGACTAACTATAAACCTTAGGATTATGGCATCCTTATCCTTTTATTCGTGTCTTGCTTTATTCCAGTTGGGACTATAGGCTAGTTACTTGGAGCCACAACACTACTATTGGAATTTTTATGGTCTTTTTGAGGATCCATTTTGTTTGTAGTTTGAATCTGCCCTTTTGTTTTGCACTTGGGTTGGTTTTCTACATTGTACTTTTTTCCTTTACTATTATTTCTCAACATCAAGGCAAGCTCTTTTAGTGATTTCTCATCATGCAATCCTTCTCGTTCCCTCTCTTCATCAAACTGTATTTTCACAAAACTATTTCCATTTAACCATCCTCATCATTTGTTTGCTCATCCGTGGAGAGAATTTTAATTATGTTAGGTGAAATTACTATTTTCTCTTATGTTGTTATTTTTCTCTGTGTTTTTTGTTTAGAGATTTGAAACCCTACCAAGTCCCCATCCTCTTTCTTTTTTTAGGGATCTTATGTGGACAATCCTTGGCTAGATGGTCATATTCATGATAAATGCATCTAAATGGAATATTTTCATAATCTACTACTTGCTCTCATATTTCTTCCTCATATTGTAAAGTAATCTTCTTTGGAAGTGGTTTGTCAAAATAAATCAAAACACAAATCCTTGAATAAATCATATGCTCTAAGTGTTGGGTGCTATAAGAAGTCATCATGTAAACTCCTAAAGAATTTATAATTGTTGTGAATATCTTTGGATGCTAATATTATATTGGAAGACCAAATAAACGGGCCCAAATAGGGGCAGTTGATGGCATTTCTTCCTCAGCTTTGAACTTGGTATGCCAGGGCTTCATGAAGAGCCCTGTCCTACCAAAAAACCATGGCCTCCCTTGAAAAATGTTCTCCCTATATTCTTAATTAACAAAAAAAATAAGAAATTAGCCATTAGGGTAAGTAAAAATTTGGAACTTACCTTTAGTGCTCCAGTTTTTGGTAGCCCATTACTTGAAGGTAACAAGAGTCGGTTGGAATCCCATGAATCAACAAATTAGAACTCTCCTATCTATTGTATCTATTCCTTCCTAGACATCCATTATTTCCAACTTCACTACTGGGAATACATTAGTTGCTTTCATGCAACCCATCTTTATTTTCCTTGAATCGACCATTGGCATCCTCAATGGTTTCCTTAGAAATAATTGATTGTGTTACCCTCCTGTTTGAGGTGGTCCTCCATTGATTGCTTATTTAAAATTCATTTTTGGCTCAATGCATGCCATATTTTCTATTTTTTGAATTACAATAATATCACGTTGAATATATTTTTATTTCCTTCATAAGTTACATATTGCATTGTAAGTAGATTGGAATTTGAAAATAGAATTTAAATTTTATTAAATATAGGTTATGGGTTCAATCCTCATCAGGTGCTTATTTGAAAGAATTTGAATTGCATGGTAGGGAGTTAGTATTTGTAAGAAAAAATAAAAAATTTAAGAAAAATGTTATTTAGGGAACTGTTAAGTGATAATTTTACCCAATTGTAAAACCACACTCACAGTTAGGATTTTGATTAGAAAACCCTCTCTTGCAAAGAAATAGAAATTTATCCAAGGTTCCTTTTACTTAATGTGTGCTTGTATGCTTATGAAAATGTATCAAATAAGTGCTAGAATACCTTAGTGATTTACAAGCAATTGTTAACAAGGGGCTTGTGTTGGTATTACTTTATTATGCTATGCTATTGATTGTTCATAAAACTTAAAAGAAAAGAAAATATAAATGTGATTGGCCCTCATATGATCACGATGTAAAGGTGATTTAATTTGTTTTATCTTGGAGTATTTTAGGTAGATTTTATCCTCTTTTGTTAAAAATATTTTAATAAATTTTATCTTTTTGTTAAACCTTGCTTTGAGCTTGAAAAGAAGACTAAAATCTATCTCTGAAATATGAAAATTAAATAATGACTGGATTCATTTTATATGGCTTAATAAATGGCTTTTTATTTTGCTTTGTTAAACCTTGAGCATGAAAGAAAATAACTAAATGACTTAACTTAAAATGTAGTAGCCTTTGAAATGCCATATAAATTACTCCCTTTAATGAAATTATATTTTTCATAAAGAGAAGTTAATTTATTTCTTTAAAAACAAAAGTGCAAAGCCTGAAATTTGATTCCCCTTTAAAATGTGAAATCATGTAAAGCATTAAAATCACAAAATTCCTTTTAAAATGCGAATTTCAAATGCGATTTTAGAATTTTTAATTTCCTTTAAAATAAAATCGAAATTGCTTAAAATGGGAATTTAAAGCTTAATATTTGAATTTGTGCATCTATTTTTGGAATTTTAATTTTTTTCGTATTTTTTTATTTTATTTGCAAAAAAAATAAAAAATAAAAAGGGTAAGGTTAAAGAAATAAAATAAAAAATTTGTAATACATGAAACAGAGTATTGAAAATGACCAAATAGAGGTACTATAAACTATCTCCTATCCTGCAAAAAATATTAGATTATGAACATGATAACACAACTAGGTTAGACCTACATCCACACAATATAAATATGATTATGGCGAGAGTATAAGGAATAAAACATGCATTAAAAACATTTAAATATGCTACCATATCCATGCATAAAACATCATTAAATATAATCAATACATGCAGAAGAAGAGATGTGCACCAAAACCAACTTTTATTGTGTTAAAAACCTGCTTTTCTTACATACAAAGTGAGGAAAAATGTTGGTAGCAACAAAAAATCCTTCTAGTCCATTTCCCATGCTCCTGTTCCAAAAAATTTCAGCCCATTTTTTGTATTTTCATGGGTTTTTAAAATCCTTACAAAAAAATCTTCATATACGTTTATCCCTTTGTTTGGTTTTCATATGCTTGCTTCACTTTTGTCTTCCCGATTCTTGCCATTCGTAACGCCAAGTTCTCCATTATATTTTATGAAGGTAAGATAATTGTCTATATCTATGAATAATGCTTTGAGAGCGTAATAATATGGCCACCTATACACCTATTTATTTTAGAATGTATAACACCTTAAACTCAAGAATGCATGGCCATGCATACACTTTATTTATTTATTTATTTTTAAATCTCACTCCACTCCTTTGGTGACACTTTTGGGTCAGAGTCTCTCAGCATGTTAGGTCACACAATTTCATCTGTTAGAAAATCGATCCCCTTGGTATCGTAGTCCATGGCTATCATGAACATATTGTCCTTATTCTCCCTTTGTAACTGTCATGGCTTCCACCTAACATGCTTGAGGTAACACTCTCATAATGTCATACATATCTAAATATGACTTGCTTATGATCATTCCATCCATGCTGACTATTTATTATAACAATACAACCTTCCCAACATACCACTCAACATAGCTTAATAATCGATGACACTCCCTTGTCTTAATTTTTTTAAAACTTTGCATGATTGATTTATGAAATGCTTCAAACTACACCTAGCTAAGACACTCGACTTTACTATCGACAATGAACACTTGTTGCATGAATGCTGACCAAATCACTCCGCATACTACTATTTTATCTATAATTCAACATCAACACTATGGAATACCCACATCAAATTGAGCTCGATGATTTTTGTACACTCTACGATTCACCTATGATAGTGACTCTCCTATTTACCTTTAGGCTATATATAATGATCCCCTAGGCGCTTATCTCAATGAACTAAATTTGGCTCGAATGTATGTCCTCATCAGCTCTCCAGAATCAATGGTGCCATCTTAGTCGAACAACATGACTGTGAAGTTGTCTGGTAGAAAACTTATGAACACACATATTTACATTACCTTTTTCTTGATTCCAACAGTAATGGCATACCAATTATGTGGGCTTTTCACTCTTGGCTTCACTTTTAAAACCAATACAATATAATTATTAATTTGTAAATGTGTTGGTGGTGCACCAAATTGCACTACATTGACATCAAGATATTTCCTATATGGCTATTTGCAAATGTTGACATTCATCACTGATTTAGATGTAAATTAAAGAAAATAACATTGGACGAATTGGATATATTCACTACAAATTCATGATGTGTATCATCTCTGCGTGTCATAGACTGAAAATGTGAATCACCTCCTCTGCACTAATTCTAAGGAATACATACTCCCTATTCATGAGCCACATCGACCATACTATTCTTCACCACCCTAATATGCTTGATTGACTTTGCAGTTGTTATGCTATTTTGTAATTATCATCTAATATTTGCCTTTCTCAACTCAAGGATTCTCAGGATCTGAGACATTATCTTTCTTCGTTGGGTTGATATCCAACTGTTATGTCCTTCATCACTTCATCGATTGCTTTTCATAGTTTAGTTTTGTCCAATGATCCACTAGGAGAGAAAACACACGCTCGTGAAGGATCAAACAATTTCATTATTTTTTATTTTTTATTTTTTATTTTTTCTCAAAGCCTTTCCAAATCATAATCTACAACTTGTTATCACAAACATTGATTGTGACGATCCGATTGGTGCTTCTCATATGATGCAGTACCACATTACTTCATAATTACATGAATGAACATGAGAATCATAGGCATTCAAATCTATTATTGTATCTGGTATTGCAATTGCACTCTTATTTGTATTGATGTCATTTAATGCAATGAGTTCCCCTCTCAAAATAATGACACAGATATTGTACTCTTATGTAGGCTTGTAGACCCAAGTATTGGAGTTCCTATGTTCTTGACCTGAGGTTCCACATTCCTACTTTCATGTCCCCCGTGCACAGTATTCATGGTATTAACACCCCTAAACTACTCTAGAAAATCACTACCAACCTTAAGGAATGATCTTCTATCTACGAATGTATATCCGTGAAAACAATACTTTTGCTTGTCATGCGGGCTTGTCTTTACTGTATTAGTCCAAGTCTGTACATGTAGTCACATGGGCCACCTTCGTCTAGTGATCCACATCTAGGTTTGTCCTAGGTGTCATCAAGTTATCGGTCCATACTATGTGTTGAGTCATCGTCCTACGTTAGTGTCTTATGTGTCTTGGTCATAGGTATAAGTTTACATTTGTTTCTATCCATGTCACCTACCACATGAGTGCGGTCCTAAGGATGAATCACTTCTATGTAAGATGGTTAATCAAACCGTGAAATCTACACTAACATGTCATTCCACACAACCTGTCGCACAAAAAAATAGAGTTATATAAAGTTAACTTTATTCATGAAGTCAAATTAACCTTCTCCGATTACAGTTATAAATAGATTCTAAATAAAAATTCACACAATAACATCCTCAAACCATTAACACAATTAGTTCAACCTGCTCAAAACAAGGGGAAGCCATATTCTAATGTATTTATATAAAAATAATTTACTTTTTCTTTATTTATTTATTTATAATTAAAATTTTTGATTTGATTAATTCAAATCAATCAACTTTAAATGCTTTAATTATTGAAATTCAAAATAAAAAGAAAATAATAAATATAACATTTAAAATTTAAAACATAAATTTAAACCTATCAATCTAACCCAAAAACACTAATTGTAATGAAACCATATCTCTACTAAGATATCAAAACAAACCTCTCTAGGTATTTTACCTTTGACTCATTCTTATTGGGTTGAGCGGTAGTAGTGGTAGAATTAGTTGGGTTCTAGAAACCTAGAATGTTTTGATTTTGAACATTTTGATCTTGTAAGGTGTTTTGAGCTTGAAAATATGGATTTGAAAAGGGATTTAAGCTCTGTATGGGTGTTGGTATTGAGAATGTGTTCAAAGCCTGAGCGTTCATTGTTGTGACTCCATGAGTGGCCAATTGATTCTCTAACCATAATGGAGTGGTTGGATGGATAGATGTATTCATATAAGTGAATGTGGGAGGATAAGTGAGCATGGTAGGGTAAAACTAATTATAGGGCAAAGCATTCAACCTTGGATTTTATTATACCAATGCCTATTTTATCATTAGAATTTGATTGTAAGCCCCTAATTTTCCTACCATAGGTAATTGCTCCATCCCAAAACCTTGTGGCCTTAGTTGTTGTTCTATAGTCATGGCCTTCATGTAGGCTAAGGCAAGAGTAGTGACCAAAGGATTTGTCCTAGTGAACATGATGGTCAAGGAATCCAATGCTCCAAAGTATATCTGAAGAGCATAATTTTACACAATAGCAAAGGGTGTAGTCAATCTCACATAGAGCTTTTGAAATCTCACATTGAACATTCATAATGGTTTATTAGGTTCCCTCCTGCAAGAAGCAAATTGATGATAGATTATGGCAAGATCTATGGGTAACCTAAACTAATTGACAAAATCAATTTTTAACTGGATCTAGGACGTAATAGAGCCGGTGGGTAGATTGATGTACCAATCATATGTCATGTTATCTAGGATCAAAGGAAACAATATACAAGCCACATCGTCATGTTCAACTTGCAATCTAATTAATGTGTCCACAAAGGCCTGAATGTGTTCCTTTGCTAATCTTGTGCCATTGTGTTTATACTTGGGTAAAAATCTCTCTATGTTCTTGGGTAGGTAATGAATATCTCTTGTAATGTTCAAAGAATTATTGTGCATCTCGTACCACTTTTCAGCATTTGCAACCATTGGACTAGGTTGTTGTGTGATTAACAATGACAACAACAAATCCTTCTTAAAGAAATTTTCAATCAATGAACATCATCACCTATCAACAAAACCTCGTTAGTCCAAAACAATACCTTAAAATAAACTTTCAAGTAACAATTAATATTTTAGCATTTAAGTAGCAATAAAATGACCAATTCAAGCCCTCCTTCTAGCACCAAAATGTTGAGTGATTATTTTGTCCAATTGTAAAACCACACTCACAGTTAGGATTTTTATTAGAAAACCCTCTCTTGCAAAGCAATAAAAATTTATCCAAGGTTCCTTTTACTTAATGTGTGCTTGAATTCTTATGAAAATGTGTCAAATAAGTGTTAGAATGCCTTAATTATTTGCAAGCAACTGTTAACAAGGGTCCTATATTGGTATTACTTTATTATGCTATGTTATTGATTGTTCATGAAACTTAAAAGAAAAGAAAATGTAAATGTGATTGACCCTCATATGACCACGATGTAAAGGTGATTTAATTCATTTTATCTTGGAGTATTTTAGGTATAATTTATCTTCTTTTGTTAATAAAATTTTAAAAAATATATCTTTATGTTAAACCTTGCTTTGATCATGAAAGAAAATACTAAAATCTATATTTGAAATATGAACATTGAATAATGAGTGGATTCATTTTATATTGCTTGATGAATGGATTTTATGTTGCTTTGTTAAACCTTGAGCATGAAATAAAATAACTAAATGACTAACTTAAAATGTAGTAGCCTTTGAAATGCCATATAAATTACCCCCTTTAATGAAATTGTAATTTTCATAAAGAAAAGTTAATTTATTGCTTTAAAAACAAAAGTGCAAAGCCTAAAATTTGATTCCCCTTTAAAATGTGAAATTATGTAAAGCTTAAAAATTATAATTTTTTTTTTCTTTTTTTTAAGCGAAAAACCCTTTGCGGGGCAGCCTTGATCTGAGAGACCATAACCAAGGGGTTCTACACCGTCAAAGTCACCTGGGAGTCATGCTTGGCCCTGCTTGCACCAACATTATCAATTGGATTTTGGGTACCCAAATCAACTTTTTGGTAGGGTGGAGATTCGAACCTGGGACCTCCCTTGGAGGATTGCCCTCTCCTCTCCAACTCACCTACAACACCTGGGTAATTACAAAATTTCTTTTAAAATGTAAACTTCAAACATGATTTTAGAATTTAGAATTTCCCTCTAAAAGAAAATCAAAATTTCTTAAAATGAGATTTTAAAGCTTAATCTTGGAATCCATGCATCTATTTTTTGAATTTTTTTTTGTATTTTTTTATTTTATTTGCAGAAGTTAAAAAAAATGAAAAAGGATAAGGTTAGATAAATAAAATAAAAAATATGGAATACATGAAACATAGTACTAAAAATGACCAGATAAAGCTATTGTAAACTATCTCCTATCCTATATAAAACGTTAGATTTTGAACACGAAAACACAACTAGGTTAGACTTGCATCCACACAATTTAAATTTAATTATGACGAGAGTCTAAGGAATAAAACATGCATTAAAAACATTTAAAGATGCTACCAATACATGCATAAAACATAATTAAATATATTCAATACATGTAAAAGAAGATATGTGCAACAAAACCATTTTTTATTGTGTTCAAAACCTGCTTTTCCTGCATACAAAGTGAGGAAACATGTTGGCAGCAGCAAAAATCCTTCCAGTCCATTTTCCATGCTCCTATTCCAAAAACCTTCAACCCATTTTCTGTATTTTCAAGGGTTTTTAAAACCCTTACCAAAGATTCTTCACATACTTTTATCCCTTCGTTTGGTTTCCATATGCCTACCTTGCTTTCGTCTTACCCTTTCTTGCCATTCGTAACGCCAAGTTCTCCATTATATTTTATGAAGGTAAGATAATTATCTATAACTGTGAATAACACTTTGAGAACGTAATAATATGGCCACCTATACACCTGTTTATTTTAGGATATATAACACCTTAAACTCAAGACTGCATGGCCACATATACACTTTATTTATTTTATTTTTTTTAAATGTCACTCCACTCCCTTGATGACACTTTTGGTTCAGAGTCTCTCAGCACGTTAGGTTGTATGGTTTTGTCTATCAAAAAAATCAACCGCCTTGATATCGCAGGCCATGTCTATCATGAACACACTATCCTTATTCTCCCTTTGTAATTGTCACGGCTTCCACCTAATATGCTTGAGGTAACACTCTCATAATGTCGTACATATATAAATATGTTTTTCTTATGATCGTTTCATCCACGCTGACTATTTCTTATAACCATACAACCTTCCAAATATACCACTCGACATAGCTTACTAACCTATGACACTCCCTAATCTTCATTTTTTTTCAAACGTTGCATGATTGATTTATGAAATGATTCAAACTACGCCTATCTAACACACTTGAATTTACTATCGACGGTGAACACTCGCTATGCGAATGCTGACCAAAGTACTCTACATACTACTATTTTATCCATAATTCGACATCAACACTATGGAATACCTGCGTCATATTGAGCCCAATGATTTTTGCACACTCCATGATTCACCCACGATAGTGACTCCCCTATTTACCTTTAGGCTGCAAATAATGATCTCCTAGGTGCTTATCTCGATGAACTAGATTTGGCTCGAATGTCTATCCTCATCAGATCTCCAACATCATTTATGCCCTCTTAATGGAACAACACGACTATAAATTTATTTGGCAGAAAACTTCTAAACACACCTAGTTATATTACCTTTTGCTTAATTCCAACCGTAATGGCATACTGGTTCTATGGGCTCTTCACTCTTGGCTTCACTTTCCAAACCAGTGCAATATAATTTTTAATTTGTAAATTTTTTGGTGGTGTACCATATTGCACTGCACTGGAATCAAGGTTTTCCTTGTTTGGCTATTTGCAGATGTTGACATTCATCACTAACATACATGTAAACCAAAGGAAAGAACATTGGCTGAATTGGATATCTTCACTGCAAATTCACAATGTGCATCATCTATGCGTGTCATAGACCTCAAACATGAATCATCTTCTCTGTGTTGTTTCCAAGGAAGGCATACTCCCTATTCTCGAGCCACGTTGGCCATACTATTATTTTTTGCCCTAAGATGCTTGATTGGCTTTGTAGTTGTTAGACTATTTTGTAATTGTCGTCTAATATTTGCCTTTCTCAACTTAGGCATTTTTGGTCTCCAGGACATTGTCTTCTTCCTTCATTGGGTCGAGATCCAGCTAGTACGCCCTTCATCACCTCATCAATTGCTTTTCATAGTTTAGTTATGACCAATGATCCTCTAAGAGAGCAAACACAGGCTCATGAAGGATCGCACAATTTCATTGTTTTTTTTTTATTTTTTTCTTGAAGCCTTTCCAAATCAAAATCTATAGTCTATTCTCACAAACATTGATTATGGTGATCTGGCTAGCACTGCTCATATGATGCAGTACCACATTACTTTGTCATTACAGGAATGAGCATGCAAATCATAGGTATTCAACTCTATTGTTGTATCTGGTATTGCAATTATACTCTTATTTATATTGATGTCATTTAATGCAATGAACTCCCCTCTCGTAACAATGATGACAGAGAGATTGTACTCTCACGTAGGCTTATGGACCCAAGTATTGGTGTTTTCAGGTTCTCGATCTATCCTAGGTGTCGAGTCATCATCCTACATTAGTGTCGTATATATCTTGGTCATAGGTTCGAGTTTATGTACGAGTCTATCCATGTCACCCACCACGTGAGCATGGTCCTGAGGATGAATCACTGTTGTGTAAGCTAGTTAATCCAACCTTGGAATCCACACCGACATGTCATTCCACACAACCTATCGCACAAAAAACACAGAGTTATATAAATTCAACTTCATTCACGAAGTCGAATTAACCTTCTCGGATTAGAATTATAAATATATTCTAAATAAAAATTCGCACAATATCATCCTCAAATCATTAACACAATTAGATTCAACCTGCTCAAAACAAGGGGAAGCCATATTCCGATGTATATATATATATATATTTTACTTTTCTTATTTATTTATTTATTTTAAATTAAAAAGTTTGATTTGATTAATTCAAATTAATCAACTTTAAATGCTTTAATTATTGAAATTCAAAATAAAATGAAAACAATAAATCTAATATTTAAAATTTAAGACACAAATTTAAAGTTATCAATCTAACCCAAACACACTAAACATTGAAACCTAAACGAAAGGAGACACCACCCAAAATGAATCTTGGAAACCATTGCAAGCTCATGGGTAGAGACCTATGAAAATTATCACTCAAATAAACTGAATATCCCAAAAACCCAAAATTTTAAAGTGGGTCCCCAAATTTGGGGCTAGTTGTGTAATGGCCACAATAAGAACTTTTTATAACTTTATATGTTTTTAAAGGAATTATATAGGGAGTTAAAGGTGTATTAGAACGTTAATAGGTGCATTTTTTTAGAGGGAAATGTTTTAAGCCATGAGATAAAAGTGAGAAGTTGGCATCATAACAAAAAGAAAAGACATAAATATTTGAAAGGAAATTAAAAGGTTTTTTTTTTAAATAAATTTTTTGTTATGATTTTTTTGTAAGGAGAATATTATTTGTCTATAAAAGGTGCACTTTTGATAGTGGTCAACATCTTCCTTTTTCCAAACAATTTTTTTGTACCAAAAATAAAATTTATATACAAATATCAAAACATGTGCTTTGCACAATTGTAACATTCATTATAACCAATGCCTTTGACTTGTGTTTACAGATAATGCTATTACATTAAGTTATTATATTTAATGCCTACAATCAATCATTTAGGAGAAATAATGACACACTTATGTGATATTTTGTTTCACTCTATTTTTACCCCATTTGTTACTATCATTGGATATAAATTTTGAAATTGAGAAAATCCAAGTATATAAATAAATTATGCCTATCTATGAGGATTTATCTTCAAGTAGGTTTCATTGATAGGACAAAATATTTTAGTACAACCTTGGGATCATGTATCAATCTCTTTCACATATGTTATGGATGTGTATATAGAGAGGGCTAGCTTCTTACAAATATTGACAAGTACATAGGACTAGTGGTATATAGAAAAGGAGATCATTTTGGGAAATATAAGGAATCTTTGCCCTAAATACATAAAAAATATTTATCATAGAAACTTAGTGGCTCAATGATCCAAATTTTGCACCATGGAAGGTAAAATTGAGAACAATATTAGTGGTCAAAAAACTCTAAGATATAGTTATTAATGATGAAAATTGTGCTAATAAGATAGAACATTAGCAAAAGTATGATGAAAAAGATTCAATGGCACTTAACCTCATCACTTTTGGAATGGCTAAATAAGTACAACCACATAATAGTTAAGCAAAAATATAAAAATATGCATGGAGTATACTTTATACCATATTTGAAGGGAAAATTAAAGCCACAATACTTCATATACAATCATAACTACATACATTAAGGGTCCAAAATGGTGAGAGTATTGGATAATTTCTTCAAAGAGTTTTAGACTTGAAGTAAATGTGGAACACCATGGGAGAAAAAGTGGAAGATAATATCTTAGTATCGATGGTACTTAGAAATATCTCCTTGAATCATTTTTAATATTTGTGATATCTCTCCAATTAACAAATAGTAGTGTGTCATTTGAAGAGTTCGTAAACATCCTTAAACAATATAAAGTAGAAAATCTATTTATAGATGAGTTATGGAATAATACCCTTGTCTCCATAAAGAAATATCCAAAGGATTCAAAGGATATTTCCACTTCCACATCATCATAAAATAATCCCCAATGGAAAAGGAGGTATTTCCATATCTATAAAATATAAGGACATGACACCATGTTTTATAAATATAATTCATTGGCTTGATATTTTCAATTTCAACTATATTCTCAAGGTAATCAATAGTGTTAAAATCAACAAGGATAATTACTATAAAAGAGGGCAATCTCAACAAAGGTCACAAAAATAAGGTTATATTGCATAGGATGAATCAAAACCAAATTGTGAAGAAGAGTGTGAAATAGCACATAAGGACCTCATGGACAAGGAACTGTTAGAACCAAGAAATAAAGAAGATAGTAAACAAGCCAAGAAACAAAATTGATCAAATGTTATTGTCATCCAAAGATAATGAAGATGGAAACTTTTCAAAACTAAGTTCTTATTTATAATCAATACTCATAAACGTTGGTGAAGGATATTTTGAAAATTGTGTGATAATATCCATTGGTGTAGTAAGAATAATGTACATAACATTGTTCACTATTGACATCCTTGAGGTGCAATGTAGAAAGCAAATAAAAAATAAAAAGTCAAAGGAGAAGCCCATGATGAAATATTTTATTGTGATACAAGTGATCTTCTTTTAATGACGTATTTTAGTTATGATACATGCGATCTTATTCAAAGGGAATATATAGATTGTGATATAAGTCATTTAACTATTATTGATGAGATAAATGATTATATAGAATATCATTGTATTGGCCATAAAAAAATCTATATTGTCAAAATTAAAATCCCAAGAACACTAGACTCTTTTGAAGGAAGCTACACTTATTCAAATTGACATACAAATTCTCTTTTCTTAACAAATATTAACACTAGTCAAATGCAACAAGTGTTCTTCTTCATTCCTACTGAATACCAGAAGATCATCAAAATACACAACTATAAACCTACCAATATATTCCTATAATACTATGTTCATCATCCTCATAAACATATTGGGTGTATTGGATTACCCAAACGGAATCACCATCCATTCATACAACCCATTTTTGTCTTAAAAGTAGTCTACCATTCATCTCCTTCCCGGATTTAAATTTTATAGTATCTAGTATGTAGGTTAATTTTGCTAAAGCATCATGCTTCGACTAGCACATCCATCATATCATCAAGTCTTAGAATTGGAAATCGATACTTGATTGTAATTTTATTGATTGCCCTACTATCCACATATCCTCCATGTATTATCTTTCTTTGGTGTTAATAGTGCAAGAGTCGCACAAGGACTCATACTTTCTCTAAAAACTCTCTTCTTTACCAGTTCTATCACTTGTCTGGTCAACTCCTCATTCTACATGGGATTCATCCTATAGGTTTCCTGATTTGGAAGAGTTGACCCTAGAATTAGATCAATATGATGCTGAATATCCATTTTTGGGGGTAATCCATATGGTAACTCTTCTAGCATGATATATGCATACTCTTTAAAAAAAATTGTTGTTGTAGGTGGTATAACAACATCTTCAGTATCCACCTTCTTTGCTTTCAACATGTAATAAACCCCATCTTCTTTCATCCCTGTGATAAATTCCTTATTCGTTAATAGGCTTTTGCTCTACCCTTCTTCCTTATGTGGTAATAGGACCACTTTTACTCTATCCTTCCATAATGTGTAAGTATTCCTGCATCTATCATGGATCGCCTTCCTATCATATTGCCAAGGCCTCCCCAATAACAACTAACATGCATCCATTGGAATTACATCACACCATACTTCATCCTTGTACATAGCCCCAATTAAAAACTTAACCAAACACCTCTTATCTATAGTTACCTCATTCCCTTTATTGAACCATGTTATGTGATAGGGATACGAGTTCTTATCACACTTCAAGTTAATTTTATGGACCATTTCATTTGAAACCATAGTTTCACAACTACCACTATCAATAAGTATCTTACATACCTTTCCTCCAGATGTGCACCTAGTTCGAAATATATTCGTACGTAGCCAAGAATCACCACCATAATCATTTTACACCTTCTCCTTCCTTGGTACGATCATATTCCTCCTTATCATGAGATTTTCTCCCATGTTTGTAGTAACTTCTACCTCAGTTTGTTCTTCTACCTCAACCAGATTGACTCTAGCTTCTTCTTCATATCTTATTTCTTGTGCAGGATAGTGTGGACACTCATAAGCTCTATGCCCTTCCTCACTACACCTATAACATGTGTATGGTCATTATGGGCCATCCCAATTTTTTCCTCCATTATAACCTCTTCCTCTTTGAGATGCACCACCTTTTTGGTGGTTAACTTGATTCTACCCAGACTCTTATTATTTCTTTGTACTAGTAGATTCTCCCTTTTAGGGATACCCTCTAATTGAAGGTGATGATGGTCCGTTCTTCACTCCTTTTTTTAAATTATTCCTCTTATGTTTCTCTTCTGCTTTTAATGCTAACTGTTATACATCCTCTACACTATGGATCCAAAACATACTTAATTTATCTTGTATGGCATAGCTTAATCCATTCACATACCTTGCAGCCTTCTGTTCTTCTGACTCTTCAAGACCCACCCGAATTGATAACTTGTAGAATTAATTGGTGTAGTCCTCGATGCTTTGATCCTTTTATCTGAGGTTTTGGAGTCTACGAAATAATGTTTGGGTATAATCTCTAGGAAAGAATTTATCTTTCAATTTTTTGGTTATTTATGGTTTTTGCTAATTTTTTTGGGTTTTTTTATATAAAGAAAAATAGAATGAAAAAACACAATAAAATTATACCTAAGAGGTGGAAATGGCTGAGCAATAATTTTCATAGTCATAGAATAACTCGGACCTGGAATTTCTCTGATACCACTTGTTAGGAACCTATTATTAAAATAAAGCTCACTCACAAAATACTGAAAAAATAACTGAAATACATAAAATAATAGAATAACACTATGTATAAAGTAATTGCTAAATTGAAACAATCTCACATTTATCTCAGAATCACAAGTCTCTTTGAGGGGGCAACCTCATTCAATATTTCATTAACTTGTAAAAAGATACATTCGCATATTCCTCCATATCTTTTAAAGAGAAAACTTCATGCAACCCTACCTAAAGGCTCAAGATTTGGCTTACATGAAAAATGCCACTCGAGCTAGAATCTTCTACCAAACATCGATTACAATCTTGATAACGGTTACATGAGATGGCACCACTTGGCTAGGTGCCTTACTTGCTACATACATTACATAGTATTACAAAATAATATTATAATGGAATCCCCACATTGAAAGTGAGTCATTACATAATAAGAAATAGAATGGGATCCTAACAATGTTACAAAAATAAATAAAGTTGAGAGATGTTGAAGTAAAGTTTGAATGATGCTAAAAAAATTATGGAGAAGCTCATATAAGATACTTTTGAAGTTGTTCCTACGAATGTGTGAGAATAGTTGTTTGACCATGCTTGCTCTAATTACTATGGAGAAAAGCAAAAGTATTTTGGACACTCCAAGAGACCTCGTAGGCAAGCTGTTGAAGAAAGAGATAGGAAAGAGGTTGTAAATATTGACTAAATTATGTGTTGGATCAATGTGATATTATGCTTAATTTTACAAGGCCACAATCCATGTAGAGCACCTCATATTTGTGGGCACTATTAGCTCATTTGATATTTGGACAAATAGCTGAAACTGTTGTAAGACACAGGGGTGAAGAATTGACCAAAATTGAAGCAGGAAAATAGAAGAGGAAACATACAAGACACGAAGAAAATACAAATAAGAGGAGACTCATGATATATAAACAAGTTCTACAAACCAAAGGCACTCTGAGTGTTGGAGAGAGAGAAAATGAGCATTGCTTGAACCCCTAGAAACGTTGCAATCATTATAGATGTTTTCCTTCTACGCTGATACTCATGAGCCTCTCAGACACTGATTCAAAACATTCTACGTGTGTCTAAGTTATTTTTGAGACATTTTTAGATTTCATGTGCTAAAAAAATCTAAGTAAAGCATTTGTAATGGAAAACGTTAGCATGAGTTAGAATCTAACATGTATATGTTTCATGCTGAAATGGACACACGACGCTCATGTGGAGGACACTCTAATGGAATCAAAGGAGATAATTTAGATGTTGTTATAGAAGAGTAAAATCTATGCAAGCAAAGTTATATTATGAAAATTTTGGCCAAAAACTAATCGAACTGAATAAATTAAGCCAAAAAATGAATATTTCGGAGGTTTTCAGGGTTTCAATTTTGGGGATGATGAAAATAGGGGTGAAAAATACCATAATATGTCCATTTCTAAAAAGCCTATATGTTTTGACACTAGAATATTTTTTTTTTGTGCCAACAAAATTGTTGCGATAATAATATATTTGCATGTTTGATCCAATATAGCCAAGAATGGATGTAGTGTTTTTCTCATGAAGAACAAACAAAAGATAAGTTTACTTTTGTAAATATTGGAATGTTTCTTGTCAAAAGCAACATTAATGTCTGCAACCAATGGCGTATGGATGCTAAACATTGAATACAGATAAAATATTAGGTAGAACTTTTGAAATAGATTCTAATGGGCTGTAAGAATTGGATATCAAAAAGACTAGTATGTTTCAGCCTCAGTAATAGTACAATAAATAAACTGAAGCCATGTTGAAGCCTCAAAGTATCTCATGCATGAGATGAGCTTTTGCACACCATAGGGTCATTTCTTCTGTGTGATGAAAAATATGTAAAGTTCAATTCGAATTATTAACATAAAGCTTAGCCATTGATGATTGCTTAAAAGCAATTCTATGTACAGTGGAAAGTAAAGATTCATTTGGATATGGGATGTGATAATGCAAAAGGTCACTCTACATTTTCTTCCAATTGCAAAGGCAGAGGAGACGTTAGATTTGTCATGCTGCCAAATTTCAACAACTTCAAAATATGAAAAGCTTTTGCATTGATTTGAAAAGAAGGAAGAGTTGTATTTGTGAGGAGTTGGTCATCAGCAATCAAATATTCACCTTCAATGGTTTTAAAGTGGGAAAAAATCAAATGTCATGTTAGATTTAAGCTTGGCTTCGATAATGCTTATAATGTTATTGATCTTAAGCATGAAGATTTTTTCTTACCTATAATGTTATTGATCTTAAGCATGAAGAATTTCTCAAACCCAATGAGTATCATGCAAAGAATTTAGGAAGAGAAATAATTAAAAATGGATGGGATTTTTAGCTACCCAGGAAGAGAAAGGGACACAACTTTTTCATTACTGAAAAACAGGACTGGAAATTCATGTTGCTAATTCTAGTAACCAAAAAAATGATTGAACAGGCCGATAAGAAATCAGTAAAATATCAACAATGTCTAGTAAGGGGTCGACAGGGACCCACAAGAGACGGGTAGGGCACAGTAGGGGAATAGGCAAGGATCCAAGATGACTGGCCAAGGTTGGCAAAGGCAAGCAGAAGATTTTTTGGGGGTTATTTTATGCTTTAAATAATAAAATGCAAATAATATTTTATTTGATTTATTATTTTTGTGCTTGTAAAGCATGTTTGAGCTGTTTGAAGAGGCGGTTTTTCATTAAACCCCTCTTATTTTGACTACATCAAATTACTCTTCAAATTTTAAAAGATCAAATTTAACTAGCTTCAAATTGGTAATGTTTGAGTTCATCTAAATTTCGCATGAA
Organism: Wollemia nobilis; assembly: GCA_028583015.1. NCBI lineage: Eukaryota > Viridiplantae > Streptophyta > Pinopsida > Araucariales > Araucariaceae > Wollemia > Wollemia nobilis. Next base: position 3,599,809 of record JAQPPZ010001273.1, on the reverse strand, counting down.
TCTATTTTATCAACGTATATAATTATATTTTTTTAGGAGAACGCGGTTTATCATTAAACCCCTCTTATTGACTACATCAAATTACTCTTCAAATTTTAAAATATCAAATTTAACTAGCTTCAAATTGGTAATATTTGAGTTCATCTAAATTTCGCATGAATCTATTTTATCAAAATATATATATATTCATATAATCTTTTTAAAAGTATTTACCTTATAAATAGAGATTGGTACACAGTCAATTTTATACCTTTCCTAACGTAAGAGTATTTTTATCTCATATTTCTTGACAAGATACTTCATGGAAGACTTTAATTTTAAAAAAATAATATAATTAATTATAATTAAATTAAATAATATGTTAGAAAACAATATACTTGTAAAAACTTATCAAAGTATTCTAAAAATTTCTAATGATATTCATGACGTATTCCACGATCAATAAGTTGTTTATAATTTAAAAAGTTGAGAAAACCACGGTGTAAGTTTACTTAGATGCATCGTTTTAATATTTATAAATAGTTGGCGTGAAGTTAAGGATAAAATCAGTTCGCAAGAATGTTTCAATGGACATCACTCTCTTCAAAAATAAAAAATAATATGTGCTTTTTAACAGTCAACGCTGCAGCGCGAACGTAATAATATTTGCTTTTTTAATCATCGCCGCAGCGCGAACGTATGGTGAGTTTTTGTATATTTATTATTATTTAAATCATTTTCAAAAAGTCGGAGTGATTTTATATGCCAGACCGATATGAACGTCCTGCGAATATTCCCATGTCGCTAGCGGTATTTTTACCTGCCTCGTGTGCCTATTTTGATAGCTAATTAAAGAGGTGTGGTAGACGTCGTTATTTTCATTTTGGGGTGTCATTGTTTATTGTTATATTGATGCATTCAAAACAAAAATTATATGTCCATGATGTGGACCATGGGTCTCAACGTTGAACGGTCTACTGCCACTAATTTACACATTTTTTTAACAGAATTGGTTATAATCACAATTTGTAGTAACAGTTAAGCTAGAGTTCTAACCATCCTCTTGTTGATGGTAACTTGGCGTGAGATGGAGATCGCCACATGCAATGGGGACCGCTAGATGCATAGGTTTCGTACCGTCATCGTCAGTCTTGTTCAACACGCGACATGAAATGGGAACTGCCAGATGCATAGGGTTCGTACCGTCATCGTCAGTATGGTTCAACACGTGGCAAGATATGGGGGATCGTCGAACATGCAGGGAATGGACCATCGTCGTCAGTCTGGTTCAACATGCCGCAGGAGATGGGGACCGTCGGACATGTAGGGAACGGACCACCGTCGTCAGTCTGGATCAACACGCGACAGGAGATGGGAACCGTCGTCAGTCTGGTTCAACAGGCGGTAGGAGATGAGGACCACTGGACATGCAAGGAACGGACCACCGTCCTAGTTCAACACGTGACAGGACATGGGAACCATTGGACATGCAAGGAACAGACCACCATCCTAGTTCAACACGTGACAGGACATGGGAACCATTGGACATGCAAGGAACAGACCACCATCCTAGTTCAACATGTGACAGGAGATGGGGACCACGGACATGCAAGGAGCGGATCACCGTCCTAGTTCAACACGCGGCAGGAGATGGGGACCACTGAACATGCAAGAGCAGACCAATTCAACATGCGGCAGAAGATGGGGACCACTGGACATGCAAGAAATGGACCATCGTCGTCAGTCAAACGCAACACGTAGGTGATTTAGATCAGATTACTGACTATGTCCCTGAAATTGAAACCTAGGTCTCCTCAAGCGTATCAATCCAATAGCTTCACGGACCACATCTTAATCTTTCAATTTGCTAACACATCAACGCCAGCTGAGAGCTCTCTAATTTTGTCTTCTAATTATGGGACGCACCACGAACTTGTCAATAAATTCAATCTATACACTTCTTCTAATGCATTATCAGCGGTCAAGATAGCAAATGGGTTTTCATGGATTCTACATGCTTAACCTTGTTAACGATCGTCGTTTTTATCGGATCATTTGTTTCCACACTCCCAAACCCATATGGTAAACCCTAACTCATCGCTGTGGAAAAAGTATGCAAATAGCCTGCACTTTTTGCGCTCTGATCTTGTTGGTTTTCATGTATGTGCAGGTTTCCTAAACATCAATTGTGGCGCTTCATCAAATGGTACGGGCTCTAATGATCTATAATGGATCTCAGATTCCCCTTTCATCAAAAGCAGGAATGTTTTCTTGTCCTATAGTCTAAATCCTTATTTATATTCTCCATACAATTCCTTGGCCTATTTTACAAATCTGGAAGCAACTAAGTATTGCTACCTACTCCCAGTCAAACGTGATCAACGTTACCTTGTAAGAACTACGTTCTTGTATCACTCTTCCTTCCCCTCCAGACAAAAATATTTGATTTACTTTTAGGGGGGAACAAGTGGACGAAAGTCGACATAACGAACTTAGGAGAAGGCAGGTTTTTTTAACTACGAGATCATCTTAGACGTCAAAAGCGAGAGTCTCAGTTTGTGCCTTGCCCGAAATGCAGAAACACAAAACAACAGTTATGTCTTCATCTCGACCATTGAGCTTGCGGCAGCTGCAACCTATTATGTATAATTTCACAAACTTCGACGTCGGGGCTTTAAATATGATTACTCGTCTCAATTTTGGCGAGTCCGAATTGATACGGTAAGCTTAGCTATGGCCCAATACAAACATTAGTTTGCGTTCCACTAGCTGAATGTTTGTTCTTTGTAGCCATTTTCCGAAATAAAAGCTGAAATAATCTTTTAGCTACCCTCGGGCATAAGAGAAGCTTAGCCATACTGCCTCTCAATGAAAGTTATCGATTATCGTCTATTTCCATAGTTAATTTCATATTCTTACTTCTTCGTATTCTCATATTTAGCTCAGAATTTTAATATAATTCAAACTTGGTAGGTACCCAAAGGATCCGTTTGATCGCCTTTGGCCCCCTTCCTTGCCATCGTCAATGACAAATATCAGCACGGAAGACAATATATCGAATGTCATTTGGAACCAAAGTTTACGCTGTTTTTATTAGCTGTTGGGAAACAATAGTTTATCAGGTTCTATTCCAGAACTCAGTTCATTGAAGAATCTTAAAATATTGTAAAATAACTCTTACTTATTGTTCTCTGAAATACAATACAAGTCCTTTCTTTTAAATCACGTAAATTTTTCCTTTTTTCAATATATCTTTGTCATTTTTGAACATGTGAAGGCAACTGCAAAATAATCAACTCACTGGAGAGATTCCAGGATCATTGGCTCAGCTTCCTCTAAATCAGTTGTATGTCTACAAACTAATCTATCTTGTCCTCGCAACAAAATAAAATAACGAATATGCTCAAAGAAAAGTGGCTCTTGAACATTGTAGAGATGTTAGTTTTACCGTCTTATTAGAGGTCCATTATTAATGAATAGCTTTTATATTAAAAAGATTTTTGCAGAACAATAGATTAGACGGAGCCGTGCCCACTGATCTAATTAAATCTGGCTTAGAACTTCGGTACAAGATTTCTTATCCTGGCTTGTTCTGTTTCTGCAATAAATTCAAGCACTGTTAATGTGTTTTATGTTACTACAATTAGCAAGAAGATGTCTTTTCCCCTGTTTATTTTTTCAGTTACATCAATTATGCCAAGAGAAATATTGTTTATCATTACTTGTACGACGCAGAGTTGATCCACAAAATAATTTTCAACGAGACAATCGAAGTCCCAAAATAAAAAGGTGGAGTCTCGGACTGATTGGTGTTTCATTGGTATTCGTAGCAGTAATAATTATATTTGTACGTTTCTTGTGGAGACGCAAACGTAGATCACAAGTTGAGACCACAAACGGTTCTGTTTTGCAGACCACACATTCATTTACAGGTGTTCTTAATTTCTCTATTAAATTAGAGTAGTTATTATACCTGACAAATGATTTTTTTTTTTTTTCTCGAATTTATTCAATAGCTTTTCTTCTTGTAGATAACGAAGATCGAAGAGAAATCAAACTCCTTAAAGAATATACCGAGGAAGAAACTAAAGACTCTACAAATAACTATTCCACTGTCATTGGCAAGGGGGCATTTGGTTCCGTATTTAGAGGTTGACTCTCAAGATACGAAGTTGCGGTCAAGATCCATTCAATTAATTCTGACCAGGGGCAGGTAGAATTCCAAAATGAGGTGGGTTTCTTTGAAAGACTTCGGGCGCAAGACTCACTTGCGCCAAAGGTGTGGCTTAAGGGTCGGATGCGCTGGCGCACGGCCCACGTGCACCAAGGGCTTGGCGCATGGTCCAAGTGCGCCAAGGATCTGGAGCAAGTGGGGGTTTGGCGCATGACCCAAGTGTGCCAAATATTGGGCGCACGGTCCAAGTGCGTCAAGGGCCACTTGCGCCAAGGCTTGGCCGTAAAGAAGGATTGCGCCTTGACTTGGGCGCAACCGGGGAGTGCGTCCAGGCTTGGGCACACGATGAGAGTGCGCCTTACTTGGGGCGCACGAAAATGGTGCGCCTCACTTGGGGTGCATAGGGAAACAAGAACACCGAACTGGCGCAAATAGAATCTAAAGAAGAATGCGATAAAACTTGCAAACCAAATAAACAGACTTTATTGATTCAAACAGACTGCAAGATGCAGTTTTACAATGCAAGATTTTACAGAGACATCTGCAAGCAAGATTGCAGGATAACCACAGGAGGAGTTTCCTAGAGACTGCTGCTCCGACTCCTCTGCTCTACTCAGCAACTTTCCTCGAATTTCTTCTGCTCTTCCCCAATTTCTTGATATCTCGATGATTTTTGAAAGACCACTTTGTCTTTTATAGCTGGGCGGAAGGGAGGATAAGGCTTATTTTTTGACATGCTTATCCTCTAACATGCATCGCATTAGGGTTTCTGCCCACTCGACGAACTGCAGCTATCGGCATTAACGGTGATGTTATCCGATCTGTCAGGGCGTCAAATCTGGTTTAATTTTCTAACACCTTCCTTTAAACCAAATTTCACAAAGACTTTGATGCCCAAAACTTCTTGGAGCCTTTTGAAGTCTTCCTTCTTCAAAGGTTTTGTAAAAATATCAGCTACCTGTTCTTTTGACCTGCAAAATAGTAACACAATTTTGTTAGCTTTCACTAGCTCTCTGATGAAGTGATAGCGAATATCGATATACTTCGTCTTGCCATGAAACACTGGATCCTTCGACAGTGTTATGGCGGAATTGTTATCATAGAAAATGATTGTCGCCCCTTCCAGTGGATGATTTAGCTCACCGAAGATTCTTCGCAGCCATATTGCCTAGCATGTGACTGATGTGGCGGTAACATACTCTGCCTCTACAGTGGACAACGCAACTATCTGTTGCTTCTTGAACGACCATGAAACTGCTCCTGATCAAAGATGGAAATCATAGTCGGAAGTGCTCTTTCGATCATTAGTGCTGCCAACCCAATTGCTATCTGTGTAGCCAACCAGTTCTAGTTGGTCCTTTCTAGCATAAAAAATTCTATGGTTTCGCATCCCATTGACATAGCGCAAAATCCTTTTGCCTGCTTGCCAATGCGTGTCCTTCGGAGTCTCCATAAATCTGCTGATCAGGCTCACTCCAAACATTAGATCGGGTCTAGTTGCAGTCAAGTACATGAGACTACCAACTAACCTCTTAAACAAGGTTGGATCAACATTTCTGTTGGAATCCATCTTGCTCAGCTTTAGACCTGTGGCAACAGGTGTGATGGCAGGTTTGCTATCCTCCATCTTAAACCGCTTCAGGACATCCTTCGCATACTTGCCCTAAGAAATGAAGATGCCATCTGCAGATTGGACTTCAATATCTAGAAAGTATTTCATCGACCCTAAGTCCATCATCTCGAACTCTTTCTTCATGGTTGTTCTGAACTGGTCAAACAACACGTTGTTATTTCCATTGTAAATCAGATCGTCTACATACAAGCAAACAATTATCATCTCGCCTTCTGGGTTTTACTTCAGGTACAGGGTTTGCTCATATGGGCATTTTAAGAACCCATTCTCCTGAAAGTAAGCATCAATCCGATTGTACCAAGCCCTGGGTGCTTGCTTCAACCCATATAGGGCCTTCTTTAGCTTCAGGACTTTACCTTCTTGTCCTTCCAACTCATAGCCTGGTGGCTGGTCCATATAGACCTCTTCTTCCAACACTCCATTCAGGAATGTAGACTTGACATCCATCTAGTACACATTCCAGCCTTTCTAGGATGCCAATGCCAGGATCATTCTAATTATGTCATGTCGAGCTACAGGTGTGTACACCTCATGATAGTCAATGCCCGACTTTTGTCTGTAGCCTTTTGCCACCAATCTGGACTTGTGCCGATCAACATCACCTTGGGCATTAAACTTAGTTTTGTATACCCACTTGACCCCAATGGTCTTCTTCCCTGCTAGGAGATAACTCAACTGCCATGTCTTATTTTTCTCTATGGCCTCAATTTCCTCATCCATCACCTTCACCCAATTTTGATTCTAAATTGCTTATTCAAATGAAATTGGATCACACTCATAAAATAAAGCAAAGTCATAATGTTCTTCTTCTTGAAGTCGGGTTACCTCATAAATGTCTTACAAGATTCTTGTCTTCGCGGGTGTCCTCAAGTTGGAGATTCTACTTGCAATTTGAGGTGTTTGTGAGATGAGGTGGTGCTATTGCTAGCTTCAAAGTTGCTACTTGAAACTACAGGTTGATGCACTCGTTATTCTTCTACGTTCTTAGACTCAATTACTATTGGTTTTGGCTTACTAGTCTTTGATTTCCAGTTCCAGGATTCATCCTCCAAGAACTTCACATCTCGACTGATAATCATCTTCTTTGTCACAAGATTATACAGCCTATATGCCTTCGACTCTTCACTATATCCAATGAAGATGCATTTCTTAGCTTTATTATCCAACTTCTTCCTCTTCTCATATGGGACATGTGCATATGCTATGCACCCGAAAACTCTAAAATGAGCAATGCTAGGCTTCTAGTTGCTCCATGCCTCTTGAAGAATTTTGTCCTTCACACTCTTTGTGGGACACCGATTTAGCAGATAGACTGTACAACTTACAGCTTCTGCCCAGAACTCATGCTACACTGTTTTGTTGCGGTGTGTGTTTGGTAGTAAGCTACCTACGAATTCTAGTTTGCTTGCAAAAGTTTTGGAATTCATTGGAGATATACTCACCTCCTCCATTTATCCTGAGAGTCTTCACCTGGTAGTCGCTTTGTTTCTCAACCAGAGCCTTGAACTCCATGAATTTGTCGAACGCCTCTGACTTTTGGTTGATAGGATATACCCATGTCCTCCAATTGAAATCATCACTGAAAGTCAAAAAATATTTGTTACCGATTAATGTGTTGGTTTGCATTGGACCGCAAATGTCAAAATGCACCAGCTCCAATGGCTGTGAAGCTCTCCAAGACTGTCCTATAGGGAATGCATCCCTGTGCTGCTTGCCAACTAAGCAACCCTTACAAACTTGATTTGGTTGCTTAATAAGGGGTAAACCCTTCACCATCTGCTTCTTGTGCAGCAAGTTTAGGCCACTGAAGCTCAGGTGACCGAATTTGAGATGCCACAACCAGGTAGCATCCTTCTCAACTGCACTAAAATACATCAGAGATTCATTCTAAATTTGCAACGGAAACATCTTATTTTTAGTCATGGACACAGTTGCAATCTGCCCATGCTCCTTGTCTTTGATGGTGCAAAGTCCATCCTTGAATTGAACAGTGTACCCCTTCTGCACAAGTTGTCCAACGCTCAACAAATTGTGCTTCAAACTAGACATATAACAGACATTGATGATCTACTTCCTTTTACCTTGCCTGGTACGAATGATGATTTTTCCTTTCCCCATCATAGGAACTTTACTGTTGTTTCCCATTTTCATCTTAGACTAGACTGTTTCATCTAGTTGCGAGAACATATCTTTGTTTCCCGTCATGTGGTTGCTGCAACCACTGTCGAGATACCAAATATTCTTTTGGCTCTCCTCAATACTGCAAGTTAACAACACATTTCCACCAGCATCTCTACACTCGCCATTATCAGGCTCATATGTGTAATGCGCTTGTTGGTTATCTTTGGCCATCTTCTTTCTACACTCAAAAATATAGTGACCAAACTTCTTGCAGTAATAACATTGGATCTTTGATTTATCCTTTCTTTGATAAGATCCTCCTTGTTGGTTTTTGTTGCTGCCTCTTCCTCCTTGCTGATGGAAGTTGCATTCGGTCTCTCCATCATTGGAGTTTGAACTTCCTCCTTTCTTGTTGCCTTTCCCACACTTGCCTCTGCCTCTTCCTCCTTGAGAACCTGAGGCTCCTTGGTGGGAGTTTTCTTTGCTACTATCTCAAAATGAAACCCATGCTTTGAATGCTTGTTCTAGTGAGGACTGAGTTGAGCGACTCAACCTCTATTCATGTGTTTGCAGAGAACCCCTGAGCTCATCCACATAAAGGTTTTTTAAATTGCTCGATTCTTCGATTGCTATCACCACTGAGTCAAACCTTGCTGGTAGGCTCCTTAGCATCTTCTCCGCAATCCTTTGATTCGCTACGTTCTCCCCATTCAATCGCATTTGGTTGATGACATTCATTGTCCGAGTGAGGAATTCACTTATGTTCTTCGACTCGCTCATTTGTAAGTTCTCGAACTCCCTCCTCAACATCTGCAACCGCACCAACTTCACCTTGTCAATGCCCTGGTAGGAGCTAGCCAAGATTTCCCAAACCTCCTTCGATTTGGTTGCTGTTGCGATTCGCAGGAAGAATGTCTCCTCAACCACCTACATTATATAAAATAATGCCTTCTGGTCCTTCTTCTGGTTCTCCTTTAGAAAATTTGAATCTGCCTGGGAGAGTGCGCTCAATGCTGCTACGTTTGCTAGCTCTACATAGCCATTCTGGACCAAGTCCCATAGCTCTTGTGACCCAAATAGGATCCTCATTTGGATGCTCTAGTAATCATAATTTTTGCCATTGAACCGCAAGATCTGCAACTTCAACGAGTTGCCACTAGAAGCCATTGCTTCTTATCATCCACGGGCAGGCTCTAGCTTTGATACCAATTTGAAAGACTTTGGGTGCAAGACTCACTTGCACCAAAGGTGTGGCGCAAGGGTCGGATGCGCCAGAGGTCTGGCGCACGGCCCACGTGTGCCAAGGGCTTGGCACATGGTCCAAGTGCACCAAGTGTTTGGCGCACGGTCCAAGTGCGCCAAGGGTCTGGCGCAAGGACCACTTGCGCCAAGGGTTTGGCGCATGACCCAAGTGTGCCAAATATTGGGCACACGACCCAAGTGCGCCAAGGGTCTGGCGCACGACCCAAGTGCGCCAAGGGTCTGGCGCAAGGACCACTTGTGCCAAGGCTTGGCCGCAAAGAAGGATTGCGCCTTGACTTGGGTGCAACCGGGGAGTGCACCCAGGCTTGGGCGCACGAAAATGGTGCGCCTCACTTGGGGTGCATAGGGAAACAAGAACACCGAACTGGCGCAAATAGAATCTGAAGAAGAATGCGATAAAACTTGCAAACCAAATAAGCAGACTTTATTGATGCAAACAGATTGCAAGATGCAGTTTTACAATGCAAGATTTTACAGAAACATCTGCAAGCAAGATTGCAGGATAACCATAGGAGGAGTTTCCTGGAGACTGCTGCTTTGACTCCTCTGCTCTGCTCAGCAACTTTCCTCGGATTTCTTCTGCTCTTCCCCGATTCCTCGATATCTCGATGATGTTTTCTAAAAGACCACTCCGCCTTTTATAGTCGGGCGGAAGGGAGGATAAGGCTTATCCTCTGACATGCTTATCCTCTGACATGCGTTGCATTAGGGTTTCTCTGACATGCGACGCATTAGGGTTTCTGCTCACTCGGCCGAACTGCAGCTACCGACATTAACGACGATGTTATCCGATCTGTCAGGGCATCAAATCTGGTTTAATTTTCTAACATTCTTGACAAATATTTTGAATTAATTATCTACGAAAGAAAGGATTTGTTTTAATCTATTCATTATTTTCTCTTCCATCAAGTCTTGCGTTTAAAGGTGTTTTGTATTCGTTCGATCTAGGTATCCCTTCTTTCAAGAGTACATCATAGGAGCCTTGTTAATCTTATTGGCTACTGTAAACAACCTACAACATCGTTGGTATATGAATATATGCATTTTGGAACATTGAAAGATCATTTATATGGTAATTTCAAATCCACCTTCTTATGATACAGTAATTAAATTTAAATACTCATCTTAGTAAAAATGCGCTTCTACTCTGTTTGTAGGTGTAGCCAAACTGAAGAATCCACTTGATTGGCGTACGCGACTCAACATTGCTCTACAAGCAGCACAGGGTAATTTGCTTGGAAGAGTAATTTGCTTGGAAGAGTGATTGATTTCTTGTTTGCTATGGCTATCACTATGCTACGGTGAAATTGAATAGAACTATGACTACTTTCGCAGGCTTGCTTTATCTACATCAAGGATGTAGCCCACCGATCATACATAGAGATATCAAGTGCAGCAATATACTTTTGGATAGGAGAATGTGCACAAAGGTAGCTGACTTTGGTCTATGCAAGATGATAAACAGCTCAAGAATCATTTGTTGCAACGGGTGTCAAGGGTAACCTTGATCCAGAGTATTTCACCGTCATTCATAAAATTTGTTTTATCATTACGAATTCTCGCCATTCATCAATTTAAATATGTTTGGCGCTATGACTAAAGCTGAAAGTTAATCCAGATACTTTGAGACAGGATACGTAACTGAGAAGAGCGATGTGTACAGTTTTGGAGTAGTGTTGCTGGAGATTATTTCCGGAACGTCACCGTACGAGGGAATAGTTGATTCGGTAATCCTTCTAGTTTTTTGAGAATTTGATGTGTATTATCACTATGGCAGACTCTTTGAAACAAGCATTTTAATGATGTATATTTTCCAGGCCCGAAGGCTACTTGCACGCGGTAATCTAGAGGAGCTTCTGGATCCTTCATTAGGCGACCGATATGATTTAGCATCAGCTTGGAAGGTTGCAGAGATCGCATACAAATGCGTGGAACCAAGATCAGCATAGAGGCCCAACATGAGTGCAGTGCTGAAAGACTTGGAAGAAGCGGTGTCACTTGAATTTGAAGATAATAATGACAATCCATCACGACTTACTTCAACGGAATCATTGGGTACAAGTGAGATGCCCAAACATAATAATGACAATCCATCACGACTTACTTCAACGGAATCATTGGGTACAAGTGAGATGCCCAAACTCAGGTAAACCCCAAGAAAAAACAGATGATATTGATCAACTTCAGTTGTGTAATACACGAAGACTAAAAGTTTTCTCAAATAACCATAGTTTGCCCTTGCACACGATGAGCATTTCCAAAAGCTACTAGATTTATTTAAACTAGAAATTTGCATATCATAAATTATCCTATTTTCAAAGAAATGTTACGATTTATTTTGGGGTGTGTTTCTTCAATGTCATATCATAAATTATCTTATTTTGAAAGAAATGTTACGATTTATTTTAGGGTCGTGTTTCTTGAATGTGTTCGCAGTTCGTGGGCACATGAACCTGGCTTTGCCTTAAAAATTTAAAATAATTTTTATAAGCTTTTATATATTTTTTATCCTTCTCTTCTCTTCAATGAATTACAAGAGAATCTCTGGCTTGTAAAAAAATTACCATATCTATATATATTTATTTATTTGTAGGGTGGATTTATTATTAAAAAAAGTGTAAACCATAGGCACAAAGAGATGCTCATGAAAATATATATATGTTGTAGGGTGCATTTATTATTAAAAATAAGTGTATGCATATAATATATGTATCATATAAATGTACTCACAACATTTACTGTACAACAACATTAGTGTTTGACATGAGAATTTTGATCTGTCTAAAGACATTGGTAGATTCAAATCTTATTAAAAGTTATAAACAAATCGTTTCTCAATTATGGTAGCATTTAATAAGTAAATTTCATTAAATTAAAAGTTGAATTGTATATGCATATTAACTTCTTGTCACAAGAATCTGCAACGCAAGAGCCAAATGAAGCGGACAAATTGTAGTAGGTAAGACGTTTGGAGGGACGCAAAAAGATTCCGAAAGCAGGCCTCAAAATTAAGATTTAACATCTAATGACTGCCCAACTAGATGGCATCTTTTACCATTGATTTGACTTTTAATTACAGCATCGGAAGTCGAATGTACTACTTCCACGTTGCATCCTCTAACTCATGTTCAATACACATCGTTTAAATGTGTGCTGGTGCATAGACTCGCAGACAATCTACAGATGGAGCTTTAAATGAATATGATCATGTCCACAGCAGGCCTATAATTTGACTGGTAAAAGACCGTACTTTGTATTTGAAACAGTATATTACTGTTTTAAATAGATTTTTAATAATTATAAATTAAACATATTTGAAAACCGTAGATTTTACTTTCAAAGCCAATTTTAATATTTTTTCATGATTTAGATTCGATGGGTGAGCCCCGCCGCTTATGGCACTTCTGTGAGACGTGTGAGGCCAAGCGGCTTAATAATCTGTAGATTTTACTTTCAAAGCCAATTTTAATATTTTTGTATGATTTAGATTCGATGGGTGAGCCCCGACGCTTATGGCACTTCTGTGAGACGTGTGAGGCCAAGCGGCTTAATAATGTTATGTTGTTCGTCTCGGATCAACGTAGAAGGATCGTGAACCGTCGATTGGGTGGAACATCGAAGGGCGGAGATTTGTCCTCTCTGTTAGAAATAATAATCTAGATTTCACGCCTCCGCCGGACTGCGCTCTGAACTTGGGCGAAGCCGGACTGCGCTCCGAACTTGGGCGAAGTCGGACTGCGCTCGCGCAGTTGGGGATCCTGACAAAAAGTTTGACATGACGTCGCACCTACCTCTGACAAATGTGACATCTGATAGATCCGATCGTCGTAGAAGTTAATGCCAGTTCGGCGATTGGTTAGAAACCCTAGTTGAGGGTCTGTCAGAACCTGTCAGAGGACAAACCCTATCCTCCTCTCCCCGTAGCTATATAAGGCAGTTCGGGTTTTTTCAGACAAAGAAGTGAAAGTGTAGAGAAAGGGCGGAGAATAAAGCTGAGAAAGAAAGGAGAGCGTTTCAGTGAGCAGTGTGGCTCATCTAATTAATGTCCGAGCAGCCGACTCGACATTTTTCCTTTTAGTTTATCTTGCAGTTTAGTCTACAGATGTTGTTATTTCCTCAGTTGAGGACTTCTGTAACCCTCGTTTCATATGAATAAAGTTTGCTATTGTTTAAGGCATCTTTAGGGTTTGCAGTTATTTTTATGTGCTAAAGTCTGTTGTTCTCTGTACAAATCGCCTCAGAGCAATTTCGTTTGGGTTCTATAAGTTAGAGCTCAGATCTGAAACATTGCATTCAGATCCGACGTTTCTCTCTCCCCGTACGGTTCTTGCCAATCCAGGCAAACCAAGCGGTAGCCGTGCAAGCCTTCAGACAGGAAAAGATTGCAAGGCCAAATTTGGCCAAGTCTGGAAGCTGTCTTCCAACTTCGCTGCTACAACCCGATTGCGCCCGAGATCCGAGAGCAGCCCAAGTGCACAAGCGTTGCCCGAGTGCACAATACATTATAGCACAGCTTGAGTGTGCAAACGTAACCCGGTTGTGCAATACGTGTGACTGCACTCCGAGTGCGTAAGTGAAGCTCGAGTCGGACACCATCCGCACTTCGCTATGCGTTGTCCGCACTTCGCCCTTCGCTCCGCTGTCGCACTTCGACAAATTTCCTCCTTCACCTTGCACCGTACGAAGTTTGCACTTCGCTCCCAACGTTGAATTTTGGCAAAACTCCCCTCTGCACCCTGCGCCTTGCACACTCCGCTCTCGCTCGTCCAGACTTCCACGAAACTAAGAAACTTAAAATTCTTCAAATAGGTATCAGAGCTACTGATCTCTTGATGCGGAGACCGAAGTAGAATGGCTTCCAGCAGCAACAACCTATAGTTGCAGATCCCGCACTTCAACGGGAAAAATTACAATTACTGAAGCATCCAGATGAAGATCTTGTTTAGATCTCAGGAGCTGTGGGAGTTAATCGATAACGGAAACCCAGAACCGGAAGATGCAGCAGCACTAGTCACCCTCTCTCAAGAAGACAAGGACATGTTGAAAGAGAACACGAAGAAGGACCATAAGGCCCTCTTCTACATCATGCAAGCGGTCGAGGAGTCCATCTTCCCGCAGATCGCATCAACCACCAAGGTGAAGCAGGCCTGGGAGATTCTGGCCAGCTCATACCAGGGCACCAATAAGGTAAAGTTGGTGAAGGCTGCAGATGCTCGGGGAGGGAGTTTGAAAATCTGCAGATGAGTGAGTCCGAGTCCATGAGTGATTTCTTCACCCGGACAACGGACATTATCAACCAGATGCGATTGAATGGAGAAAATGTGCAGAGCTAGAGAATCATGGAGAAGATTCTCAAAAGTTTGAATGCCAAGTTTGACTCGGTTGTGATAGCAATCGAAAAGTCGAGGGATCTGACAACCCTCTCGATAGACAAACTCATGGGTTCATTGTAGACACATGAACAAAGCCTAAGTCGTTCATCTCAGACCTCTCTAGAGCAAGCATTTCGGGCTCAAGTCTCATTTCGAGACAACGACAAGCAAGATTCCCACCATGGTGCCTCTAGTTCTCACAGAGGAAGAGGCAAAGGCAGGCATGGAAAAGGCAACAAGCAAGGAGGAAGGTCAAACCCTAGTGAAGGGGAGACCAACTATAATTTCCATCAGCAAGGTGGAAGAGGCAGTTCAAAAAATCAACAAACTAGATCTGGTCAGAAGGACATGTCAAAGGTCCAATGCTATTTCTACAATAAGTTCGGCCATTACATCTCATAGTGCAAAAAATGGATGGCCACAGAGAACCAATAGCAAGCCCATTACATGGATGAAACCGGAAATGCGGCAGCAATAAATGTGTTGTTGACTTGCAACATTGAGGAAGAGTGCCAGAAGAATGTCTGGTATTTAGACAGTGGGTGCAGCAACCACATGACGGGAAACAAAAAGATGTTCTCCCAATTGGATGAATCAGTCCAGTCTGAGGTGAAGATGGAGAACAACAACAAGGTTTCCATAATGGGGAAAGGAAAAATCCTCATCCGCACTAGGCATGACAAACGAAAGCAGATCTATGACGTCTACTATGTTCCTGGCCTGAAGCATAACCTGCTGAGCGTTGGATAGCTCGTGCAAAAGGGACATATGGTCCAGCTCAAGAACGAAGCTTGCACCATCAGAGACAAGTCGCATGGGTAGATTGCTACAGTGTCCATGATGAAGAATAAAATATTTCCGCTGTAGATTCAGAATGAATCATTGATGTCTCTAAGTGCAGTTGTGAAAGATGCTACCTGGCTGTGGCATCTCAGATTTGGTCACCTGAACTTCAGTGGCCTAAATCAACTGCACAAGATGCAAATGGTGAAGGGTTTACCCCTGATAGAGAAGCAAAATCAAGTTTATGAGGGCTACTTAGTCGGCAAACAACATAGGGATTCGTTCCCTTCCGATCAGTCTTGGAGAGCATCACAGCCATTGGAGCTGGTGCACTCAAAAATTTGCGATCCGATGTAGACCAACACGTTTGTTGGTAACAAATACTTCTTAACTTTCATAGATGACTTCAGTCGGAAGACTTGGATCTATGCCATCAAGCTGAAGTCAGAAGCATTTGCCAGATATAAGGAGTTCAAGGCTCTGGTGGAGAAATAGAGTGGATATCAGATCAAGACTCTCAGGACAGATGGCGGAGGTGAATACATCTCCAAATAATTCCATAACTACTGCAAGCAACACAAAATTTGAAGGCATTTCACTGCCAGATACATGCCACAGTAGAACGACGTAGCTGAGAGGAAGAACCGGACCATCATGGAGATGGCACAAAGCATGATGAAGGCGAAGGGATTATCACACGAATTTTGGTCAAAGGTTGTAACATGTGCAGTCTACCTGCTGAACAGATGTCCCACCAAAAGCGTGAATGAAAAAATCCCTCAGGAGGCCTGGAGAAGTGTGAAGCCAAGTGTGGCTCACTTGCATGTGTTCGGGTGCATTGCATATGCACATGTTCTAGAAGAGAAGCAACAGAAGTTGGATGATAGAGCTAAGAATTGCATTTTCACAGGGTACAGTGAGCAAGCGAAGGCATATAGGCTGTACAACCCTGTGACGAAGAAGCTCATCATCAACCGTGATGTGAAATTTCTTGAAGATGAAGCCTGGAACTGGAAGTCAGATACTGGCCAGTCAGAGCTAGTAGTAGTACAGTCTGTTGACTTGGAAGATGGAAGTGTACAACCACCTGCAACCTCCAGCAATAGTAGCAGTGCCAGTAGTAGCACAACCACTCCATCTTGGTCACCTCCATGTGCAAGTAGAATCCAGAACCTGGTGACGCCAGTGAAGACAAGGAGCTTGCAAGAAATCTATGAGGCAACCCAAACCCATGTAGATGAAGAGTACTTTGACTTTGCATTCTTTACTGAAGTTGATCCAATAGAGTTTGAAGATGCAAGTCAGAATCAAAAGTGGGTGCAGGCGATGGACGAGGAGATTAAAGCCATTGAAAAGAATGATACATGGCAACTGACACATCTTCCAGTAGGGAAGAAGACCATTGGGGTCAAATGGGTGTATAAGACAAAGTTCAACGCCCAAGGAGACATTGACAAGCATAAGGCCAGACTGGTGGCAAAGGGTTACAAGCAGAAGTCAGACATCGATTACCATGAGGTATATGCGCCTGTAGCCCGACTTGACACGATCGGGATGATCCTGGCATTAGCAGCCCAACGAGGGTTGGAAGATGTACCAAATGGATGTCAAGTCAGCATTCCTCAATGGAGTGTTGAAGGAAGAAGTCTACATAGACCAGCCACCAGGTTACGAAATTGAAGGCCAGGAGGGCAAAGTCCTGAAGTTGAAGAAGGCCCTGTATGGTTTGAAGCAGGCGTCCTAGGCTTGGTACAGTCGGATTGACAGTTATTTTCAAGAAAATGGGTTTGTCAAATGCCCATACGAGCACACCCTGTACATGAAGACAAATGAAGCAGGTGAGCTCATAATCATCTATCTGTATGTGGATGATTTGATTTATACTAGCAACAACAATGTCCTATTCGACCAGTTCAGAACATCCATGAAGAAACAGTTCGAGATGACGGACTTAGGGCTGATGAAGCATTTTATCAACATTGAAGTTGACCAATCGGCAGATGGCATCTTCATTTCTCAAGGCAAGTATGCGAAGGATGTCCTGAAGCAGTTCAAGATGGAGGACAGTAAACCTGCCATCACATCTGTAGCCATAGGTTTGAAGCTGAGCAAGCTGGATTCAAGGAGGAATGTAGATCCAACCCTGTTCAAGAGGCTAGTTGGTAGTTTGATGTATTTGACTTCAACTCGACCATATTTGATGTTCGAAGTCAGTCTGATTAGTCATTTTATGGAGACTTTGAAGGATATGCACTGGCAAGCAGGCAAGAGGATCTTGCGCTATGTCAATGGGACACGAAACAATGGCCTATTTTATGCCAGACAGGACCAGTTGGAATTGGTCGACTTCACAGATAGTGACTGGGCTGGCAGTACCGACGATTGGAAGAGCACCTCCGGGTATGCTTTCCATCTCGAATTAGGGGCAGTATCATGGGCATCCAAGAAACAACCCATCGTTGCGTTGTCCACAGCTGAAGCAGAATATGTCACCGCCACGTCAGCCGCATGCCAGGCAGTTTGGGTGCGAAGAGTTCTGAGTGAAATGAACTATCCTTCGGAAGGCGCGACAACAATTTTCTATGATAATAATTTAGCCATTGCATTGTCAAAGGATCCCGTGTTCCATGGCCGAACAAAGCACATCGATATTCATTATCACTTCATCAGAGAGTTTGTGAAGTTCGAAGAAATTCAACTGCAGTTTTGTAGATCCAAGGAGCGGTTGGCAGATGTTTTCATGAAGCCTTTGAAGGAGGAAGACTTCAGTAGATTGTGAGAGCAGCTTGGAGTCAAAGCGCTCATGAAATCAAGCTTAAAGGAGGGTCTTAGAAATAATAATCTAGATTTCATGCCTCTATCGGACTACGCTCTGAACTTGGGCGAAGCCGAACTACGCTCGAAACTTGGGCGGAGTCGGACTGCGCTCGCGTAGTTAGGGATCCCGACAAAAAGTTTGACATGACGTCGCACCTACCCTCTGACAGACGTGACATCTGATAGATTTGATCGTCACAGAAGTTAATGCCAATTCGATGATTTAATTCTAGTTCGATGATTGGTCAGAAACCCTAGTTGAGGGTCTGTTAGAACCTGTCAGAGGACAAACCCTATCCTCCTCTCCCCGTGGCTATATAAGGCAATTTGGGTTTTTTCAGACAAAGGAGTGAAAGTGGAGAGAAAGTGCAGAGAATAGAGCTGAGAAAGAAAGGAGAGCATTTTAGTGAGTAGTGTGGCTCATCTGATTAATGTCCGAGCAACCGACTCGACATTTTTCCTTTTAGTTTATCCTGCAGCTTAGTCTGCAGATGATGTTATTTCCTCAGT
The DNA here is from genome assembly GCA_028583015.1 of Wollemia nobilis. Lineage (NCBI taxonomy): Eukaryota > Viridiplantae > Streptophyta > Pinopsida > Araucariales > Araucariaceae > Wollemia > Wollemia nobilis. The sequence goes on along the minus strand of JAQPPZ010001273.1, from coordinate 3,581,157 downwards.
TGAGGACTTCTGTAACCCTCGTTTCATATGAATAAAGTTTGCTATTGTTTAAGGCATATTTAGGGTTTGCAATTATTTTTATGTGCTAAAGTCTGTTGTTCTCTGTACAAATCTCCTCAGAGCGATTTCGTTCGGGTTCTATAAGTTAGAGCTCAGATCTGAAACATTGCATTCAGATCCAACGTTTCTCTCCCCGTACGGTTCTTGCCAAGCCAGGCAAACCAAGCGACAGCCGCGCAAGCCTTCAGATAGGAAAAGATTGCAAGGCCAAATTTGGCCAAGTCTGGAAGTTGTCTTCCAACTTCGCTGTCGCAACCCGACTGCGCCCGAGATCCGAGCGCAGCCCAAGTGCGCAAGCGCTGCCCGAGTGCGCAATACATTATAGCGCAGCTCGAGTGCGCAAGCGCAACCCGGTTGCACAATACGTGTGAGCGCACTCCGAGTCCACAAGCGAAGCTCGAGTCGGACGTCGTCTGCACTTCGCCCTTCGCTCCACTGTTGCACTTCGGCAAATTTCCTCCTTCGCCCTGCGCCGTCCGAAGTTCGCACTTCGCTCCCGACGTCGGACTTCGGCAAACCTCCCCTCTGCGCCCTGCGCACTCTGCTCTCGCTCGTCCAGACTTCGGCGAAAATAGAATCTTAAAAATCTTCACTCTCCTCGTAGGCGGGCAAAAGCAAAAAATTTGAAATGCCGCCGATAGATATTTGTCCTCTCCCATGGGCGGGCAAAAGCGAAAAATTTGAAATTAGGAGCATCGCGCCTATAACACACGCACACCGGCAAATCCATTCCATCCAAATTCATTCAATCTTATGGTGATCTTTATTCGAGCTCAGACTCAAGAGAAGAAATGGTTCGCATTAAGCAGACGACAAGGAAATCAACGGGAGGGAAAGCCCCTCGCAAGCAGCTGGCAACGAAGGCGGCGAGGAAGAGCGCCCCGCCACGGGAGGAGTGAAGAAGCCACATCGCTTCAGGCCCAAAACCGTTGCCCTAAGGAGATCCGTAAATACCAAAAAAGTACGGAGCTGCTGATCAGGAAGCTCCCTTTCCAGAGGCTTGTGAGGGAGATTGCGCAGGACTTCAAGACGGACTTGTGGTTCCAAAGTTCGGTGGTGTTGGCGCTGCAAGAGGCAGCGGAGGCGTATCTGGTGGACTTCAAGACGGACTTGCGGTTCCAAAGGCGGAGGCGTATCTGGTGGGGCTGTTTAAAGACACGAATCACGCTACACACTCAAAGAGGGGTCCAAGGACATCCAGCTCCCCCGCCGCATCGTGACGAGAGAGCTTAGGGTTCATCTCTTTACGGTGTGTTTTCACATTTTTTTTTAAAGAAATTTGATAATATTGTTTTGTTGTTTACCTTTCCTTTTGCTATGGAACAGGCTATTGTTGCCTTCAAGGTTTTGAAATGGGTTTCTTTTCTTTAGTTATTGTTGCTTTAAAATGTTATTTAGTAGAAGGGTTTTGAAATGGTTTATCTATAATACATTGTAACCCTATAATGGTATTACAACAACTTTCTTACAATTTTGTATCCAACATTTTATTTTCATACAATTTTTTTTTTTGTTTTTCCTTTTACCTGGTTATAGGGCTTTGAAATGGTTTATCCATAATACATTGTGATCCCATAACCGTATTACAACAGCTTCATTGCAATTTTTACCCAACGTTTTATTTTCACATAGTCTTTCTTTGTTTTTAATTGTTCTTTTTCATTTTTTATTTATTTTTATTTGGTTTTAAAATGGATTGTCCATGGTACATTCTGACCCCACAACAACAGTATTAAATTTGTAATTTTTGAAGTCCAAGATTTTTAACAACTTATTTTCAAAGTTTAATATGAAACAATGGTCTACATACTGTAAAATTTCAATAGCTTGTGAATATAGGCTTTTGGGATTCTTTTTCACCGTGTCTTTCTTTGTTTTTTTAAGTTTCCTTTCATTTTATTTATTATTTTTATATATCCTTATAATTGGTTATAGGGTTTTGAAATGGTTTATTCATATTATTTTGTAACACTCAATGAATCAAATTTAAAAATGAATCTCTTGACTTTTATTTTGAAAGCACTTACTAAAAAAGCATATACATCTCTAAAATGATAACTTTATATATAACTATTGAACTTCATAGAAAGTAGAGGGCTCATGGCATTCATGACTTATATATTTGAAAGAAGTCTTTCACAATGGTCATGGCCGTGCAACTAGGTGTTATATGTGAAATGCAAGTATTTTAAAGGGGAAGAAGTTGATCCTCAAGTAAAATGCCTACTACCAAAAAGAAATAAATAAAAGCAAATAAAATTTTAAACCGTAAATTAACAACCAATAAAAATTTGTAACCGTTATAAAAATTCCTATTGACAATCAATTTTTTTTTTGAAATTCAAGGCCTGGTCCACAATATCGATATACCTGCCCATCCGTTGACACTCGTTTGAAACGTAGTGAACAACCAAATAGGAACTTCCTGCTTGCGTATTAAATCTACAGATAGGTAATGATAGGAGAGTGAGCAACTGCAAAATGATTTTACTTGTAGGTATATAAATTGACAGCAAAATGCTAGGAAAACTGCCATTTGTGAGGTCGACGTGGAAAACGTCAAATTTTATTTTTATTAAAAGAATAGTAATTATTGGTGCAATTATTTTCCGATTTAGTATTGTAATTATATTACTCAGGTGTTGTTGGTGAGTTGGAGAGGAGAGGGCAAACTCCAAGGGAGGTCTCAGGTTCAATCTCCACCCTACCAAAAAGTTGAACTGGGTATCCAAAATCCAATTGATAATGTTGGTGCGGACAGGGTCGGATGCAACTTCCGAGTGACTTTGACGGTGTAGAACCTCCTGTTCATGGTTTCTCCAAGGCGGCGTCTCAAAAGGTTTTTCGCTTATAAAAAAAAATGTATTGTAATCATATTTTAATCACTAAAACTTTTAAAAATATTTAACCTTAATTTATACTAAAACTTTTAAAAATATTTAACCAAAAAAATATCAATTTTAAAAATTAAAATAACAACAAATGATTTTATAATATTATTTGATCTTTTAACAATATTTCTTCCAGGATTAAAAGATGAAAATTAACAAATAATAAATTTATTTTATTTTCGAAACATTACTGATGGTATTTGTAAGTGCAGGACAATTGCAAGAAGCAAAAAAAAGGAAGATGGGAAAGTGATAATACACATGGAAACTCACGCTTTGCATTGCAAATTACATTTTTATATGGTTTGCTTCAATGTCACTTGCTAACATGAAATGAGAAATATTTTAAGTGACAATGATGATGGGAGTCACTTCCATGGTTGAACGCGTGTGTTAAAATATTTGGAATTTTCCCTTAAAAAAATAAGGTTTCCATGTGATAAAAGTTTATGTTATTAATATTATTTGTTTTAACAATAAAAGTAAGTCTTCAATGTATAAAGGCATACATTGTTGCTATGGAATTGCTTTAAAAATAAAAGAATATTAGTCGAGATTTAGAATTGAATTTTAGTTGGATTTAATAAGAACGTGACCGCAAGGTATACTCTATGGAGTTTGATGTTATCTTAAACTAAAATGTCGGGAATAATATTGTAATGGTCATAATGACAAGATGTGTATACGAAGTGGTGCAATGGATTATCTCAGTTATTTGGCGGTGTGCATGTGTGTAAAGCAAAAATGAACTAGGAGGGAGGACAAAAAACTACGAGGTGGAGAGTCTTGAATGGGGGGTGGAAGGACAAAAGAGTGAAGGATAAACTGGGAGATGCGGGCAAACGAAGATACGCTTTGAAGGAACGGTTAGTTGGAAAACGTGAAGGAAATGAAGGATTTAAATCGCGTCGAAAAAATATTTCACGCAGCTATGCTTTGGGGCAGCAGGATGCTTTGCTGAAATAAAATGTGAGGTGGGTACTTTGCTAAAACAAACTGCGAGGTGGGTACTTCGCTGAATTATGCTGTGAGACAGAATGTTCGTTGAAATGGACAACGAGATGGGAGATTGAGGGGTTTTAGGTGCTATATGGATGCCTCGTAGGTTTTGGTGGCTAGACGACTGCTTCGGGGGAGTGTCCAACAAAGTGCAACTTTGGGGTAAAAATGCCACATGCTTCGTAGGTTTTGGTGGCTAGACGACTGCTTCGGGGGAGTGTCCAACAAAGTGCAACTTCGGGGTAAAAATGCCACGATGCTTGGGTTGGAGAAAATGAAGAAAATGAAGGTAAACCAATGGTTTCAGGCGAAGAGAACAAATTTAGAAGAAAACAGACGGATTACAATGCTTTGTTCTCTTAAAAGATTCACAATCATCTACAACCAAGTTTGAGGATAAACATAAGATAAATAACTACTCGAGTCTGCTGCTCGATTCTTCTACCGCTCTTTTGCTCTTCTACTGTGCTTCTTCTCTCACTCGCTATGCAAAATGTCAGCTGCACTAGTATTTATAGTTGATGATGAGCACAAGGGCGGGAAAGGTTCACCAACTGTCTGACAAGATTTTAATGCGAAAGTAGGGTTTCTAACCAATCGCCAAACTACAACTACCCGCATGCTTGAAATTTTGGTGATCGCATTTACAATGATACAGTCTATCAAAGAATCCTTCAGACGTCAAATCTAGTTTAATTTTCTAACACTCTCATTTAAACCAGATTTCACAAAAACTTTGATGCCCAACATTTACCGCATCCTGTTGAAGTCCCCCTCCTTCAAAGGTTTTGTGAAAATATCAGCTACCTACTCCTTGGACTTGCAAAACAACTACTGAACTTTGCTAAATTTCACCAGCTCTTTGATGAAATGATAATGGATGTCAATGTACTTCGTTTGACCATGAAATATTGGATCCTTCGATAGTGCTATGGCATAATTATTATCACAAAAAATTGTTGTCGCCCCTTTCGGTGGATGATTAAGCTCATCCAATATTCTTTGCAGCCATACTTCCTGGCATGCGGTTGACGTGGCAGCAACATACTCGACCTCAATAGTGGATAACATAACTATCGATTGCTTCTTGGACGACCATAAAACTGCTCTTGAACCAAGGTAGAAAGCATATCCGAAAGTGCTCTTCCGATCATCAGTGCTGCCAGCCCAAACACTATTTGTGTAGCCCACCAGTTCTAGTTGGTCCTTTCTAGCATAAAATATTCTATGGTTCCTTATCCCATTGACATAACACAAGATCTTTTTACTTGTTTGCTAGTGTGTATCCTTCAAAGTCTCCATAAACTTGTTAATCAGACTCACTCCAAACATCAGATCGAACTGAGTTACAGTCAAATACATAAGACTATCAACTAGCCTCTTGTACAGAGTTGGATCAACATTTTTGCTAGAATCCAACTTGCTCAGCTTTAGAATTGTGGTAATAGGTGTGATGGCAAGTTTGCTATCCTCCATATTAAACCGCTTCAAGAAATCCTTCGCATACTTACCCTTAGAAATGAAGATGCCATCTATTGATTGGTCAAATTCAATTCCAAGAAAATACTTCATCAACCCTAAGTCTATCATCTCGAACTCCTTCTTCATGGTTATTCTAAACTAGTTGAATAGTACATCATTGTTGCCAATATATATCAGATCATCCACATACAAGCAGACGAGTATCATACCTCCTTCAAAATTTATCTTCAGGTACAAGGTGTGCTCATATGGGTATTTAACAAACTCATTCTCCTAAAAATAACCATCAATCTAGTTGTACCATTCCCTAGGTGCTTGCTTTAAGCCATATAAGGCCTTCTCCAGTTTCAGAACCTTGCCTTCGTATCCTTGCAATTCATAACCTGGTGGTTGGTCTATGTAGACCTCTTCTTCCAAAACTTCGTTGAGGAAGGCAGACTTGACATCCATATGGTACACTTTCCAACCCTTCTAAGCTGCCAATGCTAGGATCATCTTGACTATGTCAAGTCTTGCTACAGGTGCATACACTTCATGATAGTCAATCCTTGAATTCTTCTTGTAGCCTTTCACCACCAGTCTGGCCTTGTGCCTTTCAACTTCTCCTTGGGAATTAAACTTCATTTTGTATACCCATTTGACCTCAATTATCTTCTTCTTGTTGGGATATCCATCAAATGCCATGTCTTGTTCTTCTCAATGGCCTCTTGAAGACACCAAAACAATACCAATTCGATTATGTGACAACAAGCACCGATCACATTGACATGCACAACCCCCAGGGTAGCCCACAGAGGTTAAACAGTGGTCCTAACCACTCCCAACAACAGTTTGGAAGGTCAAGGGTCAATTTGGCACCTTTTGGCACTTTGCTCTCTACTCGTCCCACCCTAAGATGATTACAAACTGGGATTCATCCCACCCAGGGACGAATAACGGCATTTTCCCCAGGGTGAGGCGAATAGCAGGTTTGATTGGCAAAAAGTCAAACCTCGACAAGTCCGCTAGTTAACTGCAGCTTTAGGCCATGCAATTGCGAGGAACATATTCAAATCAAGGAGAGAGACTTCAGTCATGCATGTATTTATTTTAGAGGCCTCATGCAAGGAGACTCTAAATCAGGGAATAATCTTTTCTCTCAAAATAGGACAAGCAACTCAAGTGGCGCCCTCGCATGCGCATTCAAACAGAGAGACCATAGGTCTATAAATTGGTGAGTATTATCACCTAAAAAGGGAGAACGGAGGGGAGCCTTGGGAGCAATGAAGTGCTGCCAAATTACATCCTCACCCATCGATTGTGATTTTACATCCTTGATCTCTATTTTGGAGGGAGGTTATTGGGCGATTATTGGAAGCGCAATCCGGACCCAAACCCGAACATTTTGCCACAATATCCCACAAAATTTTCCAAAAATACCCCATAAGAAGTTTTAGACCCATCACAAGTGGATTGGTGCTGAAAAAAAGTCTCAAATGATGGGCGTCCTGCCCCTGGGCGCCCCCAAACTATCGTAGTCCTAATCGCCCCACCCCAGAGTGATTAGAAATAATGGTAGATTTCCTTGATTTTTATTTTGCATCTAATTATAGGTTGTTTACATATGCTGTCATTTAAATTTCATGTGATTCTGACAAGTTCTGATCATACTTTTATCATTTCCCGCCTTTACTAACTTGCAGGTAGCATCATAAAATTCCCGATGATAGAGGCCAAATTGGGAAAATATGACCTTCTGGGTCTTCCCAAAATACCACCAATTAGGTAAAACCCAACTTTACAAGTGATTTGGAGCTTCCCGAATGTGACATTTGGGACAATGATTTTTGATGCTTTGTTGCAGGTCTATTTGTCCCACCCCAGAGCGAATACAAATTTGTGGTGAATTTTTTGACTATTCCATTTGCAGTGCCTTCCTTGTGATGTTTTGATACCCCTATCAAGTTTTTAGTTCATTTGGATCTATTTTAGTTATCGTTTTATTTATATTTTGCATGTGCTAATCGCAGGCTTGGGGATTGCATGTTTCATTTTATCTACATGTGCTACTGACTGTCTTATGTTTCCATGAACATAGGATCTAGAAATTATAGGAGCATCGAGGAGTCAAGATTCATCAATGCAAGCAACAGTGATGTTTGGTTCGCCCATCTTACATGTGGGCACGCGAAAGAAGGAATAGCATCCATGGGTGTAACAAGAACACATTTAACGCTCCTAGCCCGTGAAAGGGGAGGAGGCAAATTGTAACCGAGTTTTGAAACATATCAATAAATATGGCTATCTTTCATATTGGATTTTTATGTGGTTTCGAGTGGTTCATGCCTCTTTCCTTTCATGCACTTTCAATTCATAGGATTTAGCATTATCTTGTGTTTCGTTTGCATCACATCTTGGATTTTCATTTTTGTTTTTGAATCCTCATGCTTTAAGTGGAAATCATGGTGGGACCCTCATCCCTTGATTTTAAAATTAAATTTTTGATCAAAGTTGCTTGTTTTTGCTTATAGGTACCAAGTTTTCAAATGCTGGACTGCTGTTCGTTTTAGTCTATGACGAGTACAGAGCTGGAATTCGTATTACCCAGGGACGAATGGGCATTCGCCCCTCCATGTGATGAATATAGTTTTGTTATTCATTTCATCCGAGAATGAATAGATCTCTGTGTAGTTTCAGGGCAAAAATTCAGAGACATCCGATTTGGGCAGAGAAGAGGTAGGGGTCCTAAACACCTTCTGTCAATTTTTGCTTTCTGTTATCTGGTTATTTGCTTACATAGGAGAGTTTGAATGCTTGTTTCCTTCATTTATGCAACTTAAAAAGAACCCCACACACCACGTGGTACTTTAAAACAAAAAGGATTTGGTCGTAAAACCCCAACCCTTGAGCAAGACCAATGGTGGATTTCATCACCACCTTGGCCTAAGAAACTGCATACATAACCCCGATCGTGACTGTTGCTAGACGTAAATCCTAACGAAAGCTGACCAAGTGTAGTGGGGGTGATTCCCAACACATGAGGATAAGTCTTCTATGGTAGGTGTCATAAACAGAGCGATTCCCCTTTCATACCGCATATGTTCCACGTACCATATGCTCTCATGTACCAATAGTTTCCTTCACGTAAGGGCGGGTATATAGAGAGGTTGGTATATCGGCCTGGCAATGGTATATCGAAGGGGCGACCATTTTTGGGAGTCATAAGAGCCATCATATTGCATTTAAATGTTCTTTACAAAAGCTTTCAAAATAGACATCAAAACACACTGAACCAAATTTAGGGCACACTTTTAATCTTTAAACGAGATAATAATTGCTTTGTGTGTGTGATATTTTATGTTTAGTGTAGCATAAAAATCATAAAAAGAAATAAAAATCTATGCATCTTGTAGGAAAACATCACCATGGTGTACACCCGTAGCCGAGCCCAATCACGGGCAGAAGCTGAAGAGAGTGCACAAAGGGGGACAAGTCACCTCCGATATAGTCCTGAAGACTTGGTCATCCTGCCTTGGCGGCCTGACACGCAAGATAGTCCACATCATGCCATTATAGAATAGGACTATAGAGGCACCTCTTTGAGAGGTACCCCCACTCAGCATAGATATTTTCAAGAAGAGGACCTACACGTGGCACTCAACATAGACAGGAGGGCTCCCTTAGATGCTCGTTATGAGTGGCCTAGTGATGAAGCACTAGAGCAACATAGGGTCCATAAGGAGGGGCCACATGAATTCGTCATCCCTCCTTTACCCCTTATTACTATTAGAAACACTAGACAAAATCCAAAGCACAAGGCTCTCTAGACAGGGCAAGCCAATTTTGCCCGCCCCTTTCACACATACGAAAGGGAGTATGAGGAAGACCACTACATTCCTCAAGAGCAACACACAGCGTGGAGGCAATGCACCTCCGCACCTACTATGTATCAGGATCACCTAATGAGGCCAGAGCCCTAGGTGAATGTTTCTAACCTCGACAGAGGAAAGCAAACCATAGGGATCTCGGATCACCACGATCGAGATAGACATGTAGGAGAGGCATCTAGGCTTCCTAAACACAAGACGACGAAACAAATTGACTTGGTATTTGCCAAACATGTCGTTCGCCAAGCACAAATCACACAGCTCCGACAAGACCAACAACAGTTAGAGTATCTATATCGCCTTAGCAAAGAGCGCATTCAGTGCCAAACAGATGAGCTGCTTCGCAACACTATTCCTGAGAGGGTTCCAGCCCCTCAAACACAGGGTAGAAAGGCATAACCCCCTAGTACAAGATAGGTCTCTGAGACCTTACCAAGTGCTGCCTTTCAGACTCCCTAGACTTGAGCAGGAGGCCACTCCCAGAAACAATGATGGGCACCCTCCACGGGCACCCACCCATGGTCATAGGTCTCGCTCGAGAACTCCTCAAGAAGCTTATGAGGAGTATGAGCAAGAAGAAGAGAGGGTAGAAATGCCCTACCAAGGCAGAGGGGGAGATATTCGGTCACTCCTCTATAGGCCTCAAGTTCCTCGCAACCCACAATGGGAGAAAACCAAGGAGGAAGAGATCAAATCCTCTGATGCATATAAAGCACTGTTAGAGAGCTTATAATCTATGGAGACCAAGACTTCTGGGCCCCAAAAGCCCACTTTATGCTAGCTTCATAGTCACCATGTGCATCCGTCAGTGCTGGCACCCCCATACCTGAACATTTTAAACTGCCCTAGTTGGCACTCTTTAGAGGGGATGAGGATGCCCAAGAGCATGTGACTAGATTCCTGACACAATGCTTTGGCATTCAGGACAACGATGCTTTGTTGCTAAGAACATTTATAACCATGTTCGCAGGCCCTGCCTCGGATTGGTTCACTCAATTACCAAAGCACAACATCAGTAACTTAGATCAGCTAGTGGACGCGTTCCTTGAACGCTTCACCTTCAACACCAAGAAGAAGGCATCACTAAGTGACCTAGCTAGCCTCAGGCAGTATGAGGAAGAAACCATGGCGACATATGGGAATCGATGGAGGACGTTGCTTTCAAAGTTGCCCTACCTACCTCCCATGTCCGACCTGACCCAAATGTTCTCAAAAAGTTGCTTAAGATCGATCTCCGTGCTATTGCAGCTGCAGTAATATGCCACTTTAGAGGAAGCTTTGGCACAATCCAGAATCATTGAGGAGATCAAGATACAGGATGGCAAGATTTCCAAGCCAAAGAAAGAATGGTCTAAGAACACCAAAAGAGGGACCATGTAATAGAAACCCACTGCGATCAATCAGGTTGCTATAAACGTCCCTAAGCCTGCATAAGAAACATAACTCGAAAAGGCTAACTATCAGGCAATGCCTCTTAACAGTTATGACAGAGAAAATTAGAGGCAAGAACAAAATCAATAGCGTTGCCCTAGGTGAAAGTTCACACCTTACACAGAGTCCAGGGACCCCCTGTTTGACTGCTTGTTAGCGGCAAACTTGATCCACCTGATTGAGATTCAAACCATAGATCCCATTGTGCCAAAGCCTAAGGGGTACAGGGAGGACTTGTACTGTAGGTTTCATAGATGGAAGGGACATGACCTTAATCCATGTTGGAAGTTTAAATGCTTGGTGCAAGACCTAATTGACAACAAGACGCTGGTAGTGGACAACCCCGTAGCACCAAACAACCAATAGATGGGAGTTTTCAGAGACCCCCTGCCTGCCCATGATGTGCAGGTAAAACCCTTTCAAGTCAATGAAGTAACAGAAAATTGCCCCATGCAGGGGTATGTAGGGATGATAAGCATAGTGACTAGGAACAGGAAATATCCAAGAGCTGCCCCTGCGAAGGCCACAAGGGAGGTTCCATCGACATCACAACCTCAACAACAACCTATGCAACCTCCCCCACCTAGACCAGTGGCCATGATTCAGACTAGACTTACCCAAAGTCTAAGGACCACATCGGCTAGGATCTCCATATATGATCTCATTCAACAATCAGGGCCTCATCGAGAAGCTCTAATGGAGATATTAAAAGCCATCGAGCTACAACCCCACGAAGCAAATTATTTCAAAAACTTCGTGGGACATGTAAAACAATGTACAAAACCAGTTATCACCTTTAGAGAAGATGAATTGAAATCAGTGACTGGTGATGTGGCGGATCCACACCTGCACGTCATTGTGCGAGTCAACGGGATTCTGTATAAGAGGGTGTTGGTGGACATTGGCTCGTCCAGTAATATAATTATAACAACAACATTGAAACATCTGAAGTTGTCGGTGTCTCACATCGTGGCCTCCACCTATACCCTTCGAGCATTTAATGATGCAATATGCTCGACGGTTGGCACAATTGTCCTACCCATCCAAGTGGGAAAAAAGACTATTCATACATTGTGCCACATATTGGAAGCTAAGATGGCCTATAATATCTTGCTGGGTCGGCCTTGGATCAGGGACATGAAGTGTGTCCCTTCAATTGCTCATCAATGCCTAAAGTATACATTTGAAGGATAGGTGCATGTAGTCCCGATGGACTTAGAGCCCTTCAAGTACTGCAATATAGTGTAGCTAATGCCGCAATCGACCCTTCCATCAACACATTTGGATTTTCAGTTGAATCCATTTAAACAGGGTTCGATTTCGTAGGCATCATCGTTGACAAGTCCATCAAATCCCCAGTCGGGTCCACCTTCCTCATCTGGTCCTTCAACAACAACGCCACCTACGGTGGCCAAACCAAAGGACAAGGGTAAGAAACCCCTATAAGAGGAACCACCCCTAGTCTCAACCATCTCTACCGAAGAGATGCCTAGACGAACGAAAGTCGAGACGCCTAGTTCAACCTACATGGAGTGGACTTCGAAAGAACTCCCATTCGCTCCCCCTCAACCGCCAATGATCATCGTTGAGATGGCCAACACAGGCCTGGGGGAGTATTTAGTGTGGAACATTGTAGCAAAACCCACACTTGAGTCCATGCAGGACATGGGGAGACCTCACCTCCCCATCGGCTTTGTGGTTCCTCTAGGTTACCCACCCAATCAGATAAACTTTGTTTATGGGGGCCTGGATAATGGCATTGAACCTTACATGCAAGAAGACAAAGATGAAGAGCATTTTACTGAATATGTCAACTATTTGTCCAACCTAGACTTCGCTCTGAGATACCTTGGCCAATGCAATTGGCATAGATATGGGTTAGGCAGATATGAGCAAGGGGTGCGTGTCCTTTTCCAACCAAGATACCAAATTTTGTATGACAAGTCAGGCGTAGGGTTCAACCACCCCATGCCCCTAGACATCTTGGTAGAGAACATGCAAGGCCTAGGGATAGGTAACAAGGATGGATTGGCATTAGATCCATATGCCAATCCTAACACAACATATACATTGGGTGATTATCTCCCATTGCTAACAACCAACCTTGTTGACCTTAACAACCCTTTCCCTTCGGTCGAAGAGGGAGAAAGTTGGAGGACTAACCTACAAGAGGGATATAGACAAGACCAAGAAGGGTCTTCAGAAGATGAGTCGGATTACGAGGTAGCACCTTGGGATCCTTTTGAGTCTGATAGAAATAATTCACAAGTGACTCCTATGGATGATTATCAAGAGAGCTTCCTGACAATGTTCCCTTTGGATGCTCCAATTGAGCATAGGCCACCTCAAGAGAATCAGGTTCCCCCATAAAGAGCAAAACAACCCCGATGGGACCACATCAATTTTCTTGAGCAAGATGATCCTCGTATGTCACAAACAGCTATCGGGGCCAATGAAGGCCTTTGGATCTCCGATAGTGATTATGAAGATGAAACTGAGATGGCCTATCTCAATCATATGCGACAGCAACAATATCCCTTGGACATAGATGATATGTTTGAACAACTACACATAGGGCCAAGGCATAGGTGGCACCTAAACTAGGCACAGTTGGACCAATTATTGCACCCACCACTCTAGGTATACAGAGAACATCTTTCGCCTGGAGACCCTATAGAGCCATCAGTACCTAGGGCAGACCCTGTCCTCTTATCCACACATAGGGCCGATCCATTCGTGCCAATACCTCTAGAGCCAGATCCGGAGCACAAAGATCATCTAGGATGTCCGAGTAACCACACCTGCGGTAATGGAGACCAAAATCATTTCATTAACATGATATCCATTGAATTAACCGCCCCCATCCACAATCCAGCCAACCCCACACGGTCATTCCATCTAGACCTAGATTTTATAGACTAGGATCGTGCTGACACATCGCCCTCCCCATCAGAGTACTGGCCTTGCGGTGGGATGTTCCATTTCACCCCAGGACAGACTCAGGATGTCTTCCACGCTAAAGAGGAACCTGACATTCCGAACGATGATCTTAATTTAGCAAACAATATCCACTTGATCCCAACTCCACACTATTTGGAGAACGGATCCCACATGTCAGTCGAGGTGACAACGGACGTAGACATCGGCTCAGATCCAGTGAATTTGCAAATCATCAAGCTGGGGGTAAGTTTATCCACCTAAGAGCAAGCCGACTACATTGCCCTTCTCAAAGAGAAGAAGGAGGTTTTTGCATGGTCCTACAAAGACATGTCGGGGCTAGACCCGCAACTAGTCACGCATAATCTTACGCTTGATCCGAAAGTCAAGCCAGTGAAGCAAAAACTACGTAAGATGCATCCAACAATAGCCTTAATGGTAAAAGATGAGCTACAAAAGCTATTGGATGCATAGTTTGTCATCTGCGTGGATTACCCACCATGGTTGTCTAACATGGTGCTCGTCAAAAATCTCGATGGGAGGATTCGCATATGCATCAATTTTTGAGATCTAAACAAAGCGAGTCCTAAGGATGATTTCCCCTTGCCTAGCATCGACATATTGATAGACGCTACAACGAGCCATGAAATGCTTTTCCTCATGGATGGTTTCTTGGGATACAATCAGATTCGTATTAATCTCCAGGATCAACTAAAAATGGCGTTCACAATGCCTTGGGGGACATTTTGTTATAAGGTCATGCCATTTGGCCTTAAAAATACTGGTGCCACCTACCAACGTGCCATGACATACATCTTCCATGATCACATGCACAAAAATTTGGAATATTACATGGATGATTTGTTGGCCAAATCTCTTTTGCGCCCAGATCATCTTGATGACTTGAGCAAGATCCTCGATCGTCTCATTGAACATAAAGTCAGACTAAACCCCAAGAAGTGCGTATTTGGCATCACATCTGGAAAGCTCTTGGGTTTCATAGTCTCAAAGCGAGGAATCAAGGTAGACCCACACAAAGTCAAGGCAATCCTTGAAATGCTTCCCCCAACTACCATCAAGCAGCTCAAAAGTCTGTAGAGAAAGGTCACGTCGATCAACTGCTTCATAGAGTAGCTATCTGACAAGTGCCGACCCATGAATAAATTATTGCATAAGGGGGTACCATTTCATTGGGATGACGAGTGCCAGTCAGCCTTTGACGACATCAAATAATACTTGGCTTCGCTGCCAGTATTGTCACCACCTAGACCATAAGTGCCGTTCTATTTATACATCTCAGCTACTGAGGTGGCACTGGGTGCCATGCTAGCTCAAAAAAATGAACTACACAAAGAACAGGATAATTACTATCTTAGTCGCAACCTGGTCAGTTATGAACTTAACTATGCATACGTTGAGAAGCTCTTCTTGGCAATGGTGTTTGCTACTAAAAAAACTATGCCACTACATGCTCAACAATACGACGTATGTTGTGTCTAAGGAGAATCCATTACGATACATAATGAGTAGTACTTATCATAGTAGCCACACGGTGAAATGGATCATGGTGTTGATGGAGTTTGACATAGTATTCATCGGACAAAAATCCATAAAAGGTCAAGTCATCACCGATCAACTGGCAGAGGCTCCTCTTGAAGACGATCAACCTCTGACCGTAGAACTACCGGATGATGGGGTCTTCCATGTTTTAGAATCACCAGATTCTAATGAGCCTGAGTCATAGGATGACATGACCCTATTCTTTGATGGTTCTAAATGTGAGCAAGGAGGTGGCACGAGAATTATATTCTTCAATCCACAAGGGGCTCCAATGCCTCTATCATTTAAATTAGGCTTCCCGTGCACCAAAAACAATGTAGAATATGAAGCCTTGCTCATAGGTCTTCAAACAACAATCACCATGAACATCAAATGCTTAAACATCTTTGGTGATTCACTGTTAATTGTCAATAAAGTCAAAGGGGTGTTCCAATGTAAATGCCTAGTTTTGCAGGCCTACAAAGCCCTTATGGACAAATTCCTGGCATAGCTTGAATGGTAAGACATCGAGGCACTCCCTTGATCATCGAATCATTTTGTGGAAACTATGGCCTCCTTGCGGTCACTAATCCCGCAAGACCCTTTTGATGAGATGACAACCATTTAGGTCAAAACATTATTGCAATCCACGATGGAGTGTGCATGCTCTGACCTAACGCTAGGAATCCACATGATCTAGATTGAACCATCTTAGGATAGGTTCTCTCGAGTCCATGATTGTCTAACTCAGGCCAACTGGGGGTCCTTCTTCTCCTCGACTCCTCTTAATAGCAACACAATGCTATTTTTACAAGTTTTTTCCCACTCAGCTTTTGCTAGGGATGAACTTGAAGAAGGATTGGCCGTTCATACCATCGAGGTTTCTGATCAACAAGATTGGTACACACCCATAAGGGACTACCTCAAGTTAATTAACCTCCCACTTGGATTGACACAAGCCGCAAACATATCATTTAAATAGAAAGCGGCTAAACATGTCTTGTTAGGAGACATTTTGTATCATCGGAGCTATGAAGGAATCCTCCTCCATTGCTTGGACCAGTAGGAGTCTGCTTGGGCAATCACCCAAGCCGACGATGGTACATGCAATGGCCACTTCAATGGTATGGCCATCACAAAGCGCATTCTCTGCATGGGCTATTATTGGCCATCTTTGGAGCGAGATTGTTGCGCATATGTAAAGAAGTGCGTGAAGTGTCAACACCATGCTAATTTGACACACGTACCTTCTCAGGCCTTGCAACCGATTCAATCGGCTTGGCCATTCTTGCAGTGGGGCTTAGATCTAATCGAAAAGATCTCTCTTGCATCGTCAGGCCATCACACGTTCATCATAACGACCACAGAGTACTTCACCAAGTGGGTGGAAGCAATTACGCTAACCTCTACGACTGGAACCCGCATTACGGAGTTTATTTTACATAATATCATATGTCATTTTGGTATTCCATCCAAGATCATCTCGGATAATGGGATGTCATTCAAGAACAAAGATGTGCGTGCTTTGACAACAAAGTACAAAATTCAGCATAGTTTTTCAACACCCTATTATCCGCAGGCAAATGGGCAGCAGAGGCATCAAACAAAATGCTAGTCACCATCCTCAAAAAGACTGAGGATTGGCACATTCAAATCCTGCTTGCCTAGTGGGCTTATCACACTAGTATTCAGACGCCCACTAGGGAAACTCCATTTTCGTTGGTATATGGCTCCGAGGCAGTCATGCCTCTCGAGTTGGAAATCCCTTCACTACGCATTTCAATGCAAGAGTTCATCGATGATGACACTACATGGCAGGCCCGATTAGACCAACTGATGTTGCTCGATGAATGACGCATCAATGCTCTCAAGCATTTGCATATCTATCAAGAGTGACTTAAGAAAGAATACAACATGAAGGTTCACCTAAGGGACTTTCGGGTTGGTGACTTGGTCTTAAAAGAGAACCAAAAAAATTCTAATTTGCCGCCCCATATGAGGGACAAGTTTGTGGCAAACTGATTAGGTCCTTATGTGATTGATAGTAAAATAGGACCTGGAACATACCGACTCGCCTCTCACTCGCATCTCTTGAAGGAATCAAGGAACTAGAACCTTTGAACATCAGTCATTTGAGGCCATTCCACATTTAAAGAGCCATGGCCCACCCCAAATGCTCCAAGGATTCCCATAATCACTTGGTCAACCCAAAACACCCCAAAGGTATCTATAACCCTTTGGTCAAACCAAAAGCTCCAAGGATTTCCGCAATCGCTTGGTCAACCTAAAATGCCCCAAAGGTATCAATAAACCCTTTGGTAAAACCAAAAGCTCCAAGGATTTTCGTAATCGCTTGGTCAAACCCAAAATGCCCCAAATGTGTCCATAAACCCTTTTGTCAAACCAAACGCTCCAAGGATTTCCGTAATCGCTTGGTCAACCCCAAAATGCCCCAAAGGTGTCCATAAACCCTTTGGTCAAACCAAACGCTCCAAGGATTTCTGCAATCGCTTGGTCAACCTAAAACGCCCCAAAGGTATCCATAAACCCTTTGGTCAAACCAAACGCTCCAAGGATTTTTGCAATCGCTTGGTCAACCCCAAAATGCCCCAAAGGTGTCCATAAACACTTTGGTCAAACCAAAGCCCCAAGGATTTCCGCAATCGCTTGGTCAACCCCAAAATGCCCTAAAGGTATCCATAAACCCTTTGGTCAAACTAAAAGCTCTAAGGATTTCCGTAATCACTTGGTCAACCTAAAACGTCCCAAAGGTATCCATAAAACCCTTGATCACACCAAAAGCTCCAAGGATTTCCGTAATCGCTTGGTCAACCCCAAAATGCCCCAAAGGTGTCCATAAACCCTTTGGTCAAACCAAAAGCTCCAAGGATTCCCGCAATCTCTTGGTCAACCTAAAATGCCCCAAAGGTATCCATAAACCCTTTGGTCAAACCAAAATCTCCAAGGATTCCTGCAATCTCTTGGTCAACCTAAAATTCCCCAAAGGTGTCCATAAACCCTTTGGTCAAACCAAAAGCTCCAAGGGTGTCCATAATCGCTTGGTCAAAATAAATATTCAAAAACAACCAAAAACAGTAAAATCATCAAAAATAACAAAAAAAATTGCATCTCAATTCCATGCATACTCGTAAAAATCAAAATACAAAAATATAAGTTGCATTAGGCATCACATCCATACATTGTATATTTCCTGGTCATACATGTCCCAAACACCATAGATTGTAATTGCTCGACAATTCCTTCATTTTCCACATTCCACCCATTTTATAAACACATACATCTAGAATCACACCATCCCCATTTCTAGCATAGTTAGTTGTCTCCTAATGTATGTAGGATTTTCATCATTCAGCTGTCTTTAAATTTCTCGCCAAAAACTGTACAAAGTTAAACAGATTTCACAAGGGAAAGTTTTACTTGGATCACACCTTGTTATGTAGCATCCCTACACAAAGATAAAACACATAAAATAATTCCCTAATTGTGTGAACAGAAGATGAAAACTACGAAGCAGTCTAGGATACCATAGGTGAAAGATTAGCCTGTTCATCCCCCTGTGCGAATGGTTCCAGAGTGCTAAGAATTGACAAAAGGAAAAGCTCTTCCCCATCAATTCGCCCTAATAAACAGTAGTTTTCACCACTAGCAAAAATCCCAATCACCGTTGGTCCCCGAAGTTGTAAGGATTTGTACTACATGCCCATGACAAGGATGGGTAGTCATCCCCAAGGCCTAAAAGGATCAATGCCATCCAAAATAAAACTCCCAACAATCCATCATCACAACCATCTCCAATCACCTTTGGTCTCCAAAGTCGTAAGGATTCTTACTACACACCCCTGACAAGGATGGGTAGTCATCCCCAAGGCCTAAAAGATCAATGCCCTTACTTCATAATCTCCATAATCCCCTTTGGTTCCCAAAGTCATAAGGATTCGTACTACACGTCCCTGCACAGGATGGGTAGTCATCCCCAAGGCCAAAAGGATCACTGCCACTCACAAGCCACAAACCTACAAGCTCAACCTTTCGAAGCTCAAAATCCAAAATCAAATAACAATGGTTATCACCACTATTCAAAATCCTTGCTAAAAAAGAATAACAAAAGAGAAAAATAAACCATGATTTTCATCACTATGTATACGAGCAAGTATCCTAACACATTGAGCAAATAAAAAGCCTAAACTTGAATCCCTGGAATTCTCACCATTCGAAAACCATCTAGGTGATCCTCATTATGCATTTGGTGGACAACCTACCTGGCAATGGTGGTATCCTAAACGCATGACGATATGTCTATCACATTAGATTTGTGTGTGAGCAGACCAATGTTTGCATGTGGATGAGCTAGCTTATGGTACCTTAGATTGTCCCGTGGATTAATCTTGCTAAAATACAACAATGGAGTTAGTGGAGCTAATTAGGTGATCCTCAGTACAGGTTTGGTTGACAGCCTAGTTGGCATTGGCGGTATCCTGACAAATACCACACAAACGAACTCAATTGCACACATAGGGATGTGAAATAACTTGGTAAAACTCAAGTCTGATTTATACCTTGTTCAAAAGTCTTGTGAGATACATGTACAGTTTTGCTAGTTAGTTAAAATATCTAAATCCAAAAAAAGCTTAACTACATTGTAAAATAACTAGTAAATTTCATTACGTACATCACCATCCGATAATACAAAAAATATAAAAACAAAGGTATCACATGCACAGTCATTCCACAAAGTCATCACATAAGTACAGAAAGCCAGTAAATCTTGTACAGTCTATGGTGCCATCGACAAATTATCAACAACTCATTTCATTCATTCCATATGCATACATCATATAATTAGACACATTGCATTCATAAAACCACATGCATAAATCATCATAAATAAATGTGCATAAATAGAAAATGAAATAAATCATAACAAGTGTTTAAACACCAAGAAAGTCATCTGTATATATATCATCAAAAATACCCGTAGGCTACAAAGACCGGTCCTATGACCCCGCAAAAACCAAACCAAAAACTCAAAAGCCCCCAAGCCTAGGGCATCGGCCACCATGATCACGTAGGATCGATGCGACAAGAACTACCCCCCATGGTGTGGGTCCTATGGGACCCCTCAAGGTGGCTGCTACTAGCCCCCGCATCATACCTACTAGCGCCTCCCTCATCTAGTCGCCTACACCGAGAGGATGTTGACTGCTTAGTATCACTCCCTCTCGTGTGACGCGATGATCTGCCTACACTAGCTGTAGGAATCTGCCCCCCGAGGCGGATAATATTTGCCTCCATCAAAAATTGATGTTGAATCAAGTCCATCTCTCGTTGATGAACTGTGGCCAAGTTCTCATCACGCTATGCCAATACCTTATCCCTCTCCGCCAGCTACGTTCACAGGAGATCAATCTCCCATGCAACATCGGTATCCCCATCCTGCCGGTGGTATGTAGCCAATGCGTTCTCCTGCTTCACCAGATGCGTTCGCAGGAGATCCCTCTCCCGTAGCGCATCCCTAAGCTCCTCATACCGCTTTCGAAGCAACCCCTCTAATCGCACATTCTCAGCATGCAACCTTGCCTCAATATCCCCCAAGACCACTTGAGGTATCGACATATTCGAAAAGGCAGGCTGCTCTAGCTCCCACTGCTCAGGGACATCCTACATCTCTGACTGATCTGACACCCCAAAATACTCCCCGACGTCATCCACCTTTACCATGTTTGCATCCTCCAATGGAGCTCCCCAATCATCTCCTGGTGCCTCTCCATCCTCCCTGCCAGCTGTTGCTGCCTCTATGTTTCCCAGTGGTCCCTCTCCCTGCCATCGTCGCAGTATCCACCACTGCTCATACTCAGTTGTCACCCCAACATCGTCCACATTAGGTGTGTTAATAACTGTATCTAAATCCTCACCCAGTGCCGCAATGACTGGCCAGACCAGAGTCCTCTTGCCCTCTAGCACTGATAGATCAAGGGCTCACCAAGTAACCCTTGGCGCACCCCAAACTATCGTGTCACCCGGCCATACGGGAAGAACTCCTGCTCAGTCCCATGTCGCCCAATCAGCCACCTCCTTTTGCGAGCCCACCGTAGCCACTCTCCTACCTCAGGCCAGGCTGGACAGTCTCGATATGGGCAACAAAACACCTCCTCGGGAGTAAGCCAAGCGAAGGCATCGACATAGTGCAACCAATCCCCTTTCGCATTTGACAATGTACCTCATACAGCTCATCATAGAGTTGTGCCAGCAAAGTCTATCCCCATATCATGATCATAGGTGCATCCATAGGACACTCCACCAACTCTGAACACCACCTCCAGTAGGTTCCATGGGAACCTCGCACCCGAAGAGTCGGGTAGCAGCAAGTTGGAAATGAGGCCCATCAGTACGACATGCCTCACTCCCAGCACACCCATCTCTAGCCACCATCGAACCAAAATGCCATCAATATGGTAGTCGCCCTCTGCCCTCTCCACTAGGCTGTCCACCCCCATCTCCTCCTTGTGCCCAAAGCAACGTGTCAACACTGCTGTCCGCTGGTCCCGTGGCGTCGTCCTGATCGGTAACCCATCTATTAGAATCTGCAAAATCTGATAAATGTCCTCTAAGGTAACTGTCATCTCCCCTGTTGGGATATGGAAGGTGTTGGTCCGAGGATCCCACAAGTTGATCAGGGCCATCAGATAGGCCCAATCCTCGACCATAGGTTCCAGCCGAGTCACCTGCTTGATCACAAGGGCATCAAGCCACTCCCAGTCAGCCAAAGTTAGCACCTCCAATGCTTTTGTGAAAATCGTGGGCACACGGTACCGGCTCTTCACAACCTGCATAAGAAAACAACACAAAAACATTAAAACCATGAAAAAATATACAACAATGCATAAAACAATGTATAGCTAAAAACAAACAAATAACGAGCGACAAAATTCACAAAAATACAAAAACATTCAAAAAAATAATTTGTCAGTCCTAGGGTTTTTCACTCTAAGTCTAAACTGATAAATTAAACAAACAAATACTTCAAAAATAATTTTCAGTTCCTAGGATTTTTCAATCTAACGGTCAACTGATAAATTACACACAAAATACAAAAAAGAAGAAGAAGAAATTAAAAACAATTCAAAAAAAAATAATAAATTAAAAACCAATTTGTCAGTCCTAGGGTTTTTAACTCTAAAGTTCAACTGATAAATTAAAAATAACAAAAAAATTCAACAATTTTTTTTTCAGTCCTTAGGGTTTTTAACTCTAAGCTCAACTGACAAATTAAAAACAACAAAAAAATTCAAAACACTGTTTGTCAGTCCTAGGGTTTTTAACTCTAAGTTCAACTAACAAATTAAAAACAACAAAAACAAATAAAAAAACAATTTGTCAGTCCTAGGGTTTTTAACTCTAAATTCAATTGATAAATTAAAATACAAAAAAAATTCAAAAATAATTTTTCAGTCCCTAGGGTTTTTAACTCTAAGTTCACCTGATAAATTTAAAACAAACAAAAATAATAATAAAATAAACACAAAAAATAATTTTTCAGTTCACCTAGGGTTTACCCTTAGTCTACACTGACAAAAAACTAAGGTTAAGCGACATTTTTAAACTCGGGGTTAACCTTTGTTTTTTAGCGAAGTTTTGATCTTGGTTCAACTAGGGTTAACCTAAGTTTTTAAGCTAAGTTTTGATTTTTGTTAGACTAGGGTTTATTTTAGTTTATCACAGATGCCAAATAAACATGGTTCCACTAGGGTTTCAACCTACGTTTTAATGAAGCCATACAAAACACAACTTCTTTTTAGGGTTTCATTTTTTGAAAAACCAAAATACAAAAAGAAAAAAACAAATAACTTGCGGTTTTTAATACTGCACAAAAAAGAGGAAGAGCACTCACTGGTCTCGCTTCGGCTCCACTGCTCGATGATCCGGTTCGTGAACTCATGGTGGCGGGAAAAATTTGGCAGCGCTTCGCTTTGCAGAATTGAACTCCTCCTCCTTAGAGCTCCAAATCGCTAGGAAAAACAAATGCAAATGAGCCCAAAACCCACTTTTGGTCCTTAAATAGGCTTTTTGAGCCTATAATCGTTCCTCCCTAGGATGAGAACTTTGTTTAGCGCTTGTCCCATCTTGGGACGATTACTGAACTGGTATTCGTCCCACCCAGGAACGATTACATAGCAAAAATTTCAAAAATAGTAAAAACTACACAAAATGCACCAAAAACAAGAAAAAAAACTGGCCAATGAGAGTGCTTTTGCACCTAACATTTCAGGCATGCAAAATAGACATCGGGGTCACAAATCCTCCCTATCCTATTCCCTAATAAGGCTACCATAGTCGGACCGCTCCACGGGAAGACGGATTTTCGAGAATTTCATCCCCAAACGACGTCACCAAAAGGGTCAAAACCTAACCAAAAATAGCAATAACATTGTCGAAAGAAGATGCTTTTGCGCCTACCCTTCTTGGCATACAAAAACAATGTCGGGGTCACAAATCCTCACTATCCTATTCCCTAATAAGGCTACCATAGTCGAACCACTCCATGGGAAGATGGATTTTCGAGAATTTCATCCCCAAACGACGTCACCAAAAGGGTCAAAACCCAACCAAAGATAGCAATAACATTGCCAAACGAAGGTGCATTTGTGCCTGACATTCTTGGAATCCAAAATGAAAAGCTCTTCCCCATCAATTCGCCCTAATAAACAGTGGTTTTCACCACTAGAAAAAATCCCAATCATCGTTGGTCCCCAAAGTTGTAAGGATTTGTACTACATGCCCATGACAAGGATGGGTAGTCATCCCCAAGGCCTAAAAGGATCAACGCCATCCAAAAGAAAACTCCCAACAATCCATCATCACAACCATCTCCAATCACCTTTGGTCTCCAAAGTCGTAAGGATTCTTACTACACACCCCTGACAAGGATGGGTAGTCATCCCCAAGGCCTAAAAGATCAATGCCCTTACTTCATAATCTCCATAATCCCCTTTGGTTCCCAAAGTCATAAGGATTCGTACTACACGTCCCTGCACAGGATGGGTAGTCATCCCCAAGGCCAAAAGGATCACTACCACTCACAAGCCACAAACCTACAAGCTCAACGTTTCGAAGCTCAAAATCCAAAATCAAATAACAATGGTTATCACCACTATTCAAAATCCTTGCTAAAAAAGAATAACAAAAGAGAAAAATAAACCATGATTTTAATCACTATGTATACGAGCAAGTATCCTAACACATTGAGCAAATAAAAAGCCTAAACTTGAATCCCTGGAATTCTCACCATTCGAAAACCATCTAGGTGATCCTCATTATGCATTTGGTGGACAACCTACCTGGCAATGGTGGTATCCTAAACGCATGACGATATGTCTATCACATTAGATTTGTGTGTGAGCGAGACCAATGTTTGCATGTGGATGAGCTAGCTTATGGTACCTTAGATTGTCCCGTGGATTAATCTTGCTAAAATACAACAATGGAGTTAGTGGAGCTAATTAGGTGATCCTCGAGTACGAGTTTGGTTGATGACCTAGTTGGCATTGGCGGTATCCTGACAAATACCACACAAACGAACTCAATTGCACACATAGGGATGTGAAATAACTTGGTAAAACTCAAGTCTGATTTATACCTTGTTCAAAAGTCTTGTGAGATACATGTACAGTTTTGTCTAGTTAGTTAAAATATCTAAATCCAAAAAAAGCTTAACTACATTGTAAAATAACTAGTACATTTCATTACGTACATCACCATCCGATAATACAAAAAATATAAAAACAAAGGTATCACATGCACAGTCATTCCATAAAGTCATCACATAAGTACAGAAAGCCAGTAAATCTTGTACAGTCTATGGTGCCATCGACAAATTATCAACAACTCATTTCATTCATTCCATATGCATACATCATATAATTAGACACATTGCATTTATAAAACCACATGCATAAATCATCATAAATAAATGTGCATGAATAGAAAATGAAATAAATCACAAGTGTTTAAACACTAAGAAAGTCATCTGTATATATATCATCAAAAATACCCGTAGGCTACAAAGACCGGTCCTATGACCCCGCAAAAACCAAACCAAAAACTCAAAAGCCCCCAAGCCTAGGGCATCGGCCACCATGATCACGTAGGATCGATGCGACAAGAACTACCCCCCATGGTGTGGGTCCTATGGGACCCCTCAAGGCGGCTGCTACTAGCCCCTGCATCATACCTACTAGCGCCTCCCTCATCTAGTCGCCTACACTGAGAGGATGTTGACTGCTTAGTATCTCTCCCTCTCGTGTGACGCGATGATCTGCCTACACTAGCTGTAGGAATCTGCCCCCCGAGGTGGATAATATTTGCCTCCATCAAAAATTGATGTTGAATCAAGTCCATCTCTCGTTGATGAACTGTGGCCAAGTTCTCATCACGCTATGCCAATACCTTATCCCTCTCCGCCAGCTACGTTCGCAGGATATCAATCTCCCATGCAGCATCGGTATCCCCATCCTACCGGTGGTATGTAGCCAATGCGTTCTCCTACTTCGCCAGATGCGTTCGCAGGAGATCCCTCTCCCGTAGCGCATCCCTAAGATCCTCATACCACTTTCGAAGCAACCCCTCTAATCGCACATTCTCAGCATGCAACCTTGTCTCAATATCCCCCAAGACCGCCTGAGGTATCGACATCTTCGAAAAGGCAGGCTACTCTGGCTCCCACTGCTCAGGGACATCCTACATCTCTGACTGATCTGACACCCCAAAATACTCCCCGACGTCATCCACCTTTACCATGTTTGCATCCTCCAATGGAGCTCCCCAATCATCTCCTGGTGCCTCTCCATCCTCCCTGCCAGCTGTTGCTGCCTCTACGTTTCCCAGTGGTCCCTCTCCCTGCCATCGTCGCAGTATCCACCACTGATCATACTCAGTTGTCACCCCAACATCCTCCACATCAGGTGTGTTACTGTATCTAAATCCTCACCCAGTGCCGCAATGACTGGCCAGACCAGAGTCCTCTTGCCCTTTAGCACTGATAGATCAAGGGCTCACCAAGTAACCCTTGGCGCACCCCAAACTATCGTGTCACCCGACCATACGGGAAGAACTCCTGCTCAGTCCCATGCGGCCCAATCAGCCACCTCCTTTTGCGAGCCCACCGTAGCCACTCTCCTGCCTCAGGCCAGGCTGGACAGTCTCGATATGGGCAGCAAAACACCTCCTCGGGAGTAAGCCAAGCGAAGGCATCGACATAGTGCAACCAATCCCCTTTCGCATTTGACAATGTACCTCATACAGCTCATCATAGAGTTGTGCCAGCAAAGTCTATCCCCATATCATGATCATAGGTGCATCCGTAGGACACTCCACCAACCTGAACACCACCTCCAGTAGGTTCCATGGGAACCTCGCACCCGAAGAGTCGGGTAGCAGCAAGTTGGAAATGAGGCCCATCAGTACGACATGCCTCACTCCCAGCACACCCATCTCTAGCCACCATCGAACCAAAATGCCATCAATATGGTAGTCGCCCTCTGCCCTCTCCACTAGGCTGTCCACCCCCATCTCCTCCTTGTGCCCAAAGCAGCGTGTCAACACTGCTGTCCGCTGGTCCCGTGGCGTCGTCCTGATCGATAACCCAGCTATCAGAATCTACAAAATTCGATAAATGTCCTCTAAGGTAACTGTCATCTCCCCTGTTGGGAGATGGAAGGTGTTGGTCCGAGGATCCCACAAGTTGATCAGGGCCATCAGATAGGCCCAATCCTCGACCATAGGTTCCAGCCGAGTCACTCGTTGAGCCCAAGGGCATCAAGCCACTCCCAGTCTGCCAATGTCAGCACCTCTCATGCTTTCATGAAAATCGTGGGCACACGGTACCGGCTCTTCACAACCTGCATAAGAAAACAACAAAAAAACATTAAAACCATGAAAAAATATACAGTAATGCATAAAACAATGTATAGCTAAAAACAAACAAATAACGAGCGACAAAATTCACAAAAATACAAAAACATTCAAAAAAATAATTTTTTAGTCCTAGGGTTTTTCACTCTAAGTCTAAACTGATAAATTAAACAAACAAATACTTCAAAAATAATTTTCAGTTCCTAGGATTTTTCAATCTAACGGTCAACTGATAAATTACACACAAAATACAAAAAAAAAGAAGAAGAAATTAAAAACAATTAAAAAAAAAAAATAATAAATTAAAAACCAATTTGTCAGTCCTAGGGTTTTTAACTCTAAAGTTCAACTGATAAATTAAAAATAACAAAAAAATTCAACAATTTTTTTTTTCAGTCCTTAGGGTTTTTAACTCTAAGCTCAACTGACAAATTAAAAACAACAAAAAAATTCAAAACACTGTTTGTCAGTCCTAGGGTTTTTAACTCTAAGTTCAACTAACAAATTAAAAACAACAAAAACAAATAAAAAAACAATTTGTCAGTCCTAGGGTTTTTAACTCTAAATTCAATTGATAAATTAAAATACAAAAAAAATTCAAAAACAATTTTTCAGTCCCTAGGGTTTTTAACTCTAAGTTCACCTGATAAATTCAAAACAAACAAAAAAATAAACAAATAAACACAAAAACAAAATTTTCAGTTCACCTAGGGTTTACCCTTAGTCTACACTGACAAAAAACTAAGGTTAAGCGACGTTTTTAAACTCGGGGTTAACCTATGTTTTTTAGCGAAGTTTTGATCTTGGTTCAACTAGGGTTAACCTAAGTTTTTAAGCTAAGTTTTGATTTTTGTTAGACTAGGGTTTCTTTTAGTTTATCACAGATGCCAAATAAACATGGTTCCGCTAGGGTTTCAACCTACGTTTTAATGAAGCCATACAAAACACAACTTCTTTTTAGGGTTTCATTTTTTGAAAAACCAAAATACAAAAATAAAAAAACAAATAACTTGCGGTTTTTAATACTGCACAAAAAAGAGGAAGAGCACTCACTGGTCTCGCTTCGGCTCCATCGCTTGATGATCCGGTTCGTGAACTCATGGTGGTGGGAAAAATTTGGCAGCGCTTCGCTTTGCAGAATTGAACTCCTCCTCCTTAGAGCTCCAAATCGTTAGGAAAAACAAATGCAAATGAGCCCAAAACCCACTTTTGGTCCTTAAATAGGCTTTTTGAGCCTATAATCGTTCCTCCCTTGGATGAGAACTTTGTTTAGCACTTGTACCATCTTGGGACGATTACTGAACTGGTATTCGTCCCACCCAGGAACGATTACATAGCAAAAATTTCAAAAACAGTAAAAACTACACAAAATGCACCAAAAACAAGCAAAAAAATTGGCCAATGAGAGTGCTTTTGCACCTAACATTTCAGGCATGCAAAATAGACATCGGGGTCACAAATCCTCCCTATCCTATTCCCTAATAAGGCTACCATAGTCGGACCGCTCCACGGGAAGACGGATTTTCGAGAATTTCATCCCCAAACGACGTCACCAAAAGGGTCAAAACCTAACCAAAAATAGCAATAACATTGTCGAAAGAAGATGCTTTTGCGCCTACCCTTCTTGGCATACAAAACCAACGTCGGGGTCACAAATCCTCACTATCCTATTCCCTAAGAAGGCTACCATAGCCGAACCACTCCATGGGAAGATGGATTTTCGAGAATTTCATCCCCAAACAGCGTCACCAAAAGGGTCAAAACCCAACCAAAGATAGCAATAACATTGCCAAACGAAGGTGCATTTGTGCCTGACATTCTTGGAATCCAAAACAGACATTGGGGTTACAAATCGTCACTATCCTACTCCCTAAGAAGGCTACCATAGACAGACTGATCCACGGGAAGACAGATTTTTGACAATTTCACCTCCAAATGCGTCACAAAAAGGGTTCAAACCCACCAAAAACAGGTCAGAATGTTTGAAAACTGCTTAAGCATTCAACGGTAAACAACTACAGGCACCCTTACCTAAGTCATATTGGGTCAAGCGACTCGTCGCTTTTCTCATGTCGATCATTCCCTCATCGATTCGTTGCTTGAGGGGGTAGTCACACTTAGTCACCAATCAACAAAAACACACCCAATCAAGGAAATTACATGCATTCAAAGGATCATTGACAAAGACAATCATGCTCTTGCTTGGGGCAGCAAACAAGCAACAATCATAAGCTGATAAAACACTTGGCATTCATGAATCATGAACTCAAGGTTCCCATAGACAAAAGGTTGCGCCATTTGCCTATTCATGACTGATCAATGTCCAAGATCAAGTAACACCTCACCAAAAAAGGTTAACACTTGAATTAAGCTCCTTAGCTTGTCAGAAGCAAGGATTCAAGAATGCATGCCCTTTCCATACTTGGGGCATCAAGAGGTGGTTAGGTTACTGAGAAACCCTAATCATTAGTGCTTTGGTTATCTATTTTTTCTCAGCACTGCGCCTTGAGGCACATCGCTTCCTAAAAAGGGGCATCTGTAGACACCAAACAACACCAATCCAATTATGTGACAACAAGCACCGATCACATTGACACGCATAGCCCCCAGGGTAGCCCCTAGAGGTTAAATAGTGGTCCTAACCACTCCCAACAATAGTTTGGAAGGTCAAGGGTCAATTTGGCACATTTTGACACTTTGTTCTCTACTCGTCCCACCTTGGGACGATTATAAACTGGGATTTGTCCCACCCAGGGATGAATAGCAGCATTTGCCCTAGGGTGAGGTGAATAGCAGGTTTGACTGGAAAAAAGTCAAACCTCGACAAGTCCGCCAATTAACTATAGCTTCAGGCCATGCAATTGCGAGGAACGACTTCAAATCAAGGAGAAAGACTTCAGTCATGCATGTATTTATTTTAGAGGCCTCATGCAAGGAGACTCTAAATTAGGGAATAATATTTTCTCTCAAAATAGGACAAGCAACTCAAGTGGTGCCCTTGCATGCGCATTCAAACAGAGAGACCCGAGGTCTATAAATTGGTGAGTCTTCTCACCCAAAAAGGGAGAATGGAGGGGAGCCTTGGGAGCAATGAAGTGCTGCCAAATTACATCCTCACCCATCGATTTTGCTTTTACATCCTTGATCTCTCTTTTGGAGGGAGGTTATTGGGTGATTATTGGAAGTGCAATCCAGACCCAAACCCAAACATTTGGCTACAATATCCCACCAAATTTATTGACAACACCCCATAAGAGGTTTTGGACCCATCCCAAGTGGATTGGTGCCAAAACAAAGTCTCAAATGACGGGCATCCTGTCACCGGGCGCCCCCCAAACTGTCGTAGTCCTAATCGCCCCACCCCAGAGTGATTAGAAATCTATGGTAGATTTCCTTGATTTTTCTTTTGCATCTGATTCTAGGTTGTTTACATATGTTGTCATTTAAATTTCATGTGATTCTAACAAGTTTTGATCATGCTTTTATCATTTCTCGCCTTTACTAACTTGCATGTAGCATCATCAAATTCCCGATGATAGAGGCCAAATTGGGAAAATCTAACCTTATGGGTCTTCCCAAAATACCCCCAATTAGGTAACTTCCAACTTTTTAGGTGATTTGGAGCTTCCCGAATGTGACATTTGGGATAGTGCTTTTTGACGCTTTGTTGCAGGTCTATTCGTCCCACCCCAGAGAGAATACAAATTTGTGGTGAATTTTTTGACTGTTCCATTTGCAGTGCCTTCCTTGTGATGTTTTGATGCACTTTTCAAGTTTTCAATTCATTTGGATCTATTTTAGTTATCGTTTTATTTATATTTTGCATGTGGTAATTGCAGGCTTAGGGATTGCATGTTTCATTTTATCTACAGGTGCTACTGAATGTCTTCTATTTCCTTGAACACAGGATCTGGAAATTAGAGGAGTAGGGAGGAGTCAAGATTCATCAATGCAAGTGGCGGTGGTGTTTTGTCTGCCCATATTACATGCCAGCACGCGAAAGAAGGAATAGCATCCATGGGTGTAACAAGAACACATTTAACGCTCCTAGCCCCTAAAATGGGAGGAGGCAAATTGTAACCAAGTTCTGAAACATATCAATAAAGAGGGTTGTCTTTCATATTGAATTTTTATATGGTTTCTAGTGGTTCATGCCTCTTTCCTTTCATGCACTTTCAATTCATAGGATTTAGCGTTATCTTATGTTTCGTTCGCATCGCATCTTGACTTTTCCTTTTTGTTTTCATATCCTCGTGCTTTCACTTCTATCTCCTCATCCATCGCCTTCATCCATTTCTAATTTTGAATTGATTCTTCAAATGAAATTAGATCACACTCAAAAAATAAAACAAAGTTAGAATGTTCTTCTTCTTCGTGATTTCAGGTTACCTCATAGATGTCTTGCAAGCTCGTCATCTTTGCGGGTGTCCTCAATTTGGGAATCTTTCTTGCAAGTGGAGGCGAATGAGATGGTGAGGCTATGTTGCTACTGCTTGAAGTAATAAGTGGTTGCACTCTATTTTTCTCCATCTTCAAACTCAATAACTGATGGCTTTTGCTGACCAGTCTTTGATTTCCAATTCCAAGATTCATCCTTAAGGAACTTCACATCTCGTCTGATGACAAGTTTCTTCGTCATAGGATTATGCAACTCTATGCCTTCACTTGTTCGATGTACCTTATGAAGAAACACTTCTCTGTTTTATCCTCCAATTTTTGCCTCTTCTCATCTCAAACATGTGCATGTGCTATGCACCCAAAAACTCTCAAATGAGCCACACTCAACTTATCATTGCTCTAGGTCTCCTAATTAATCCTGTCCTTCAAGATCTTGGTGGGACATCTGTTCAACAGATAGACCGCACAACATACAACTTCTACCTAGAACACATGTGGCAAGTCTTTTACCTTCAGCATACTCTATGCCATATCCATAATGGTTATGTTCTTCCTCTCAACTACATTGTTCTGTTGTGGTGTGTATCTAGCTGTGAGCTGCCTCCAAATTCCATGTTGCTTGCAAAAGTTTTGGAATTTTTTGGAGATGTATTCACCTCCACTATTTGTCCTGAGAGTCTTCACCTAGTAGTCACTATGTTTCTCAACCAGAGCCTTGAACTCCTTCAATTTGGCAAATAATTTTGACTTTTGCTTGATGGGATAAACCCATGTCCTTCGGTTGAAGTCATCAATGAAGGTCAGGAAGTATTTGTTACCGACAAAAATGTTGGTCTGCATTAGGCTGCAAATGTCTAAGTGCACTAGCTCCAATGGCTGTGAAGCCCTCCAAGACTATCCTACATGAAACATATCCCTGTGTTGCTTGTCGACTAAGCAACCCTCACAAACTTTATTTGGTTGCTCAATAAGGGGTAAACCCTTCACCATATGCTTCTTGTGCAGCAAGTTCATGCCACTAAAAATTAGGTGACCAAATATGAGATGCCATAGCCAGATAGTATCCTTCACAACTGCACTAAGAGACATTAGAGATTCATTCTGAATCTATAGCAGAAATATTTTATTCTTCATCATGGACATAGTTGCAATTTACCAATGCTCTCTATCTCTGATTGTGCAGACTCCATATTTGAATTGAATAGTGCCCCTTCTGCACAAGTTATCCAACACTCAACATATTATGTTTCAACCCAAGAACATAGTACACATCATAGATCTACTTACTTTTGCCATGCCTGGTGCGGATGAGGATTTTTTCTTTCCCCATCACAAGAACCTTGTTATTGTTCTCCATTTTCACCTCAAAATGGACCGTTTCATCCAGTTGTGAGAACATATGCCTATTCCCAATCATGTGGTTGCAGCACACACTATCAAGATATCAGACATTATTTTGGATCTCCTCCTTAATATTGCATGTCAACAACATGTTTCCACATGCACCTCTACACTCCACATTTCTAGCCTTGTCTGTGTAGTACACTTACTGTTGGTTATCCTTGGCCATATTATTTCTGCACTCGAAGATGTAATGACCAATTTTTTTGTAGTAATAGCATTGGATCTTGGATTTTTCCTTCTTTTTATTTGATCCTCCTTGTTGATTATTACCACTACCTCTTCCTCCTTCTTGATGGAAGTTGTAGTTAGTATCCTCGAAATTGCAGTTTCATTTCCCTCCTTGCTTGTGACCTTTTCCACGCTTACCTCTATCTCTTCCTCCTTAATAATTGGAGGATCCATGGTGGGAATCTTGTCTGACATTATCTCGAAATGAGACTTGCACCTTGAAC
Source organism: Wollemia nobilis (assembly GCA_028583015.1). NCBI lineage: Eukaryota > Viridiplantae > Streptophyta > Pinopsida > Araucariales > Araucariaceae > Wollemia > Wollemia nobilis. The sequence continues at coordinate 3,547,770 of JAQPPZ010001273.1, read as the reverse complement.
ACTTGCTCCAATGAGGACTAATTTGAGTATCTCAGCCTCTGCTCATGTGTCTACAAAGAACCCATGAGATCTTCTACCGATAGGGTTGTCAAATCCCTCGATTCCTCTATTACAATAACAATAGAGTCAAATATTACTAGAAAGCTTCGTAGAATTTTCTCCACAATTCTTTGGTTCTACATGATCTCTCCATTCAATCACATCTGGTTGATGACATCCATTGCCTGGGTGAAGAAGTCGTTCATGGACTCCGACTCGCTCATCTATAGGTTCTCAAACTCTCTCCTTAACATATGCAGCTTCACCAACTTCACCTTGTTGGTTCCCCGTTAGGCTAAGATTTCCCAAGCTTGCTTTGCTTTGGTTGCTGCTACAATCCATGATAAAATATTCTCCTCAACCACCTGCATGATGTAAAATAGTGCCTTATTGTCATTCTTTCAGTTTTATTTTAACAAGTATTTATATTCTTGGGATAGTGTGGCAAATGCTGCTGCATATACCGGTTATGCGTATCCACTTTCAACCAAATCCCAAAGCCCTTGAGACCAAAAAAGAATTTTCATCTGGATGCTCCAGTAATCATAGTTCTTGTCGTTGAACCGTGGGATCTACAACTACAAGGAGTTATTTTCGAAAGCCATTTATTCAATCTTCCACGGGACCACATAGGCTTTGATACCAATTTGAAGGATTTAAATCATATTGAAAAAATGTTTCACGCAACTATGCTTCGAGGTAGCAAGATGCTTTGCTGAAATAGACTACGAGGTGGATACTTTGTTAAAATAGACTATGAGGTGGGTACTTCGTTGAATTATGCTGTGAGATGGAAGTTTCATTTAAATGGATAGTTAGATGGGAGATTCAAGGGTTTTAGGTGCTAGACGGATGCTTCATAGGTTTTGGTGGCTAGACGGCTAATTTGGGGGAGTGTCCAATGAAGTGCAACTTTGGGGTAAAAATGTCGTGATGCTTGGGTTGAGAAAATGAAGGTAAACCAATGGTTTCAAGTAAAGAGAACAAATTCCAAATAAAATAGAAATATTATTTATCGAATAAAGATGGATTACAATGCTTCATTCTCTTCGAAGCTTCACAGTCATATGCAACCAAGTTGCAGGATAAAATTAGGATAAAGAACTACTTGAGTCTGCTGCTTGATTATTCTACTGATCTTCTGCTCTTCTACTGTGCTTCTACTCTCGCTCACTAGTAAAATGCCAACTACATTGATATTTATAGCTAACGATGAGGACAAGGTAGGAAAGGTTCACCAACTGTCTTACAAGAGTTTAATGCGAAAGTGGGGTTTCTAAACAATCACCAAACTGCTACTACCTGCACACTTGAAATTTTATTGATCATATTTTTGGTGATATAGTTTGTCATATAACCCTTCAGACATCAAATCTGGTTTAATATTCTAATAGAAAATTGATGGCAAAAATATAAACTAATCGTTCAAGAATATGAGGGTGGAAGGAAGCCCCAAGGAAGGCTTTTGGGATCGAAGAACAAGTCGAAGCCTCCCATAATTATAATGTGGGACAACACCAACACTCTATGGGTGCACATGATGGAGATCTCAAATGGGTGTGATGTGGGTGAGAGCCTGACTACATTCACACACAGGTGGTAGTTTACATTCTCAATGATAGTGGGATGGTGAATAACGTGACACTATGGCAACCGACGATGCCTGGTGTGATGATCACCCTCCATGGCTCCTTTGAAATTCTATCACTCTCAGATTCATTCCTACCTCCGTCGGTGCCACCCTAGGTGACAGGGTTAACGATCTATCTAGTTGGCGGGTAGGGCTAGGTCATCGGTGGTAGCGTGGTTGGAGCTCTGGTTACCTCTAACTTGTGCTGGTGATGGTCACCTCCTTCATGAATGCCACCTATTACTGCCTCCTCTTGGACGATAATGAGCCTCTATAAATTCAGACCATAAGAAATCCCTAGTCCTCCTCAGTCCTAAACGCATAATAGTAGCAACAAAAACAACAGTAGAAATAACAACGTCAATAGCAAAAAATGATGGATCAGTACAACATGGCCATGTACAACTTGCCCCTCAATATTCTTTGTTAGGAATGGAGCCTAATTATGAGGAGGCTAAATAGAGAAAGTTTCTGGATTTACTGCAGGACAGGCAGGGAAAGCTTCCAGATTTACAGTCTGTTAGTCTACCAAAGAAAGTTTTCGGATTTACAACAAGACAGCCAGGGGAAGTTTTTTTGTTTTTATCCCAAAATTAGGTGTTGGGAACTCAATGTTAATCTTGGAATGTATTAAGAAAAGCAGTTTTTTTCTATTTTTTTCTTATATATAGTTGTGAGGAAAAACAGAGTTAACAATGAAAATTACTGTGTTGATTCCTTGTAAATATAGAGAGGAAATTACAACAGATGTTTGTTGTAGGTTGTAACCCTCTATTGCTAGGATTGAGAAAGAAAGGACTAAAAATTCTCGATGGATGTAACCCACATTGGGTGAACCACGTTAAAATTGTTGTCTCTTCTACTGTGTGTTTGTCTTATTTTGTTAATTCTGTTAAAGTTTGAAACACTATAATTGATTTTCTATATTTTATATAGTTATTTACTCTAACAAGTGGTATCAAAGTGGTTGTTTTGGTGGGTGCACTTGACAGAAGGAGAATTTATGGATCAAGTGGGAGCAATGGCAGAAGAAGGGAGGTTTAGAGTTCAAAAATTCAATGGCCAGAACTTTCAATTCTGGAAGATGCAGATGGAGGATTACTTGTACCAGAAGGATCTTTACTTACCTCTTGAGGGGGAAACAAAGAGACCTTCAACTATGTCTGATGAGGAGTGGAGTCTCCTTGATAGAAAGGCATTGGGTACTATGAGGCTGTGCTTGGGAGCCACCGTAGCCTTCAACATCTCTGATGAAAAGACTACCAAGGGAGTCATGGATAAGTTGGCCAAGATGTATGAGAAACCATCAGCATAAAATAAGGTATTCTTAATGAAAATGTTATTTAACATGAAAATGAGTGAAGGAGGATCTATGCATGATCATTTAAATGAATTTAATACTGTCACTAATCAATTGCATTCAGTAGGATTGGATTTTGATGATGAGCTTAGGGCCTTATTAATCTTATGCTCTCTTCCAAAAAGTTGGAATAGTTTGGTAATGGCGGTAAGTAACTCTGCTTTGAGTTCAAATAAATTAGAATTTGATGATGTGGTTGGTGTGATACTCAGTGAGGACATGAGAAGAAAAACCACAGGAGAATCATCTAGCATCGCCTTAACTGTTGAGAATAGAGGAAGAGGAAGAGAAAGAGGCAAGAGTTCACATTGTGGCAAATCCAAAGGCAGATCCAAATCACATGAAAAAGGAAAGCTATAGTGTTGGCACTGTGGCAAAAAGGGTCATCTCAAGAAGGACTGTTTGCAAAGAAAGGGTGATGGAAATGAAGGTAATGATAATAATGGTAACACTTCAGAAGCCAATATTACTAGACAAATTCTACAAGATGCTTTAATATTATCTCTTGATAGAAATAGTGATTATTGGGTAATTAATAGTGGTGCTTCATTCCATGCTACATCATATAAGGAATACTTCATCGATTATATTTTTGGAGATTATGGACAGGTTCTATTGGGAAATGACCAACCATGTAAAATCGTGGGTATTGGAAAGATTTTGATTAAATCCCCAAATGGATGTCAATCGGATCTTAAAGAGGTGAGACACATACCAGATTTAAAGAGAAATCTTATATCGACAAGTAAGCTTGATGGTGAAGGATACACGGTTGCATTCGAAGAAAATGCTTGGAAAGTTACTAAAGGTTCATTGATAGTAGCTAGAGGTAAATTTGTGGGTACTCTTTATTTACTTACTAATTTTTCTCACTGCTCCATGAATTTAGTTTCTACAAGTGAGAGTACATATTTGTGGCACCAAAGACTTGGCCATATGAGTGGAAAAGGTATGGAAATTTTACATTCAAGAAAGTTATTGCCTAAGTTAAAAGAGATTGATTTGGAATTCTGTGAAGATTGTGTTTATGGTAAAGCAAAGAGAGTTAGATTTCTCAAGGATGGCAAGGAAAGGAAGAAAGAGAAATTGGAGCTTGTGCACTTAGATGTTTGGGGCACAACTCAGGTAACTTCTCTTGGAGGTTCCTCTTACTATGTACTTTTTATTGATGATGCGACAAGGAAAACATGGATATATTGCATTAAGAATAAAAGTGATGTTTTTAATACCTTCAAGAATTGGAAAGCATTAGTTGAAAATGAATCAAGAAAAAATTTAAAGTGTCTAAATTCGAATAATGGTGGAGAATATTGCAGTAGAGAATTTGATGTGTTTCGTTCTAAAAATGGAATTAGAAGAATCAAGGTAGTTCCAAGAACACCTCAAGAAAATGGGGTTGCAGAAAGAATGAATAGAACCATCATGGAGCGTGCTAGGAGCATGAGAATACATGTAGACTTACCATTATTCTTATGGGCTCATGCTATTGATATTGCAGTATATTTGATTAATAGAGGGCCGTCTAGTGCCTTGGATGGAGGAATTCTAAAAGAGATTTGGACAGGTAAACCAGTAAATTATTCTTTCCTTAAGGTATTTGGATGTGAGGCTTTTATGCATATAGACAAAGAGAACATTAATAATTTAGATGCTAAGGCCCAAAAGTGCTATTTTATTGGTTACGGTATTGATGGCTTGGGTTACAGGTTATGGGATTGTGATAACTGGAAAGTCATTAGAAGTAGGGATGTCATATTTAATGAAAAAAACTTGTATAAAGATCAGTTGTAGGGAAAGAAAAAGAAAGAGAAAATTACTGAATACATAGACCTTGATGGACACATAGAAAAGGTAAGTCCAAAAGTGGTAGAAGATCAAAATGTACAGCAGCAGCAACAAGCACCTCAATCTCCAGAAAGTGTTGTTAGACGATCTACCGGGATAAGTAAAATTCCTCAACGTTTCTCCGATTATGTTTTTTATACGATCTTTGGTGAGCGAGAATGTTTTCGGGAAGCATTACGAGATGGATACCAGGAATAAGTGGGAGCTTGCAATGAATGAAGAAATGGACTCTTTATTCCACAACCAAACTTGGGATTTGGTTGAGCTACCCAAAGGTAAAAGAGCTTTGACAAATAAATGGGTGTACATGATTAAAGAGGAGAATGAAGGGCATAAGAGATACAAAGCAAGACTAGTGGTCAAGGGATTCTCTCAGAAAAAATGTATTGATTTTGATGAGATTTTTTCTCTAGTTGTAAAAATGACCTCTATTAGAGCTATTTTGAGTCTTATAGCTATAGAAAATTTGTATCTGGAGCAATTGGATGTGAAGACAACATTTCTTCATGGTGATTTGAAGGAGGAAATTTATATGCACCAAACAGAAGGCTTTCAGGTGAAAGGTAAAGAGGATTGGGTATGTAAACTGAAAAAGAGCTTGTATGGGTTAAAACAAGCTCCTAGAAAATGGTATTTAAAATTTGATAAGTTCATGGATAATCAAAGGTTTAAAAGATGTCAAAGTGATCACTGTGTATATTTTAAGCAAACTGTAAATGGTAACTATGTTATTTTGCTATTGTATGTGGATGACATGTTAGTTGTAGGAACAAATATGCAAGATATAAACATGCTCAAGAAGAAGTTGGCTAAATCCTTTGCCATGAAGGATTTGGGAGAAGCCAAACAAATCCTTGGTATGAGGATAACAAGAGACAAGGAGAGTCACACTCTAAAATTATCACAAGCAAAATACATTGAAAAAGTGCTTACGAGATTGAACATGAACAATGCAAATTCTGTTGCTACTCCATTGACAAAGCATTTCAAACTCACCAAATATTTGTGTCCCAAGACACAAAAGGAACAATAGCACATGGCTAAGGTTCCCTATGCATCAGCGGTTGGAAGCTTGATGTATGCAATGGTTTGTACAAGACCGGACATTGCCCACGCATTTGGAGTAGTGAGTAGATTTATGAGTAATCCGAGAAAAGGACATTGGCAAGCAACAAAATGGATACTCAGGTACTTGAGAGGAACTTCAAATTATTCTTTGAATTTTGGAGGCTCTAATATATGCTTGAAAGGTTTTGTAGATTTTGATATGGCAGGTGATCTTGATGGTGGAAGGAGCACTACTGGCTACATCTTTACTATAGGAGGAGGAGCAGTTAGTTGGATTTTTAAACTCCAATACGTAGTTTCCCTTTCAACCACTGAAGCTGAATATGTTGCTACTGCAGAAGCAAGCAAAGATATGGTTTGGTTGCAAAGACTAATGGAAGAACTGGGAAGAAGTAAGAGGATAATAGGTTGTGGAGTGATAGCCAGAGTGCTATACACCTTACGAAGAATTCGGTATTCCATTCAAAAACTAAACACATCAAACTCAGGTATCATTTCATTAGATCAGTAGTGGAAGATGGATATTTGAAATTAGGGAAAGTTCACACATCACAAAATCCTGCTGACATGCTTACAAAAGTGGTGTCAAGAGAAAATTTGAGCTTTTTATCAACTTCAGTTGGCCTTAAGGAATAAGAGGCCATGATGAGAATTTTTTAGTCCTTGGTTGCAGTATGGTGCAATGGAATTAGTCTCCAAGTGGGAGATTTTTAGGAATGGAGCCTAATTATGAGGAGGCTAAACAGAGAAAGTTTCTGGATTTACTATAGGACGAGCAGGGAAAGTTTCCAGATTTACAGTTTGTTAGTCTATTAGAGAAAGTTTTCGGATTTACAACAGGATATCCAGGGAATTTTTTTTTGTTTTTATCCCAAAATTAGGTGTTAGGAACTCAGTGTTAATCTTGGAATGTATTAAGAAAAGCAGTTTTTTTCTATTTTTTTCTTATATATAGTTGTGAGGAAAAATAGAGTTAACAATGAAAATTACTGTGTTGATTCCTTGTAAATATAGAGAGGAAATTACAACATATGTTTGCTGTAGGTTGTAACCCTCTATTGCTTGGATTGAGAAAGAAAGGACTAAAAATTCTTGGTGGATGTAACCCACATTGGGTGAACCACGTTAAAATCATTATCTCTTCTACTATGTGTTTGTCTTATTTTGTTAATTCTGCTGTTAAAGTTTGAAACACTATAATTATTTTTCCATATTTTATATAGTGATTTACTCTAACATTCTCAACTACTAGCTACCACCTGAAGCATACGCACCTTGGGTGCTTGGTCGACCCCCTATTGATCAAGAGCAATGAATTTTATTTCCAGGTATGTAGTGTAGTACAGTGCAATGCAGGTGCCCATGGTCACATCAACATGGGAGAAAATTAAAAAATTCCGTGTCTCTCCTTTGGTGCACATAATTTTGTACAAAATAATAGGAGAGATAGTGATATAAAGAGAGAGAGGCATTGAGTGTTGTTGCTTGTGCTTTGTTATTCTTCTTTCTTCGACTGGTTCCTCATTCAAGACTAGATTTATGTTTACCACATGACATGAATATGCACATCTTTGCATTTTACAAGATGATTTGATTCTTATTAAATTTTTTTCCTTGTGTTTTTTATAGTGTGTAAAATCGCTTTTTCCAACTAACTGTTTAAAAACAATATGAAGTATAATAATTTTAGGAGGATGATGAATATCTTCGATAGAAATACAAATTAAGAGTATTCTTCTTTTTTTATTCATAGTAGAAGGGGTTTTAAAAAATTTCCTAAACCTATTATAAGTAGGGTTTTGAAAGGCACCCCCAAACCTACCTTAGATCTATAAATAAGACATCAAGAAAGACTACGCTAGATTTCATGAATCAAACCTGAAAATCCAATAAACAACCTCCTAGCAAATAAGTCACATATTTTTATCAAGAAATACAAGATATTGTCCCATGGTCAAACCATAGTGTGCTTTGAATCTAAAACCAAAAATAAAAATAATAGAATAACAAAAATGCTACCAATTAAAAATAAATTTACAAATTAAAACCGCCCAAACCGAAGGATTTGTCACCTAACATGAAAGGAGAATACGGGAATATTGTCATCACAATCAAAAAATTATCACACTCTGAGAAGAGTCGATACCCAATAAAACCCTCAACACAAAAACCAAATAGGAAAACTACATAATACAATAGTACACAAAAGCACCCTACTATCTCATACAAGATGCAAAATCTTGGAGCCCTTCACCAGGAGGTACCTAGAAGCAACAATCACCTAAAAAACCGATGCCCAAGCCCCCAATCACAAAACTAGTTAAGCTTTCCACCCACCAATAAGGCTAGCAACTACAACTTGTTGAGATGGCCCAACCTACTAGCCTGTTACTGGAGTTCCTTCAACCAAACCAATAAACCCTACCACCTAGAGCAAACCAAAGAGCATCCACCAAATTGTAAGGAAGTTTTCAAAAATCAAGGCCCTCTATGCAAGCCCTCAGAGCTGCAAGCCTCTCAAGGTTTTCCATCATAGCTACAAACTCTTAGGGTTTGCCCTTAGAGCTACAAAACTCTTAAATTAAAAGTATCTTTAATAAAAATCAAATTGAGTATTCTTTAGTCAATTTGATAGGAATGTAAAGCTTTATTATTTTAATGAGATTGGATCCAATAGAAGCCACACATAACTTCAAAAAAAAATTATTTACATGCATATATGTATTTAAAATTGTCTTAGAATAATTACATAGATAGACAAGGAGAGAGGGAAAGAAGAAGGATAGTAATGAATGGTGATGTATATTTAACTTATTTTTATTTAAAATGTATTTTAAATATTTATATGTAAGTAATTAATGTTTACGTATATGTTGCAAATGGATTTATTTTCTAAGGTTCATTTGGTTCATTTCAAACTATAAGTGTACTAAAATATAACATCTTTAATGTGCATTAAGGCAATGAATTCAATATTATTATTATTTAGCAAATTTCAACATATTATGACATAATACTATACACTTGACTTCTAGTATAACAAACATTTTGGTGAATAAAACAAAAATCTATTTTTAACATATATATAATTTATGAGAAAGCTTTAATGCATTAAAAAAATATGAGGATAACTTGCAATGATAAAGCTAACCCATAATATGTTGGCTATGTTGAAACATGTGGTGTTAAGCATTACTTATGGTTTCAATTGACTTTTGTATTATATTTATTGTATATCTATTATTGATGGGTGTATCATAATATTTTATTAACAATTCTTTAACATTTACTTAAAATCACATGTAATCAATTATTTATAATCTTTGAAACTAACCTTTCTTTTCTTTTATTATGTGGAGAGTTTTTTTTTTCATTTACACGATGGAATTGGTAGCCGCCATGAATCAGAGTAGGTTGTCCAACTTTTTATGGCTGCCACAATATTTTGCGTTGTCTGCCCCAAAATATGTCACACAACGCAGTCTACTTCTATAACCACCATGCCACAATCATTTAAAACCTTTTACATCATTGAAAACACCAGGAAAGGGACAAGCGTTCAGTCTGATGAAACCCAAGATTTGTTATGTGGAGTGTTATTATTTTCTTTTAGTGAGATTATTTTGGTGTTTATAGACAACCTTCATATTGCTTTGTGCTCTATATGTAAGTTGTTCCTTTATTTAGGTAGTGTGTTGATTCAATTCCTATATGTAAGTTGTACCTTTATTTAGGTAGTGTGTTGATTCAATTCATTTCTAGAAGGTATTGATAAATCCAATAAGCTACATAACTTTGAGATTATATTAAATTAATAGAATTATGTGATTTTACTCTATGCAAATTTATTATCCTCTTCTATTTCAATGTTATTTCACTATAATGCTCATCTTTTATTTATTTAAGAATTTTATTCCCATATCTATCTATCTATCTTTATATCTATCTATATATATAACTAACCTACATAGCCTTTAAAATATATCCTTAAATATAATGTTCACGTAATAAAGTATATAGAAGATCCTCTTGTCTAATATTGAAAAATATATTTTTCTTATAAAATAAGAATTATTAGAGTTTTGTATTTTTTAATGAATGTACAATAAGGATGATAAATCTTAAATTATATAATAACAAAGATAAACAACCTAACTAATTATTTTCCTATATGTTGTAGTCAAAAATAAAATAGAAAAGTCCCCTCTATTAAAATAGAAATGTTCCAAAAGTTCAATTAAGATAGATTTAAGTTGAGACCCCTTAGTGATTGTAAATTTATAACATTGCTTCTTTCTAATAACTTTAATTAGGAAAAGTCAACTTTCTTTGTAAATATTATTTTATAAAAAAGTACATTTCTTTATTATATATAATTAGAGGGTGATAATTATGGTGCAAATGAAACATATATACAAATATTTTAAATCCCTAAATTGATAATTTAATAAAAAATCATTTTAAGAGTAAGGTGTTTAGAAAAATGTTAAGCAAAATTTGAATGACTTATGTTTGGAGCATAATTTTTTAACAATGACTTAGTGGGGATGAGCATTACTTTTATGATATAATTATAATGCATATTATTAATTTATAGTGGCCTCTATGCCCTCAAGGCATGTGAATCTAGAGAGATACATGACCTTTGAACATATTAGGTTAATATGGTGGCAATGGCCATCCTACCTATGTTAGCAAATTAGGTGTGTTGAGTGTGATATAATATGAAGAATTTAATAACACTAGCTTCCCCAATAGTTTATTTATCATAAAAAGTGGACTCCACTATAGGAGCTTGATCCCACCACTATTGTGATATTTGCACCTATTCTTGGAGATGTTAGCAATTTTACCACCATTGTAACCAAAAACATATCCATATTAAAACATAGTTCAATTTATGTTTAGTTCTCGCTCTCGGTTTGCTTTGAATGTGTTTTTATCTCAAACTCAACCCATTAGTTCTTTCCTTCAACTCAACTATGATTTCCCATGATTTCTCTAAACCCCATTTTTGTTCATGGTGGTGAGGATGAAATTTTTCCATAACTCATGATAGGAATTACATAAAGGATGTATGATTTTAGTATCACCCATATTCCTATTCAAAATAGTAATTCCATCCTATAACTACAATCTACGGCTATTCTCTACCACCCACATATGTCTATTTCAAGTTTCTTAGAAAATTTTCCCATTCTTTATCCATAAGAGTTTTTGATATGGATAATTATTCTCCCATTGATTTTTAATTGCCTAATGTTATGCCTTTTTATCTAGCCTAGATAGGTCCACAATTTTTATAGTGCAAGGCTACTAGAAGAGTAGTAGTTGAGAGGATCTTGGGGTGTTACAATAGCCCATAATTTTTTATTCCTAAATTTCAACCAAGTTACATCATTAGTTCCTATTATTAATTTTTCTTATCATATAAAGGATAAAGATGCAAAATTTTATTACAATCATGATATTCTACCAATGGTATCACTTTGGTAGGATTCCATTTTCAAATTAAAAGCACATGGATGAAATGCAAATTGATGTTATGTCCACTAGGAGTAAGCAAGCATTGACTAATATTTTAGAATATCTAGAGGATGAGGTATAATAGACACCTTGCCATAAAAAGGAAGATGGAAAACTTCCCTTGCCTAGGGAAGTGTTAGGAATAATTATAAAATGTTAAAGGAAAATTGTCATTTTTCATAGAGGAACATATATGGAAAATGAATTTTGAGAGTGGTTTAAAATTAATTTGGAAAATAAAATTTGCATTCATCTAATAAATTAAGGTTCCTTGGAAATGGTGCATGTCATCTCAATTTAGATCAAAAGAAGCTTTTGAGTTTATATGACTATTTAAAAATTGAGTGATTTGTAGTGAGGTATACCATGTATGGGCCTAGTCCTTTGAATTCCACTTGTAGGGGCTATGAAAAGTCAAATTCTTACTCTAGTGATGTTTTCCTTCCTTAATTTGATCTTTAAGCCTTACTTGAAGGTTTTTTTGAACTTAAAAGGATAATTTGGTGTAAGAATGAGAACAAGGAGTTATCAAGATTTTGGGTTCATCCATGTACTAGTGTAGAAATGGATTAGATGGCAAGATTCTAAAATATATAAAATTAATTATCCTTGGTTTTGTTAGTAATTAGAAATGAGTTTATTTTAATGAAATGTATACTTCTTGTGTCAAAATATATCAAAATATAGATCTATATAAAATATAAATGTAAATAAATATAAGCTTATTTTTTAAAGATTAATAGTAGTTGGTGAAAATATTTAGTACCATTACTAATACTACTGCAAGGGCATCACAAATACTAAACCATATGTGGCATGCTTTTTCCCCTTTTATATAACTAAGTCTTTGATTTTCTATATTATATCCAACAACTCAACCTTGGTAGTAGCAAGTTGTTGCATCAATAAACATTAAAATTGTCCTCCAAAATCTCCTTAAATTAATATAAAATATTTATAACAACTTTGAATTATGTCCCCAATACTTACCTAATATCTATGACATGCATACTCATTATGCTTATATTCTTCTAATTAAGCGTACAATGCATGAAATTTTAGACCTCTGTTACGAGGAAAACGAAGGGTATGACATTCATCCTCATTATGCTCATATTCTTCTAATTAAGCGTACAATGCATGAAATTTTAGACCCCTGTTACGAGGAAAATGAAGGGTATGACATTCATCCTCATTATGCTTATATTATTCTAATTAAGCGTACAATGGATAAAAGTTCATTAAACATTGAATATATATTATATGTTAGGCACATGGAGAAAACATTGGTTGTTTTAGGCTGACATCAGTTACTTGAAGCTGCTGAGTGTTTTTCAATATATGTTAGTTTTCTGGAGCAATAATTGTGACAATAAAATATTGTTATGTTTTTTCAGTGTTCCTCACAACAATGTTGGAGCAGAGAAAAAGCCTCGTCAAATAAAATGTTGGATTATCGAACTTTTAATGTTGTTCGATATTCGTAATAGTTGTGATCTCATTTACATCGCTATGGATATATAAACATAGATCACAATTAGACCACAGATGGTCTACTGCAGCCACAGGCCCACAACTATTATATCGAGGTGTTTTTCATTCTATATTTTATTAATTAAAGAAATGGTCGTTCATGTTTTCGTAATTATATTTTGTTTTTGTTGAGTCATATCTGAGATTCAATTTATTTCCTACAAACAAAGAAGATCAAAATGATTTGTTTTGTTGAGTTATATCTGAGATTCAATTTATTTCCTACAAACAAAGAAGATCAAAATGAATATCAAGGCTCCCAATATAATATTCCTTTCCTATGTTTTTTTAATCATATTTTTGATGGTTTAGATATTGAATTATGTATATTAATTTTTAAATTTTAAGAAAAAAATTATTATAAAAGAATATCAATTTGGAAAGCAAATAGAATAAAATGGAAAGTAGACAAACCTATCTAAATTTTATCATATGTTGTCCTTAAAGAAATATAGGTTCTTGTTTGTTAATTTGAATAGACATTCTTGCAAAACAATATTTCTTATTTTTGTTTTAAGCTTTATTAGTAATAGATTTTCATATAATAATATATGAATGTTGATCATTATAAATGAACATTATATTTTTGTTTTAAGATTTATTAGTAATAGATTTTCATATAATAATATATGAATGTGCACGATTATAAATAAACATTATATACATTATCCTTAAATGTTAGAAGATGTACATATTTATATTAACTTTATTTAAGTTGTTTATAATTTTTATGAAAATTCAAAAATATTTTTATATGATGTATTCATCAAAGAAATAAAATTTTATAAGTAAATAATGAAAATATTTAAAATTAATATATTTTATAAAAAATTAATTTAATATATATACTTTATTTTAAAATTTTAATAACATTTAATTAAATTTAAGTTAAAATATTAACATCCCCTTTTAAAGGTCTGTCATAAATAAGATCTAATAACTAAAAATTGAAATTTATTTATTTATAATAAAAAATAATGTAATAAATTAATTAAAACATTGGTGAAAGCATTTGACTTATCTAAAAGTTTATTCTAATATATAAATCCAAAAGCTAAAAAATTGATGACTATGTCTTAATTTTTAAGACGTATTATGGACTATAGATAAAATTAAATACGCAGATATAGAGAGCATCCCTCTTGATGTAAGTTCTATACTTCATCGCTATTATTGGTTGACAAACCTAGGCCAACGGTAATAATAGATCACCACATACAATGCAGCTTATGGCAAAAGCTTATTAGTCAAGCACATACATAAACTTGAAGAGAAAGCAACAATAGACAAAAGCGTTAATAATACTAAAGTTGATCATCTTATATGATATCTTGACTACCTAACTTTGGGAGAGTCTGTTATATGAAATGATGTGATTGCAGATTGATCATTATTTTCAAATTCAAGTACCATCACTTCTTCCAATTCCTTTGCTACCATGCTCATTTTTGGCCTATTTATTGATTGTGGTTGGACACATTCATATGCAATCTCTGCAACCTTCCATGCAGATTGTAAACTATATTGGTTGCTCAATGAAGGATCCATAAGGTCGTCCAATCTCCCACATGAAAGCAGCTTTCTTGCCTAGAAATAATCATAATAAAAAATACATACTTGTTAATAAGCATAACACGGGGATCACAAAGCTTTAATGTTATAAAAAATAGATAATTTACCGTTTCCACTATTCCTTCACTAGGTGGCGTTCCTGAAATAATTTCCAATATGACTACTCCGAAGCTATAAACATCGCTTTTTTTAGAGACTAATGAGGTCATAAAATATCTGTATAGATTTTCAATATTTAGTCATACTACAATCCATATCAACAATAACAAAACAAATGAATGGTCACTAAACAAATAATTTTAAAGGTGTGGTTAAGGATGTACTCGGGATCCAGATAACCCGGGGTTCCTTTAACGACAGTCGAGATATAACTCTGAGTTTTTTCTAGGAGCGTGGATAAACCAAAGTCAGCCAGCTTTGCGCACATACTCTGGTCCAAAAGTATATTACTGGACTTTATATCTCTATGTATTATTGGAGGGTTACAACCTTGGTGCAAGTAAAGCAAGCCTACAAAAAAGAATTAATGACAAAAGCAACATGAAAAGGAATAGAAAATAAGTACCACATAATAGAAAGCAAATAATCTCTCCCTATGGAAAGTAATAGAAAAGAAGTATAAAAGCAAATAATCCTTCCAAATGACTTACCTTGTGCTGCTTGTGAAGCAATGGTAAGTCTTGTACGCCAATCAAGTGGTTTCTCTAATTTGGCTATTCCTGATTATGTTTTGAAAAAAAAAATGTTCACTTTAGTTGTGACGGGAGAAGTAGACTTCGACATAAAACTTTGCAAACGTTTAATTTTGTTAAATTAAATTAGAATTAAATAAACAATACCGTATAGATGATCCTTCAACGTTCCAAGATGCATATATTCATACACCAATGCTACTTTTGGTTCTCTGCAATAGCCAATAAGTTTCACAAGGTTCCTGTGATATATCCTGGAAAGAAGGGTTACCTGGGTAAAATTGAACACAAGGAACATATATTAACTAATAAATGGAGAATAAAATAACCGAATTATTTAAATGAGATGTTTTTCATGGAAATTGATCCAATATATGCACACCTCATTTTGAAATTCTCGTTGCCCTTGATGGGAATTAGTTGAAAGAATTTTGACTGCGACACCGTACCCTGAAAGTTTACCATAATATACAGGTCCGAAAGCTCCCTTACCAATAAAAGTTGAATAGTTTTTTGTAGCCACTTCAATATCTTCCTCGCAATATTCTATGGCGAGCCTATGATACTCGTTTGAATCTTCTGCCTCTGTAGGAAATAAATGGATATTCAAATATGATTTAACAAAAACAAAATATAATTATGAAAATACGGACCCAATCTATATCTAATAAAAGATTGAACGAAAAACACCTCGATATGATAGCTGTGGCTGCGGTAGAATGGGACCGTCCGTGGTCTCAATTTTTGATCTGTGCTTATATCTCCAGAGGAACGTGATTGAGATCACAACTATTACGAATATCGAAAAACCCACTAGAAGTGCGATAATCCAACGTTTTACTTTAAGAGGTTTTTTCTCTGCTCCAAGACTGAACCAAAAAATAACAATATTTTGTTGTCACAATTGTTGCTCGACAAAACTAGCATATATTGAAAAAGAACAACTTCAAGTAACTGAAGTCAACCTAAAACAACCAATCTTTTCCCTGTGTGCCTAACATATAACACATATTCAATGCTTGATGAAAGAAGGAATCATAAAGCACAAATCCAATCGTCATACCCTTCGTTCCCCTCGTAGTAGAATTCTAAACTGCGATCCATCGTACGCTTAATTAGACCCTCTGGAATAGTTCCCACTAAGTCATTGTTCTGTAAATATCTTTTTAGTATAAATATTTGTGTGGTTAGTAATTGACCTCTACATGAAGAAAAAAATGAAATAATTTTCAATTGTTAAAAGACTAATTTAATTTAGCATTTTCTTAGACTATTTGATTGTGATGTTTGGAACGGAATCATCAATGGACAAGTAAAGTCAAAGAGAAAAAGTAGGTATGTAGATTATTATACAACTGTCTGAGACATGCAATAAACAGCTAAATATCAATGAAATAGTTGAGAAACTGCTTTTAAAACTTCAGAAATGCCTTACAGTTTCCTAAGATTCTTCATCGAACTGAGATCCGGAATGGAACCCGACAAACTGTTATCGTCTAGCATCTACCAACGACAATACAAATTTCAGTCACCTTTGCTTTTTAGTAGGTCAAATTCTATGTTTCTATATGAAATATATTTGGAGTGGAAAGGAACTGTAGAAGTAAAATTTCTTAAAGAAATAACCGCCAATCCTAGGAGAATAAGTGCAGTAAAGGTTGTAAGGTCTCACCAACTCATTTAACGCTGTCAAGTCTATTATGCTTGGAGGTATGCTGCCTTTGAGACCCATGTTAGTGAGGTTTCTGGCGGGGAGGGGAATCGAATCATATGTATTAGTAGCCATACTACAAAATGCGTAAACCGATGAAACGCTAATTTTCCATATACAATGTGAGTAAAAAGTTCAGAGAAAGAAGTTTACATGATAATCACTCGAGGAGAGTCGTCTTCACTACAAACGATGCCTGTGTATGAGTATCCTGCTGGGAGACATGGGTCTCCTCCTGCCCAGTCATCCGGAACGTTAATCTCCGCTGCTATTTGTTGGATGGCAAGCACTGTCTCCATATAATTTGTCCAAATGTTAGTAGGAAGGACCATTAAAATATGTAAAATATAGATAGGAGAGTAGAAAATGCTTGTAGAACATGACTTTTGTGAGCTGTGAACTTAAGGACACACATAGAGCAACTTACCATCTGAAGGGTATGTCATATTCTGTATCTTCAATACACGGTATATTTCAAGAGCATTTATAAATGACGACATGCCCGAACCACTACCAGGACGTAAAGTTATGTTTAACGTATCGGCTGTAATATTATTCATGATGACTATAAGCCTCCAGGGACTAAAGGAAGGAAAACGCCACTCTGGTGCTGTAAGACCATTGATGATAACTTGAAAACTGTTAAGAGAGAGCCTTGTTTCATTAGAGTCGCAGAAATAGAGTGCAAAATAGTACGAGGTCGGGGCAACTGGCTTCCTGACATGTTGAGAAATTTGCAAGTCCTGCCCTGGCTTTTCTGTTATAGCAGTCTGTAATACTTCCTTCGGTGGCTGGTTTGGTATGACAGACCAATTTAAGCATTCAGTGGCGAGATTTTTCGATTGGTATAAAAACCCACTCCAAATTCGACCGAACGTATCATATGGGTACCTGCCATCACAAAAAAGATCAATTAACTAGTGAAGAAAAAAGGCATAATTGTTTTGGGCGTTAGTAGAAGAACTGATTTTCTCTTTTAAGGGAGCACTGTCCAAATATGATTTCGGTTGACTGCCTTAGTTATTTTTTTAATTTGGTTGAGTAGTATCTTTTTAATCACACCAGGGATGACCACAACTATACACTTCACGGAATGCATTCAAAATTCATGCTCAGAACCGCAATAATTAGACTTACCATATAAACTTTTGTGCGCTGCCAAAATTTATGACAGAGATCTTATCCAAAGCGTTTACGTTGAAATCCGTGGGGTTATACATGGAATCTGCCAATTGCCGCAACTGAATACTAGAAATGAAAACAAATGTTCCTGCTTGTGTTTCTGAGCTGCGCGCTAGGCATAAGCTGAGATTGTCGTTCTTGGGAGTCAAGATTATCTCGTGAACAAGGGGCATTGTACTATTTATGTGAGATAAGTCGACCTTTTTCCACACGACTCCCCTTACAAACAAATAAAAAATGCTAGCTTAATTTTGAGATTGAAACCCATTCCGCATAAACGCAACCCTGACCAGGTAATTCACTCCCGGCTTCACCGGAATTAGGTAGCAATATTTCTTTAATGCCAAATTCTTAAATAAGGCTACGTTAGCGTATTGAATTCGAGAATCATCAGCGAGTATAGTGGAACTAGACACTGAAGCAATGCTTCGCATTTTGATGAAAGGAGAATCTGAAATCCATTTAAAATCACCGTCCGTTTGATTTATTTCAGAGCCACAGTTGATGTTTACAAATCCTACACCAAAAATATAATAAATAA
Source organism: Wollemia nobilis (assembly GCA_028583015.1). Taxonomy (NCBI): domain Eukaryota; kingdom Viridiplantae; phylum Streptophyta; class Pinopsida; order Araucariales; family Araucariaceae; genus Wollemia; species Wollemia nobilis. The sequence goes on along the minus strand of JAQPPZ010001273.1, from coordinate 3,529,071 downwards.
ATTTTCTGTAAAGAAAACAGCACAGGCCGTAATTTTCAAACACAGTAAACTAAACTTAGCAGAGAATAAGTTAGACCGTACCATCTGGCTGTGAGAAAGTGGATGTCAAATTCAACAATGCAATGAAAGCCGGCATGGCTAACAGTTTTAACCTCCTGGAATTCATAGCTATTCGCCCCATTTTGGTCACTGCAATGCATTATTGTCCTCCTTGATAGCCTATATAAAATAAAGGTATAGACATTTCGTTGCAACCGTAGCTTGTTAGAAACGCACAAGAACCATTCAACACGCATATAGAGTGGACATTTCGTGCCAACTTTTGGAGACAATTGTTTGTTTGTTACAAAACTGACAAGAGCATTCAACTTCGAAACCTAAGCACGCATCAGCAGTGTGTGACAGGTTGAATTGTATAAGCATCCATAGATCGTCTACGGAGGCCATATAACCTTGCAAATTGACCTCTTCTCACAAGAAACTGCAACGCAAGAGGTAAACGATGTCGACATATTATTTGGAAGGCACACAAAAAGATTCCGAAAGCAGACCTCAAATTTGAGATTTAATATCTAATGACGGGCCAACTAGATGGCATTTTAAATTAGAATTACCATTGATTTCACTTTTAATTACAACATTGCAAGTCGAATGTACTACTTCCACGATGCACTTCAATATACTTCTAGACATTCATTAAATAATCTTTGCTGGCGCATAGACTTGAAGAAGTTATAGCCTCGTCGGTATATAAATATTTTAAAAGCATAGGAAAACTAGCATTTGTCAGGTGAAAAACTTCAAAGTGTATTTTGATTAAAAACATAGAAAACTCAATTTGCAATTATTTTCCGATTATTTATATAGACAATGCAAAGTTACGCATCGGTTGGGTGTTTTTGTCACCAAGTCAAGCACGCGGCTTAACTTTAGCATCCTATTAATACTTTAAAAATCACCAAGTCAAGCACGCGGCTTAACTTTAGCATCCTATTAATACTTTAAAAATCACCAAGTCAAGCACGCGGCTTAACTTTGGATAAAATCACCAAGTCAAGCACGCGGCTTAACTTTAGCATCCTATCCATACTTAAAAAAGAAATTAAAATAAAAGCAAGATTTCTCTAATTTCTACTTACTACCTTCTAAACTATTGTTGATGTGCCTTATGCCTATTGAAATTCAACCACCCAACCTATAATTACCAAGTCAAGCACGCGGCTTAACTTTAGCATCCTATCCATACTTTAAAAAATAAATAAATAAAAGCACGATTTCTCTAATTTCTTCTTACTACCTTCTAAACTATTGTTGATGCGCCTTATGCCTATTGAAATTCCTCTTGCCTCATGCTAGTATATCGAACCACTTAGAAGATAGTCTGAGTGATTTTAATATTATATGTTTTTATTGTACTCACATTATACACGTTAGTAATTTTAAAAATATTTAATTTAATTTACAAATTTAAAAAATATAATAATTTTAAAATTTACAAATAATTTTATATCTACGTGAGTATCGGTGAATATAAACGTATTACTCAAAAAATATTTTATAATATTAATATTAACAAATATTAATTTATATTAATATTATTTATCGAAGATTTAGGAGAGCAGTCTTCTCATTTTGCTGAGTGCAGAGCGGCCTATTGGGGTATTCACTTATTGGAAGAATTGGGAGGTTGCAGGGTCACTATTGAAGGCGATTCGTTTAATACCTGTGAATATGCTAAAAGGAAGTTGCAGATCGGGTTGGCGCTTTTCAAACTTTATTGATGAATCCAGGGCCCACCTGTCTCGCTTTGAAGAATTCTCTATAAGCCATGTGTATAGGGAAGGAAACGCGGCGACTGATTGTCTAGCTGATTTGGCAGTTGGAAGTTAGGGCTTCAAGGTGTGGCATTTTGAATTTTCGAAGGAATTGATCAGACTTGTTAATGATGAGAATCTGTAAGGTTGGTTGGATGTTCCTAGGGTTTTTGTTGTCGATATGGCTTTTGTTTGGAATTACGGTAGAGAAGACTCAAGAGATTTATGATGAGGTCATTGGGGAGTTGATGTCGTGCAGAATGGCCCATCTTTTCTTGGTGATTTTAAAAATTCAAATTCAAATTTTGAATCAGTTTTTTGGGACTTGGAGTTTGGTGGCCTCGATTAATTCTGTAATAATGGAAGAAATCTCCGAGTTAAAATTTGAATATTACACCAATCTGTCTCCTTGTAAGATAGGGTGGTTCGTCTTAGGCGATTTGCTCATTACTACCATTTATGATGTAAGGTGGCAAGTGTGGTGTAGTTCGCCTATCGATCCTATCTGGCGATGTTGTAATTCAAATCTTGGGTATTTATTGCCTCTCTATCCGTTTTTAAGGTGGTGGCTCTTCTTGGGTGTTGTGATGACGATAGTCATTTTTTGCACTTCGAGGGCTCTTTGTCCTTTCCTCATCAGGGGGAGCTTCCATAAAAGAATGTTACTCCTGGATGCCTCTGCCATATGGATTTATGAATCTCATTTTCTGAGATCTTTGATTAGGCCTTTTTTGGTTGTTGGGATTTGGGTGCTGACGAATGGAACTTTCGTGAACCTGGGCTTGAGGTTTTACATTCGTTAGTTTTTTTTTGAAAAGGGATTTTCGTGGTTTGCGCTGAGCGTTGGTACTTTCCACATTGAAGATGATGGTGTTCTTTCCAAGTACGGGTGGAGGTGGCATTTGGAAACTTCCTTATTGTTTGGCCTTTTTGGAGAATGCTCTACACCTGTCCCTCTTATTTCCCTTGCTAGGACAACTGGGCTCTATCGCTTTGCTTTTCTCTGCGTTCTGAGATGGTTTAAGTTTTCTTTGTGGTGGAGCTCTAATCTATCTTTGGAATGGTTCTCAAATGGTTTTTCATGGTCTGGATCCCTTTGGGATTTTCCTTTTCATGGGTTTCTTGGGTCAATTAGGAAATCTCATGTTTTCTTCTTAGTCCTCTCTCGGGATAGCTTTGTTTCTGTTTCGTGATGTAGTGAAAAGTTTTCTGGTTTTTTTGACTTTCAGTTCTCATTTGTGGCCCTCGTGAGTTGTTTTATTCTTCTATCTAGTTTGGAGGTCGTCACATTCTCTATGAAGGAGTGGAATTTAACTATGAGGTCCCTTCCCGATGTTTCTCATTATTCTATGAGTGGGCCTTCTTTGCCCTTCATTTCCGTTGGGTGGCTTATTTCTATGTTAAGCTCCAATTTTTATGTGTTTCTTATGCTTCGCATTGTTCATTGTTGGCATGGGTTCTTCCTGGAATGAGGGTTGGGTCAGTGTCGGTTCATGGTATTTTCAAGTTTTGATGGATCTTATCAGTAGAACCACTGGTCTGGCTTTGGATGGTGCCTATCACAACCATGAAAGGTATTCTTTATTGCAAGAAATCACTCTCTTTCTGGATAAGGAGAAGTTTTTGCCATGGATTCAGAATGATTTCAGTGTTGCGGCTTTGCCCTCTCCTTGGAACCGTGTTGTGCGGGTCATTATGGATTATTTTACCCTGGACCCTTCTTATGATATTATAAGGAGTTTTCATGCAATGTTTTTAAATCATCTTAGACGTAAATCATGTATGAACATTCCTTTATTCCTTTTTCAATCCATACAAAATTCCTTCCTTAATGTCCAAGTAGGTCATGGTCAAACCCCTATCCACCAAGACCTGGTGCTATTGGTTTTTGAACAAGCTACTTTGGAGCATGGCCTTGATGCTAACAATTTGTTGAAGTCTCTTGTAGATCCTTTTGTTCCTATGGTTCGTGGTCCCAAGCTGAATGTGGACTCCCCCTCTATTGGTGGTGGTTCTTGGTTAGCCTCTGGAATAGACACTGAAGATAGTGTGGACACTCTCTCTTTCACTTTTGGTGTTGACCTGGAGTAGATTTCTAAAAATATTCAGATCTCTTCGAAAGGGGTTTGGGGTGGGGACCCGAAGGTGAATGAGGTTCTCTCGTCGGGTCACACTGTTAATTTTGATTCGGCCCCTAAGGTGAGTGTGGTAGATCTTGGCGGTTCTGATTTGAAGTCGGATGGTGTCGCTGCTGAGGTGCGTCACAAGTCTAAATAGCTTCGGAGTAAATTGGAGGAGGGTGATTCCCCCATTACTATGGTCTTTTCGGATCTTGATGTTCTACCGAGGGATTTTCCTTGGGAGAAGTCTGTGGAGGAAATATATTCTCCTAGAGTGTCTGAGAATTTTAAAGATTTGGTTCTTCGAGATTTAAAGCTCATTGATATTAACCAACGTAAAATTTGGAGCATGTTGAAATTCACCCTCGAATTAACTGAAAATATTTCTAGCCTGGCGGCTAATGTAACTCAATGTGTTCATAATTTGGGGTAGAACTATCTCAGTTCTCCTCTCTTTGATGCCTTGTGGTCTGGTTCCTGCCTTTTCTTCTGGTTTGCCTTTGGTTTTTCCAAGATTTTTTCTAGGTTTGTCGTCCTTGTGGCTTTCTTTGTAGTGGTTGTGAGATCGTGTTAAAACCCTCTTCTTTTAATAGTACAATATATATATTAATTTAATAAGAAATGTAAATTAAAATTAAAAAAAGTGCAATTAAAATGTGAAATTTATAGTTAGATTGTAGTAATAATTATTTTTTATTAATGTAAGATACATAAGGTTAGATTTTTTTTTGATAAGTTTATAAAAGGTAGAGTGTATTAGTTTAAAATAAAATAATTTTAATTTGGTGAGGAGTATTAAAAACTTATTTATAGAATATACATAATTTTATGAAAATGATTGTATACAATGCCAAGATGAAGAAAGGTAAGAAAGAGTAAGGGTTGAAATTTTGAATTTAAGTTATAAAAGTTTTTTTTTTTTTTTTTTAAATGAAATCACATACATTGAATTTTATTTTGCATGTTTAAAAATAATTGATACAAAATTAATACATTATTATTAATTAAAAATAAAAATTAGTTAATTATTTATATTATTTTAAAATAAGTAAAAAAGTATACAAGTTTGAAATAAGACTTTCATAAATGAAAGCATACAAATATTACAAAAAATTTAGGAGTACTTTGTGTGAAAAGGAAACAAAAGCAATGTATTATCTTTTTTTTTCATTTTATTTGGATTTGATTTCAAAAAACTAATACATGAATCTTATAAATTTGAGAGTGAGTGTGATCTAGGTATGAGCCTCAACTTTTATTATTTTATAAAGTAAGCAAGTGTCGAAAAATTCAAGTACACAACAAGTCTTAGTAGGTAGCAAGTGCAAGCAAGGAATAAGCACCATTATTTCTTATCTTAGATCTTTAGGGAAACTAAAGAGCTAAAGGATTCATATGAATAAAATCTATGTAATATGGTAGGAAAGTCATTTGAAATCCCTAACTAGAAGAGAGGTTACCCTAGTTGGAAATAACAAGAAGAGTGAATCTAGAGAAAATCCTATTTAGATAGTAATTATCACACAAGAAGTGATTATCAAGGGTGAGATGATCAATCATGGTATAATGGTTCTTAAAAGTGAAGGGATAGTAGGTAATTTCTATTAATAATTTTCAATCAAATACAAACTAGATCAAGTGGAAGTGAGATTAAATTTAAATTATGCCATGAAATTTCATCTAAAAATATTATTTCTCATCATCTTCTCTTGTTCAATAATCAAGGATAAAATAATGTAAGGTGATCCACTAATGATTTGGTGGAAGATATGCATTCTCCTTAAGACCAAGGAGTGATAACTTTTTGATGATCAGAAAGACAATTGAAAGGGTTTTAGTAAAGGTTATAAATTTTATAAGTCCATATTATTTTATCAATAAGAAGATTTTGAAGAATATTGGTAATACTCTATGTGATTTTATCTATAAGGAGCCAACCACTAAAGAGCAAGGCATGTTATATACATTTGAATGTGTATTGTAATGCATTTACAAAAGCTTTGACACATCCTTATAGGATTAAATTTAAATCAAGATAGTGGGAACAAGAAGTGGATTGCAAAAATATTACATTCTAATGTTATAGATGTTATGAGATGTAAGATATTACAAAGTGAAAACAATGGATAAAATATAAAAAATTTAGATGTAAGACAAACTTTTACATAAGCAAGGGGACTATATAATAGTAAAAGCTGAGTCAAATTAAGGATTGTTTGTAACCAAAAAATTCATCAAATGGAAAAGGTCATTATAATTTACTCATATCAAGAATTAGAAAATAAAACGACATAAAGGATGAGGAAGCATAATGCAAAAGTCTAAATTTAGGTGTTAAAAATGTAAAGAAATATAAGGAAACAAAATTTAATGCAAAGAAGGAGAAAGAGGTAAGGATAATCTAGGTAAACCATCTTCATTTTCCTAAAGTAGTAAGAACCATCTCCTTGCAATAAAAATGAAAGTAATATAAAGTTTACATCTTAAACGTTAGGATTTTAAGAGTAGCATAATAATAAAATATGTATGGAGCATATCCATGGAAATTATGGGTTTCCAAGGTAGCATAAATAAATAATTAGAATGAAGGATTATTTTTACACTTTTGATTGGTTTCTAATACAACATAAAGAAGAATGCATTTATGAGTCTATTCCTTACATTTTAGATTCTTCATGACAACACATATCTTTAGAAGATACATATTATTATAAACAATATGGAAAATAGAAGCAAAGATGAAACTATTAGTGGAAATAAAAAAGAATATGGAGATAAAAGGAAACTTAAAGTGATATCAATTTGAGAAACCCAAAATAAATATATATTGAAATAAATTTAGATATTAGTGTAACAACATGTTTATAGCTATGTTGATGAAAATTTTTCATTTTTATATCATAAAATATCCATAGTAACTTTTTGAAATATACGTTAGTGTTAATAAAAAATATCCTAGATTTTGTAGTATCAACCATTATCGAAAAACCTTCTCATAGAATCATAATATTGATGTAAAATTCGTGGCCTTGTTCACTATAGAATGACCCAAAATAAAAGTATCATTAATAAATTAGTTATAATATTCATTTCAAACTAAATACCTTTGATATTTATTTTAAAATTTTCCTTTATGAAAGCTCTTCCTAGTTCCTCCCTAAGAGTAACTAAGAGATAAGGTCATAGTAGGTCAGCATGGTAGAGTCGATGGAAAAATTCAAAGTATTTGGTAGGATATCCATTGATCAAAGTAAAATATTTTAAAGTACTATAACAACATCTAATTCATTCACACTATAATTTATATCTAATTTTATAAGCATACCTAGTTTTCAAAGGGAATAAAGATAATGTATGGCCTCTTGTGCATTGATCGTACTATGGAAAATTTGTTTACCATGAATAAAACCACCTTACACCTATATGATAATACAATGAAAAATATGGATAGGCTTGAGCAATTATTACATAAATTAAAATTACAATTGAAAAAGGGTGGGAATATATATTAATTGAGGTCGATTTATAAATTATTATTAATGGTATATACAAAAATGGATATGGGGATTGGATAAAAAATAAATTTTTTGTTGATGTCCATCATCTATTTCTAGAGGTAATCTCTTGGAAATGCAACCCTATCTTTAGAAAAAGAAATCATGTTAACAGTTATTACATCATATCCCATGTAAAGTGACAAGTGGTATAACCATACCTCACAAGTTATATCCATGTAGTATAGGATAAATTTAGTTGTAAGTTTGGTTAATAGTTTGTTATGCCTAAAATAGGAACTCTATGTATTTAAATATCTATTATTCTCATAAAAAAATCATCAAAGCATTGAGTTCTAATATGTGGTATCATAGTAGGTAGAAGAAAACAATATTTTCCTTTTAATCCTCGTCTATCTTTGACACAATGAAGCATTAAATAGCACTCTATTTGAGGAAATAAGTTTCAAGGGTACAAAAACCCTAATAAATATTGATTAAATGAACCTTAAAAAGAGAGGTAATCACCTATGTGAAGCAAAATTCCACAAAATATTTGAAGGTCTTAGGGTGAAAAAATCCTTGCCAAAGAGCACAAAGGCAAAATTAGTCAAGAATTAAAAAGGATCTCAATTATTTCTAATACTAATAAGGTTATGAGTCTACAATAAAAAACAAGGCTAATTTTAGCAAGATAGCAAAGAGGTCATAAGTTTCCCCTCAACATTGTACATTTAAAAAAGTATTATAGAAGCCATAAAAGGTTCTTAAAAATCATAAGAAAGGAAACCATAGATACTCCTTAAATATTATAATAAGTTAAGGAAGATATAGAAGCTCGTTTAAAAACTAGAAGAAAATTTAGGAAGCCATTGAAACTTCATAAAGGAATTGCAAGAAATTTTTAATTAGTTTAATTAAAGAGCATTGGAAGCTTACAAAGAATAAAGAAATATCCAAGGCCAAAGGTGAATAATAAAATTCTTTCCAAGTAGTTACAAAAATATTTTTGAAGTATTAAAATATTGTTGAAAACATTCCAAATTGCAAGGAGTTCACAAAATAAAAAGATAAGCATTATTATATAAAGTTACAGAAATAATTTTATCTCAAAAGATAAACATATACAAATAATGTGCAATTCAAAAAGCCAATAAGTCCAATGAAGAAATTAGTAGGATAAGATAATCCTAAACATCTAAAAGTCTTACAAAGACAAAGGAGTATAAGCCATTGACCAACAACAAATAGAGTTTTTTTAACTAATTATTATGAGCATTCCAATTGGAACAATTTTTAATTGAGTAAGAAAAACAAACTTTGCATGCATAAAGGAAACATCCAAAGCTAATAACCAAAACTAGAAAATTCATGAGGTGCATGAGAAACTAAATTCCAAGACATAAAATGTATCAAGAAATGACCAAGAAGCAAAAGGAACCCATGAACGTTTATTTAAATAATAAAGAACAGTCATTGCATGAATGCTTGAAAATAAATAAGCATCCAAGCCAAGGATTCTGTGTGACTACAATTGATAAAAGGCATGATAATGTTTGGTAAGAGGGAGATTATACATATAACCTTAAACCATTCAAATAATAAATTCCAAGTATAAAAAGATCAAAGGATTATCAAAAAATCGTAATTTCCATCCATCAATAGAGGTTTTTATAACATTAAAAATTACACCAACAAAATATTTGTTAAAAGGTTCTAGAACATTTTATTCAAAGGATATTCTAGTGAACAAGCAAAACGCTTCACTTTATTGAAGTCAAGAATGACTTAGGTGTAAAACCAAAATGAAGAGACATCTAAGATAAAATAAATATAGATACAAGAATAAGCTAGGATGTGACATATTAGGATATTACATCAAAGAAGGAAACTATAAATCATTCATACAAATATAAACACTTTAGCTGAGAAATATAAATTCATTTTGAGTTACTGTCATTTTGGCAAAAATTGCACCATCAAAAAGTTATATTTATGAAATTTGGAACTCTATGAATAGACATCAACCAAAATCTTATTCAATTAAGGTTCTAGCACACAAAAATTACTCTATCTAAAATAAAGCAAAATATTCTTGTAATCCTCTCCAATCAAAGTGTTTTAAATAGTATAGATGCCTCCCCCTTCCAATAAGAAGAATTGAGCACTCAAATTATAGCTCGAGTAGCCAAATACAAGAAAAATTAAAGTCTTTAAAATATTTTCATTATGTGGACATTTGAAGCCTAGACATGCATAAGAACATTGAAATAAAATAAAGCTTTATTCTTTCCTTATTAAAATTGCAAGATAAAAGGAAAGACTTATATTTTTGGATAGAAAAGTAAATATTGGAATATTCTAAATAATATTCCTTAGAATAAGAAAATTCACTCTAGTTATTATTTTTCCTAACACTAGTTATTCTCTCAATTTTGAAGCATCAATTAAAATTCTAATATAGGCTTATATATACTCATTGAAAAGCATTTTTCAATGTGAATTCAATAGAAGAAAACTATTTAAATTTTGTGAAATTTTACCATGGCTAGTGGAGCACTAAAGTTCCTATTACCTAATTCCTAACTATTAAGTAGGAACAAGTATTCTATATGGAAAACTAAACTTAGAATAAATCTTGAGTTTGAGAAAGTATGTCAAGTAGTAGATGGGACAATTACCCATCCTAAATAATAAAATGAAGACCAAATAGAGTTTAAAAAGGAAAACAAAAAAGCAATATTAATCATGATGTTCAAAGTAGTAGTTGAAATCCATGAAAATATTTGGGACTCAAAAATGACCAAAAATTCATGTGAAAAGCTAAAAATAGTTGTGAAGCAAAGATTCAAAATCAAATTATTTTCCTCTAGAGCCATATCCATTGTTTAAATATGAAGAGTGTTGATAATGTGGAATATTTCATGAGGAGAATTTTAGAACTAAGAACATCACTACAAGCATTAGGACAAGAAGTATCTTATGAAACTATTATTCCAATTATTTTGAGATCTCTCCCATCAAAGTAATATCATTTAATAAACACCAAGCTTTGGAAATTTGATGAAGCTACTTCAAAAAGTAGAGGGCTCACATACAACAAATAAAATTATGTCTTCCAATTCAATAAATTATGCATTTTGGTTCATGTGAAGAATCCAAAAAAATCCATTATTATAAAATTTACAAGTTGTCTACTTGAACCATTATATTAGGAGTTGAAATATACTCACTTGGATACTTTAGATGTAGCTTTAAACCATGCACAATTGGTGGAGGAGAAGCTTGCTAGTCAATAAAGAGGAGCTTAATATTCAAGATCCACCAAGGTGTCTAATTAGCCACAACAAGTGAAGAAAACATCTTCTTCTCCTTTCCCTTCTCCTTATACTTCCTCTTCTTATTCTTCCTCTAAACGGTCTTATTATTATTATTATTCTAAAAAATCTTGTACTTATTGTAAGAAGCAAGGACATCTTACATATCAATATTTTATGTTGCATACAATGAAGAAATAAACCTTAGTTGTAAAGTATCCTAATGGGGACCCCATAGATGACCCTCTTGAGACTATGGGATAAGGAAAAATATATCAAGAGTTAAATGATAAATTAAATAATTTAACCCTTATGCATCACAATTCTTCTATAAGTGACCATGAAAAAATTCAAATCACTAGAGCCCATGTGACTTGTGAATTTTTTATAGATTGTATTATTGACAACTCATAGAAAAATCTAATTACAAGTTTTGTTATCGACAGGTTGAAGCTTCCATTGAGTCCTCATGCTCATATTTATTCTTTGATATGGAAATATAGTGTGAGAAATTTTGGTTTTATACACACTTGCACTGTCTCATTTACATTTAGTCTAAAATTTATGGACAAGGTCACATGTTATGTCACCTTGATGGATTTTTATGGTTTATTGCTAGGAAAAGGCTATCAATATGATAGGAATACTACTTATAATACCTTCTAGAATACTTATAATTTACAATTGGATAACAAGGAAGATCTAATAAGGTTGACTCAACCTACTACTAATTTGGTTTAAGCACACAAATTAGTAAATCAAGCACAAGAGTTGGAATTAATATTCATAAGGTCAAAAAATGAAGATACTTAAGCATCACTTCATAATTCTATAAAAAATGCTTCACTTACCAAACTTTTGCAATCTTATGCACAAGTGTTCAAGGAAACTTCTAGTATTTGTCCTATAAGAGAAATAAATCATAGAATAGATCTTATTCTTGGAGCATCTCTTCTTAATGCACCCATGTACAGACAATCAATGCCTCAAAAGGAAGAAATAAAAAAGCAAATTAATGATTTTTTTATTTAAAGGCTTCTTTAAGCCAAGTACATCTCCTTGTGCTTCACCTATTTTGTTAGTACTTAAGAAATATGGTACTTGGTCATAATGTATTGATTTCACGTCCTTGAATAAAATCACCATCAAGGATAGCTATCCACTCCCTAGAATTGATGATATTTTAGATCAACTACAAGGGGAAAAGTTTTTTTCAAAGATAGATCTAAAATATCGATATCATCAGGTTCAAGTGTAGGTGGAGGATACATGGAAGACAATATTTAAGACAAATTTGGCCTTAATTGAGTTTCTTTTTATACCTTTTAGTCTTACCAATGCACCAAATTCATTATTGAGGCTTATGAATGAATGGGGTGTTTAAGGACAAATGGATAAATTTGTTATCATTTAACTTGATCAAATTCTACTTTTGACACCTACTTGGAAGGCTCATCTAGCTCACCTAACACAATTTGTCCAAACCCTTCAAGAGTACCAATTGTATGCTAGCCTCCCATAGTATTCGTTTTATCATTACTCCATGTCTTATCTTGGCTTTATCATCAATGATCAAGGTATTCAAGTGGATCCTTCCAATGTCGGAGTCCTCCTCCATTGGCCCACTTCTATTACTATCACTAAATTAAGGAGTTTTCTTGGACTTACCAATTTCTACTGCAAATTCATTCCTATGTTTTGCACTGTTATAACTCCATTCTATAATTTGATTAGGGCCAAAGTTATATTTCAATCGACAAAGGATCATGTTCATGCCTTTGATACATTGAAATAAAAAATATGTATAGCCCTTGTCCTAGTACTTCGTGACCTATCTCAACCTTTTGAGATAGACACAAATGCTTTATAGTTTACCCTTGGAGTTGTATTGAAGCAAAATTCCCATCCAATGGCATATCATTCTAAGACATTCTCAACTACCAAATAAAACTATTCCACCTATGATAAAGAGTTGTATGCCTTGGTACAAGCTATTAAGTACTAGAGACATCCCTTCTTGGTAAAATGACTATTGTACATATTAATCATGCCCCTTAAGTTTCCAAAATATTAAGACAAGATTAAAGAAACATGCCACATGAAGTGGGTAACCTACCTGTATTAGTTTCACTTAGTGATCAAGTACAAAAAATGAATTAGTAACAATGTAGTAGATTGTTTGAGTCACCCTTCAACAACTTTTCATTGATAGTGGTGACTACTTCTCACATTGTTTTCCAGATTTGGCTTGCCCAATATCCTCTTAATTCAGATTTTGGCATTGTTTACCAACATGTTTTACATCCTTATTCTACTAGCCTCACATGTAGAGAGATGTGTTGAAAATTTTGAGATAGTGTGTTGTTTTCTACCACTCCAATCCAGGAAAAAGAAAATTAGGATTAAGTGTTTCATTCCTCATTTCTTCTTGTCCTTGGAAAAGTATTTCAATAAACTTGTTGTGTGGACTCCTAATGACTATTCAATAACATGATTGAATGTATTTGGTTGGGGATCTATTAAATAAGATGACTAAGTTTATTCCATGAAAAAGACCAGTTTTGCACTTAACTTAGTCCAACTTTTATTTGAGACAATATGACATTCCTTTTGTGCGTTAGTTTTGGAGATCATTGTGAAATATTTTAGAATTTTCTTCTAACTTCCCATGATTTTTCATCCATAGTTAGATGGTTAAACTAAAGTGGTTAATCATACTCTTGTTTAAAGTTTGAAACTTTATCATCACACTTCTCTAGAGAAGTAGGATTTGAGCCTCACTCAAACTGAGCATACCTATAATAGATTCATTCACACATCCATTGGACATTCTACTTTTGAGGTTTATCTTGGGTTTCAGTCATTGGCACCATATGAGTTACCTTTATATTTACCTTCTTCCACTACTATTCAAATTAAAAAGGAGTAATATTAGGCAACATCTCTCATCCAAAACTTGCTGAGTCATTAGTCTAAAGTGGTTCATGAAGAACACAAGCTTATACTAAGAGGGGGGTGAATAGTATAAGATCAAATTTTACTTTTCTTTCCCAAAAAATATTATCCAATATTATCAATGGCAATATCAATAGCAGTAATCAAAGCAATGCAAAATCATCACACACAAGAGAGACACAAATTTAACGTGGTTCATCCAATGTGGGCTACTCCACAAAGAAAATATTTCCTCTAAATTTTCTCCACAAATCTCTTGGGAATAAAATCCCTATTACAATGTTTATGGACCTCTATCTAAAGAAGACACCAATCCCCTATGCTCTGATTTGTGGATCTCTCTCCACAGGATAACTCTTTCCCCTTTTCTCTGTTTCATAGAATTTGATCTAGGAGAACTCTATCTCCTCAACTAGTTTGTGGATATCTCTCCACAAAAGAACTCTATCTTCCTAGCTAGTTCACAGATCACACTCCACAGGAGAACTCTTTCCCCTTACTTTGGTTTGTGGATCTCTCTCCATAGGAAAACTATTTTCTCTTTCTCTAGTTTGTGGATCTCTCTCCACAAGAGAAATATTTCCCCTTTATCTATTTTATGGATCTCTCCCCGCAAGAGAAGTCTTTCCCCTTGCTCTGGTTCATGTATCTCTCTCCACAGAAGAACTCTATCTCCTCTGCTATGGTTGGTGATATTATAGAAGACTTTTGCCCCCACTACTTTGGCTTGTGGATCTCTCTCCATAGGAGACCTATGTCCCCACTGTAATGGTTGATGGATCTCTATCCACTGGAGATTGATGTCCTCTTTTCTTTGTCACCTCCAAAGCTTGCTCTCAAATATATTTCAAGTTTGCACCAAACTCTGTCCCAAGTCTAACACAAATCTGCTCCAACTCTGCTCACAAATCTGCATTAAATTCTATCTCAAATCTACATAAAACTCTATCTCAAATCTACATAAAACTCTATCTCAAATCTATCCCCAATATTTAAAACAAATCTTGATCAAATAAACAATCAAACTTGCTCTCAAGTCTATCTCAAAACTATCCTCAAGCCTTAACACAAAGCTTGAACAAATCTACTCTCAATTCTATTTCAAGTCTTCACAAGACTTCCTCAAATATGCCTTCAAGAATTATCAAAATAATTTCTCAAATATGTCCTTATGTCTTCTAAAAATACTTGTTCAAATCTATCCTCAAGCCTTCTCAAAGACTTGCTCAAATATGTCCTCAAGACTTCTTAAAGAATTGCTCAAATTTGTCCTTAATACTTCTCAAAAAACTTTACCAAATATTTCCAAACCTTGCACACAAGAAAAGCTTATACCTTTTTAAAAAATGCTTTCTTCAAACAAAATATATTCTACTCAGAATTCATTTAACCTCTGGAGCATATAGAGAATTATATGCTCTATCAAATAGCTCAATATGTTCTACTCAATCATTAAGTCTATTGCTTCCACATGTCTCACATTTATTGCTCTTTTAAAGATAGATCTAGTCTAGCATATGACACCTATATTCTTGATGTACACACTTGCTTTCACAAATATTATTTTTAATGTTTGCACATTCACTTTAAATATCACTCAAAACCAATGCTCAAGAGTTTCATACAATCATTCAACCAATGAAACACAACCTACTCACAAAACCTAACATATTTCATTCCACTTTCTTTCAACAAGGATGCACAATATATATTTCAAAACCTAACTCATATATTTCCAACAATGCTTATCAAACAATAATTTTATCTCCACCTTATGTTCCAAACATCCACTTCAACAAAAAAACTTTAT
Source organism: Wollemia nobilis (assembly GCA_028583015.1). Taxonomy (NCBI): domain Eukaryota; kingdom Viridiplantae; phylum Streptophyta; class Pinopsida; order Araucariales; family Araucariaceae; genus Wollemia; species Wollemia nobilis. Next base: position 3,513,561 of record JAQPPZ010001273.1, on the reverse strand, counting down.
ACAAATACTAATGTGCCCATACCTCTTTATTTGCTTTGATGGAGATATGTCTTCAAAACCTGTATCACCAAAAAACAATTCCTTTTGTGCCACTCAAGGTTAAATAGCAATATTCTATCGCAAAATTTCCACATGAATTTTCCCTCAATAAGGTGCTCAATCATTTCTAAAAATAATGTTCTAGGACTCTTCTTTGGTTCTCAAGGACAATGCATTAAACCTAAAAAAACTTCTCTCAATAATTTCCTTTTTATAAAAGAAAAACATCACCCTTTACAACTTTTATCTCCCTCTATAATAAAATAATTTTCAATTTATTTTAATGTCCAAGAACCAAGAATTACAATTCTAAATAAACCATTTACAAACTTATCACTCCAATCTTTATATTTAAGATAACTAGCAGCAATAATATTTAAATATTATGCAAAAATTTATTTCTCCTTATACCTCCTATATGTCAAACTATACACCAAATCACATCCACCAAATATACACTATAACCAACATTTAATTAAATTTTGGAGCATACCTTATAAAAAAATTTATTCCTTGCTATCATGGATGGGAATCGACCCTTTGACCTCTACCTTCTAAGCACATTGCTTGACCGCTTGTGCTAGCTAAGCGATTGAGACCTAACGCTTGACCTCCACATTTTATCTCATGCTGCCTCCGACGAAAATGAAACAAAACACTTCAAACGACACTAGAGGGAATCAAATCGTAAACCTTTCCTCTGCCAGCACCTTATACAGGACCCACCTACCACTTGGGCTACCAGACCTAGCTAAAACAAAACATCCGTCGCCTTGTCCTTATCTACTGTCACTCGTTCGACGAATGGATTTCCAACACTTTTCACTATACTCCATGATCAATTTTTCTTTCGCATTAAGTTTGGATGATTTGAAAATAATTTTTTCTCCTCCCTTTTATATGCTTTCAAAGCATTTTTATGACGTTGGTGAAAACATTTATTTGCCTTCATTTAAATTTGAATTTTGTGCTCTTTGCCAATTTCAAATTTAATTTTATATTTAATATAATATTTAACTTTGTTTAAATATTATATTATTTAACTTTAGTATTTAAACAATATTTTTGCATGGGGGTCTTCATCAACTTTTTATTTTTCCTTTTAATAAGCCATTTTGGCTTAGTTATTTTAATATAAAAATATTATAATATTTTCTTTTTCCTTTTAAAACCTTAGTGTAAACTTTTATCTTCAACCTTTTAATCAACCACTTTTCCTTATAATATAAAATATTATAATCATTTATTTTTACCAATTTTCTTGTATCAAAATGAACTTTGCCTTACATCAAACACTTGACATTAATGACAACATAATTACTCAAAATTTCCAACAATATCCCCCTTTCTAAAAATTCCTTTTCCCTTCCTTTTCCAAATTTGCTCCCCCTGAGAAAATGCTCCCCTGACTGAATGCTCTCCCCCTTACTCAAATCTCTCCCTATTTGACATTAATGGCAAAGGGAATTCTTGGGGGCCAAAGATAATACTCTTAGCTCAACCCCCTCCCCACATCCTCTCCTTGAGGTGATTAATTTTTGGGTGGGATTACTACTACTCCCAGCATATAATGCTCTTTTTCTTTGTCAACCTTCTTTCTCAACATACCCTTTTGATCCTTTTGAGTGTCCTTATTCTTGCTTATCTCTAGATGCTCTGGAAACTCTGTTCTGTACCACTTGGCTTTATGCCCTATATTATTACACTTGTAACACTTAATGTTATAGTTCATAGAAGGTACAAATGTCTTGACGTTTCTCCTCGTGAATCCATACTCATTTTTGTCATGAACCCTATAGTGGATTGCTTTGTGACCAAATCGATTACAAGAGTAGTATACCCTTGAAAGAGATGTCCATATTTGAAGTTATTCTTGGTAAAATCATATTCCTTCTTTTCATGAACCCTGCAATGCATAGCCTTGTGATCAAACCTGTTACATGAAAAGCAACGTCCTTTTAAGAACTCTTTCCTTGAACCCATTGGTATCTTAGTCCTTTCTTATTTGTGATGATACATGTTCCTTGTTTGTGTATTGTTTCCTTTCTTAGTGAAGCTTCTATTCTTCAACTTATCTTCATAAGTCTCAATTTCTTCTTCATTCTCTTCCTCTAAACCTTCTTCTTATTTTGAGCTTGAGCTTGAACCTTCTTCTTGTTTCCCTTGTCCTTATTCAAAACCAAGTCTTGTTTTGATAGATGAAGATCTTTGTGCATTGATAATATTATCTAAAGTCTTTGAATATTTTCCAAACCTGTGTAGCTTTTCCTTAGAATCTTTCACTTCCATCCTTAGTGAAACTACCTCATGTTATAATATTTCACATTCTAATACTTTTGCCTCTAAATTTTCTTTAAATCTCCTTGTCTTAGCTATTGAGTTTGTCAGGTCTTGTATAAACTTTTCTTTTTCCTCATCACATTATTGAACTTGAGCCCTAAATTTTAAATTATGTTTTCTAACCGTTTTCAATTCTTTAAGAGCAGTAATAAGTTTTGCTTCTAGATCTACTATGCCTTCTTCATTTTTTGAATCTTTTTCTACTCCTTGGTTTTCAAGGGCATCTTCATACTTTTCAACTTTACCTTCAACAAAAGCATTTTCTTCCTCTCCTATTGCCAATAATAAAATCTCCTCTTCTTCACTATCTGAAGGTATTTCATCACTATCACTTGAAGACTTGCTTCCATTATCAACATAGAAACTCTTCTTATGCCTTTGAAAAACTTCTTTTCATGCTTGTTTTGACCATACTTGTTTTTCTTTTCACACCTAGATTTTCCTCCTTCCTTTTTCTAATGATCCTATTTCTCTTCACTGCTACTGCTTTCAACTTTTGGAAAATTAGATAAATAGTGACCAAAATTTCCATAATTTAAACATTTCACTATTTTCATACCTTTGTGCTCCTTTGAGTCCTTCTTGTTTCTTCTACCATAGTTATCTTCTTCATCACTATTTGAATCACCACTTGATTCTGGTTTCTTATCCTTTGTCTTCTTTGATGCTTTGAAGGATACCTCTTTCTTGGGGTTGGGATCCTTTACCATTATCATCTCATAAGTTATAAGAATTCCATGTAACTCATCCATAGTCAACTGATCAATATATTTCATCTCTTCTATAGCTAAAACTTTTCCATAATACCTTGTAGAAAGTGACCTTAAGACTTTCTGAGCAACATGGATTCTTCAAATTTAAATCCAAGTTCATGCATGGTAATAACAATATCATCCACACGAATTAAGTAAGTAGCAATGTCTTCCTCATATTCCATATTCAAATCTTCAAACATTTTCTTGTGGTTTTGTAGTTTTTCCATCTTGACCTTTTTATTTCCCTCATAGGCTTGCTTCAATTTTTCCCAAATATCTTTTGCTGATTTGCAATGCATAACTTTCACAAATTCTGCTTCATTGAATCCACTTAGGATTGTATGCATAGCCTTAGCATTATTCACATATACGAGCTTACCATATTTATCTGTGTAAGGATTAGTTGTAGGTGTGAACCTATCCTCAACTGCTTGCCATGTCTCATATCATTATGACATCAAGTAAGTCCTCATTATTATGCTCTAAAATGTATAATTGTTTCCATAGAATAATGGTTCCATATTTTATGAAGATCCATTCTTAGATGCCATATGTGTTCCTATAACTTCTTCCTTCAAGCTATTAGACTATTCCGAAGGAACCCGCTTTGATACCAATTAAATAACATAGGCTTATACTGAGAGGGGGGTGAATAGTATAAGATCAAATTTTACTTTTCTTTCTAAAATAATATTATCTAATATTATCAATGACAATATCAATAGCAATAATCAAATAAATGCACAAATCATCACACACAAGAGAGACACAAATTTAACATGGTTCACCCAATGTGGGCTACTCCATGGAGAAAATATTTCCACTAAATTTTCTCAATAAATATATTGGGAATCAATTTCCTATTACAATATTTATGGACCTCTATCCAAAGGAGACACCAACCCGCTATGATCTGATTTGTGGATCTCTCTCCATAAAAAAATCTTTTCCCTTTTCTCTGGTTCATGGAACTTGATCCAGGAGAACTCTATCTCCTCAAATAGTTCATGGATATATCTCCATATAAGAACTCTATCTTATCATCTAGTTCACAGGTCACACTCCATAGGATAACTCTTTCCCCTTGCTCTGGTTTATGGATCTCTCTCCATAGGAGAACTCTTTTCCCTTGATATAGTTTGTCGATCTCTCTCTATAGGAGAAATATTTCCCTTTTTTCTATTTTGTGGATCTCTCTCTATATAATAACTATATCTCCTTTTCTCTGGTTGGTGATCTTTTTGAAGACTTCTACCCCCACTGCTCTAGCTTGTGGATCTCTATCCACAGGAGACCTATGTCCCCACTACATTGGTTGATTGATCTCTATCCACTAGATACTGTTGTCATCTTTGCAATATCACCTCAAAAGCTTACTCTCAACTATGTCTCAATTATACACCAAAATTTGTCCTAAGTCTAGCACAAATCTACTCCAAATTTGCTCATAAATCTACACTAAACTTTATTTTAAATCTACACAAAACTCTATCTTAAATCTATCTCCAATCCTTAACACAAAGCTTGATCAAATCAACAACCAAACCTGCTCTCAAATTTGTCTCAAAACTATCCTCAAGCCTTAACACAAAGCTTGAATAAATCTACTCTCAATTCAGTTTCAAGTTTTCACAAGACTTCCTCAAATCTGCCTTTAAGCCTTCTCAAAAGACTTGCTCAAATATGTCCTCAAGTCTTCTCAAAAGGTTTGTTCAAATATATCCTCAAGACTTCTCAAAGACTTTCTCAAATATATCCTCAAGCCTTCTTAAAAACTTGCTCAAATATTTCCCTAATATTGCTCATAAAACTATAGCAAATATTTCCAAGCCTTGCACACAAGCAAAGCTTATATCTTTTTCAGAAATGCTTTCTTCAAACAAAATATATTCTACTCAGAATTCGTTTAACCTAAGGAACATATATAGAATGGTATGCTCTATAAAATAGCTCAATATGTTCTACTCAATCATTAAGTCTGTTGCCTTCACATTTCTCAAATTTATTGCTATTTTACATATAAATCTAGTCTAGCATATGACACATATCTTCTTAATGCACACACTTGCTTTCATAAATATGATTTCTAATGTCTGCACATTCAATTTCAATATCACTCAAAACCAATGCTCAAGATATTCACACAATCATTCAACCAATAAAACACAATCTGCTCATAAACCCTAACATAGGTCTTTCCACTTTATTTAAACAAGGATGCACAATATAGATTTAAAAATCTTATTCATATATTTCCAACAATGCTTATAAAACAATCCTTTTCTCTCCACCTTATGTTCCAACCATCCATTTCAACAAAAATACTTTAGACAAAGACTGATGTGCCCATACCTCTTTATTTGCTTTGATGGAGATATATCTTCAAAATATTTCTCACCAAAAACCAATTCCTTTTATGCCACTTCAAGGTTAAATAGCAAGATTCTATCTTAAAATATCCACATGAATTTTCCCTCAATAAGGTGCTCAATGAATTTTGAAAATAATGTTCTAGGACTCTTCTTTTGTTCTCAAGGACAATGCATTAAACCTCAACAAACTTCTCTCAATAATTTTTCTTTTATAGAACAGTAACATCACCCTTTACACCTTTTATCTCCCTCTATCATAAAGTAATTTTCAATTTATTTTAATGTCCAAGAACCAAGAATTACAATTCTAAATAAACCATTTACAAACTTATCACTCCAATATTTGCATTTAAGATAACTAACAACAATAATATTTAAATATTATACAAAAATTTATTTCTCCTTATACCTCCTATATGCCAAACTATACACCAAATCACATCTACCAAATATACACTAAAGCCAACATTTAATTAAATTTTGGAGCATACCTTATAATAAAAATTATTCCTTGTTGTCACGGATGGGAATTGACCCTTTGACCTCTACCTTCTAAGCGCAACACTTGACCGCTTGTGCTAGCCAAGCGATTGAGACCTAACCCTTAGCCTCCATGTTTTATCTCTTGCTCCCTCCAATGAAAATGAAATAAAACACTTCAAACGATGCTAGGGAGAATCGAACCACAAAACTTTCCTTTGCCAACACCTTACACAGGACTCGCCTGCCACTTGGGCTACCAAACCTTGCTGAAACAAAATGTTCGTCGCCTTGTCCTTATATGTTGGTGCTTGTTCGATGAATGGGTTTCCAAAAAATTTCACTATACTCCATGATCAATTTTTCTTTTGCATTAACTTCAGATGATTTGAAAATAATTTTTGCTCCTCCATTTTATATAATTTCGAAGCATTTTCATGACATCCGCAAAAACCTTCATTTGCCTTCATTTAAATTTGAATTTTGGCGCCCTTTGCCAATTTCAAATTTAATTTTATATTTAATATAATATTTAACTTTGTTTAAATATTATATTATTTAACTTTAGTATTTAAAAAATACTTTTGCATGGGGGCCTTCGTCAATTTTTATTTTTCCTTTTAATAAGCCCTTTTGGCTTAATTATTATAATATTAAAATATTATAATATTTTCTTTTTCTTTTTAAAACCTTGGCATAAATTTTTGTCTTCAACCTTTTAACCAACCACTTTGGCTTATAATATAAAATATTATAACCATTTCTTTTTACCAATTTTCTTGTATCAAAATGAACTTTGCCTTGCATCAAACACTTGACATCAATGACAACATAATTACTCAAAATTTCCAATAGTTCATGTTTTTTAGAAGACTCAATAGCAACAAAAACAAGCTATGTGTTAGGAACCTACTATAAAAAATAAACACTCACACAAAATAATGAAAATAACATAAATGCTCAAAACACCACTATGGAAATGTAAATGCAGAAGGAAAAATCTCACAAATAGCATTGAATCATAGGCTACTTCGAGGGGGAAACCTATTTTAGTACTTTCATTCAATTATGTAAAAAGATACATACAATACTGCTTCTCGCAGTTTTAAAGATTTCATCGACCACCAAACTTCCATGGTTGGATTACATGCAAAATGCCACCTAGGCTAGAATTTCCTACCTGTAAAGCAATTACAATCTTGATAACAGTTACATAAAATGATGCCATTTGTCTTGGCACTTCTATATCCCTAATTATTACAAAACATTGCAAAATATTATCATGGGTGTTTCCCACATTTACAAACTATTACAAAATATTATCATGGGTGTTCTCCACGTTCACAAGGACTATTACATCATAGTGTTAGGATGGGATCCTAACACTATGGATAAGAATTGTGTTCCTCATCCATTTTAGGTTGGAGATAATGTTTGGATATATTTGCACAAACGATGTTTTGTAGACAAGGCACATAGTAAAATCAAACCACTTAACTATGGATCTTACACCATTCTTTAGCAAGTGTTCAAGATTATCTTTCACCTTGATCTTCTAGCTCATCTAGGTATTCATGATGTCATTAATGTGGATCTTTTGGAAGTGGTACCAGGATTTCACTTTGGAGACCAATCTTATCATTAGTCATCCTACCAATGTGGTACCTAAATTTTAGCTTCTACTTCATACAGACCAAGTGTTCATCATGAAGATGCAACAGACATGTTAAAGATTTTCCACTTCCTACCTTGTTGCCCGTTGTGGTCATATTCCACACCAAGCTTGTTGGATATCACATCATCAAATGTCCTGCAATTTTTCTTTTCTTTCGAAAGCATTGAAGTCCAATGATTCTATGGTGGAGAGGGATGATGAGGACCACAGTGGATGAATGTAATAGTTAGGCTAAATTATCTCCTATGTTAAGCCTATACTCGTATTGCGTAAAGCTTCTTCTAGCTCACATTTGTTACTTTGTAAGCTTATAGTTAGCTCATGTTGTTATTTCAATATACTATGATTGTTGGTTGGTTAAGATGATAGCTATCTTATCTAGTTGGTTATGCTTTTTGGATAGCTAGTTGTCATCCATTTTTGTACATCTTATGTGCTTATTTAAGCACCATGAATAATGCATTTTGTAGCTTCTTTGATCCACAATATTTATAGATAGCATGCATTGCACAAAAACAGTTCCAAGGCATCACATGCTACATGATAACACTTCCAAGACAATTTGCACTAGACACATCTTGCATGACAATGTTCTCTTATAATTGACTCTCATGCTCTTGTGTGAATTGCACTTTCACTCAACAAGATCTTCACTTGGGTTGTTGTAACACCTTGTTTTTTCTTGTAACCCTATACGCACTAGACAATATGATTTACAACATACAACTTAAATAACACAATGCATTTATCGTTTAAATAGACATACAAAAGAAAATCCAAGGTGAATAGCAATAGTATTGCTTATATATTAAATTATTGTATATGCAATACTTTTGCATCCATTGTCTCTTGAACATTGTAGAGATGTTAGTTTTATCGTCTTATTAGAGGTCCATTATTAATGAATAGATTTTATATTAAAAATATTTTTTCAGAACAATAGATTAGTCAGAGCCGTACCCACTGATCTAATTAAATCTAGTTTATAACTTAGTAAAAGGTTTCTTATCCTGGCTTATTCTCTTTCTGCAATGAATTCAAACACCGATAATGTGTTTTATGTCACTACAATTAGCAAGAAATGTTTTTTTCCCTCTTTATTGTAAGAGAAATATTGTTGATCTCTTACTGTTACTTGTATGACGCAGAGATTATCCACAAAATAATTTTCAACGGGACAACCAAAGTCCCAAAATAAAAAGTTGGAGTCTCGGACTGATTGGTGGTTCACTGATATTCATAGCAGTAATAATTATATTTATAAGTTTCTTGTGGAGACACAAACGTAGATCACAAGTTGAGACCACAAACAGTGCTATTTTGCTAACCACACATTCATTTACAGGTGATCTTAAAACCTCTATTATATAAGAGAGTGGTTATTATACCTTACAATTGATTTTCTTCTTGGTTCTTGTTTCAAAACTTATTCAACAGCTTTCTTCTTGTAGATAACGAAGATCAAAGAGAAATTAAACTCCTATAGAATATACCAACGAAGAAATTAAAGACCTAAAAAAAAAAAACTATTCCACTATCATTGGCAAGGGAGGATTTGGTTCCATATTTAGAGGAAGACTCTCGGGATACGAAGTTGCGGTCAAGATCCTCTCAATTAATTCGTACCAAGGGCAGCTAGAATTCCAAAATGAGGTGGGTTTCTTTACAAATATTTGGAATAATTATCTACGAAAGAGAGGATTTGTTTTAATCTATTCATTATTTTTCTCTTCCGTAAAGTCTTCCATGGGGTAAGGGGGATGCGGGAGGCTCCCGCCTCGGTGGGATGGCCCCGCTTCATTTGCCTGCTCCCCCTTTTTCAGGCCTGCGTTCCAAGTTCACTGGAGGCTCCTACCTCGGTTTTCTTAGGCGTGTTTTTAGTGTGACTATTTTTTCGCAGTTGTATGGATCATATCGCTGACTCTGTCCCAAATGCTCGTGGTTTAGTTGGTTTTCGGTTAGTCCAGTTGGAGGCTGTGGTTTCAGAAATGGGTTTGGCAATATTTTTCCTATAATTTTTGCTCAGGATCTCTATTTGTGTTTTTTCGTGGCTTTAGAGGCCCCGTGTTTAGCATCTGTAGATGGTCATTCCTTTCAGCTTCAAATCAGGTTTTGCAATGTTTTTGGGATTTCTTTGTAGATCCAGTGTTTGTTCGTTTCAAGGTTTTTCGTTGGTGCCTCTTGCTACAATTTGTCTTTTCAATCTTGAGGAGGACCCCGTGCTTGTTCGTGAAGCTGTAGCTTTGGATTTCGTGGTTTCTTCCCTAAATGGATTTTTGTGGGACTGTGTGCTCTTCTGATAGGGTTGTTTGTTTGTTGGGTCGATTTTGCAGTCTTTAAGTTCATGGTTGGGGACCTCATAATTCATGGTTTACTACAAATATTGGGCCACGTTTGACAATCCCTGTGTTCAGGTTTGCCCTAGTCATGGGTCATCGTGGCGCGGTCTTCGGATTTTCCTTACAACTTGCGTTTTCAATCTCCTTCGCAGGGAGATCTTTTGGCCTATCAATATCTCTACTAACTGTTGATCCACTTTTCAGACCATTTTTTTGTTTCAGTTGTTTGCGAGGTTCTTCTTGCTACAGTTGGTTTTTCAGTTTTACCCAACAACCTTATTGGAAAATGATGCTTATTCTGATATGTATTCTGGTTTCAATGTTGAGTGAAATGGGTGTTTCACTCAAGACCTTGCTTCTTGGCCAATTCTAGGTGGGTCTGTGGTTATCTTGAGCTTTTATGGAAGGGTTTTTTCACTTTTCTGGTTCAGGTCGTGATGATCCCATGCCTTCTCAACCGAGATTCTCTCGTATTGCAGTTGATGCTTGATGGTTTAATTCCTGGTGGGAGTTCTTTGTTCCTGCTGCCTTCCTAGACGGAGTTGGGTTGTTTTTCCGGTAGGTTTGGACCTTGTTTACTGATTTTATATATGGGCTTCTGTTAGATGGGTTTGTCCTTTCTTGGTAGTTTTGTTTTCTTGTCTTTTCGAGGTGGAAAATAGATTTCCGGTTTTCCTCTTAAGCAGGATTGTCATTTTTAAATTTTAATTTTAACTTTGTCCTGAGCCCTGGGTGGGATTATCCTTATTAGGCCCGTTAGCAGATTTTTTTAAATTTTATTTTTGTCCTGTAGAAGGTGGTCCTTCTCTGATGGATGATCCCAGTTTGAAGTTGGTCCCTCTAAACCAGGCCGCTTTCCTTTGCTCTTTTATTGTAAATCTAATGACTCGTTTTTGTTTACTGACTTTGCTGACTGATTTGTAAACCTGGTTTACTCAAAACCTTTTCAAAACCAACTTTTTTAATACAACCTACCCAAAAAAAAAAGTCTTTCGTTTATGACAAAGTGTTTTGTATTCGTTCGATCTAGGTAACATTGGAACATTGAAAGATCATCTATATGGTAATTTCAAATCCACCTTCCTATGATACAGTAATTAAGGTTAAATGCTCATCTTAGTAATTATGCGCTACTACTTTGTTCGTAGGTGTAGCCAAACTGAAGAATCCACTTGATTGGCGTACGCGACTCAACATTGCTCTACAAACAGCACAGGGTAATTTGCTCAGAAGAGTGATTGATTTCTTGTTTGCTATGGCTATCACTATGCTACGGTGAAATTGAATACAACTATGACTATTTTCGCAGGCTTGCTTTATCTACATCAAGGTTGTAACTCACCGATCATACACAGAGATATCAAGTGCAGCAATATACTTTTGGATAGGAGAATGTGCTCAAAGGTAGCTGACTTTGGTCTATCCAAGCTGATAAACAGCTCACGAAGGTTTGTTGCAACGGGTGTCAAGGGCACCATGGGTTACCTTGATCCAGAGTTGCAACGGGTGTCAAGGGTGAAGAAAATCTGGATTAATATTTCTAAGAAAGGGCACCATGGGTTACCTCATTAAAATACTTGATTCGGTAATTCTTCGAGAATTTGATGTGTATTATCTCTATGGCAGACTCATTGTAACAAGTATTTTAATGATGTATATTTTTCAGGCGCGAAGGCTACTTGCACGCGGTAATCTATGGAGCTTCTGGATCCTTCATTAGGCGACCGATATGATTTAGCATCAGCTTGGAAGGTTGCAGAGATCGCATACACATGCGTGGAACCAAGATCAGCATATAGGCCCAAAATGAGTGCAGTGGTGAAAGAATTGGAAAAAGCGGTGTCACTTGAATTTGAAGTTAACACTGACAATCCATCACGACTTATTTCAATGGAATCATTCGGTATAAGTGAGATGCCCCAACTTAGGTAGCCCCCAAAGAAAAAACAGATAATATAGATGAACTTCAGTTATGTACTTCACGAAGACTAAGAAGTTTTCTAAAATTTCCTCCCCTCCCCTCTCAAATAACCATAGTTTGCTTTTGCACACGATGAGTATTTCCAAAAGCTATTAGATTTATTTAAACTAAAAATTTGCATATCATAAATTATCCTGTTTTCAAACAAATTTTACGATTTATTTTAGGGTGTATTTCTTGAAAGTCATATCATAAATTATCTTATTTTGAAAGATGTTACGATTTATTTTTGGGTGTGTTTCTTGAATGTGTTTCACAGTTCGTGGGTGCATGAACATGGCTTTGCCTTAAAAATTTAAAATATTTTATCATAATTATTTATTTATATATATATATATATATATATATATATATAATCCTTCCCTCGAATGAATTACAAGAGAATGTCTGACTTGTAAAAAAATTACCATTTGCACATAAATATGTCCATGAAAAAAACAAAAATGTTGTCGGGTGCATTTAGTATTAAAAAATAGGTGTATATATATAATATACGTACTCACAACATTTATTGTACAACAACAATAAGTGTTTGTTTGACAGAATTTTGATCTGTCTAAAGACATTGGTAATTTCAATTTTTATTAAAAGTTATAAACAAATCGTCGTAAATTATGGTAGCATTTAATAAGTAAATTTCATTAAATTAAAAGTTGAAATATACACATTAACTTCTTGTCACAAGAATCTGTAACAGAAGAGCCAAATGAAATGGACACATTGTGGTAGGTAAGACGTTTGCAGGGCACACAAAAAGATTCCGAAAGCAGCCCTCAATTTTAAGTTAATTACAACAGTGGAAGTCGAATGTAATACTTCCACGTTGCACTCTCTAAAACATGATATATACTCCGTTATAGACATTAATTAAATAATCAGAGCTGGCGCACAGACTTCCAGAAAATTTACAATATGACCATGTCCACAATATAGTTATACCTGTCCGTTGACACTCGTTTCAAACGTAAGCGAACAACCACATACGAACTTCCTGCTTGCGTATTAATATTTTAAATCTACAGATAGGAAATTATAGGAGAGTCAGCAACTGCAAAATGATTTCACTTGTCCGTATATAAATATTTTGCACTTCATTGACAGCAAAATGCTAGGAAAACTGCCATTTGTGTGGAAAAATTCAAATTTTATTTTTATCAAAAGAATAGTAATTAATGTTGCAATTATTTCCCGATTATATATGAATGACAATGTAAAGTTACGCATCCACTGTCCATCGTTAAGAGAGGAGTTTCTAAATTTGGTATCATATATGTTAGCGTTCGACTTATTAATATTATACCATATTTATGTATTGTAATCACATTATATACGTTAAACTTTTAAATATTTAATCCTAATTTACAAAAGGAAAGAAATATCAATTTCAAAAAATAAAATAACAATAAACGATTTTATAATATTATTTGATATTTTTAAATTTAGTTTTAAATTTAATTGTTAATTCAATTAAAAAATTAAATTAGTATTTAAAAAAAACATAATTAAAATGTTGGAAATTTATACTTAGATTTTAATAATAACTATTTTTTTTTTTTTTTGTCTAAGAGGGGGTTCTACACTGTCAAAGTCACACGGGGTCGCACCCAGCCCTGTCCGTACCAACATTATCAATTGGATTTTGGGTACCCAATTCAGCTTTTTGGTAGGGTGGAGATTGGGACCTCCCTTGATTGCCCTATCCTCTTCAACTCACCTACAACACCTGGATAATAATAACTAATTTTTACTAATTTAAAACAAGCTTAATTTTTTTAATCTTAAATTACAACTTATGAATTTATAAAATATTTGTTGCCAAAGAAAGTGCATTAGTTTTAAAAAAAAAAATTCAATTTCATGAAAATATTAAAAATTTATTTGTAAAATATACATAATTTTATCAAAATGATTTTATACAAAACCAAGATGAGAGAAACGTACGGAAGAGTAAGGGTTCAAAATTTGAATATACTATATTTTATTTAAGTAGTAGTTATTATTATTATGATACAAAATAAATAAGTTACATTTTGTGAGTTCTATTTTGCATGTTAAAAAATGGTTAATACAAGATTAATGCATTATTTTTAATTAAAAATAAAAATTATTTATTTATTTAATAAAAATTATTTATTTATTTATATTGCTTTGAAAGAAAAAAAAGATTACAAGTTTGAAACAAAGTTTTCATAGATGAAAGTATACAAATATTACAAAAATTTTAGGTGTATTTTGTATGAAAAAGAAACAAAAGCATTGTATTATCTATTTTTCATTTTATTTGGAGTTGCTTTCCAAAAAATAATATGTGACTCCTATAAATTTGGGAGTGAGTGTGATCAAGGTACTAGCTTCAACTTTTCTTATTTTATAATATAAGTAAGTGTTGGAGTGTAAGTAGAAAATAAATCTTAGTAAGTAACAAAGTGCAAACAATCATCAAAGACCAGTATTTCTTATTATAGGTATTTAGGAAAATTCATAAACTAAAATATTCTTATAAATAAAATCTACATAGTATGGTAGGAAAGTCATTTTTGAAATACATAACTAGAAGTAAGGATTCCTTAGTTGGAAGACAATGCCCTTCTTGAGGATAAGAGGAAGAGTGAATCTACAGGAAACCCTATTTGTGTAGTAATTTTTAATAGTTCTTAAAATTAGAGGGTTAATATGTAAGTTCCATTAATAATTACAAATCAAAGATTCAAAATTGGATCAAGTGGAACTGCACATTAAATTCAAATTACTCCACTAAATTTCATAATATTTTTCTTCATATTCTTCTGTAGTTCAAAAATAAAGGATAAAGTAATGGATGGTGGCCTATTGTTTAAAGGGAGATATGCATTATATTCTCCCCAGTGCCTCACCTAGAATAATAAAGACATAAGGCGATAAGAGGTTACAATGGTGGAGTGCATAAAAATATTTAAAGTATCTAGTGGGGGATCCATTGATCAATTAAAAAAATAATAATGTTATAACAATATCTAACCCACTTACACTAACATTGATAAAAATTATTTTTCTAAGAATATCATTTATAAAATTCTAGAAAACCCTATTATATACTTTTTTCATGTCTAATTTTATATGCATACCTAGTTTTTTATTGAATAAAAAAAATTTATGACCTCTTGTGTAGTGATTTCACCATGAAAATTTTGTGTAGCATGAAAAAACCACCTTACACCTATGAGATAACATAATGAACAACAAAGAAGAGTCTACGACACTTATAGGGATTAAAATTACAATTGAAAAAGGATAAAAAAATATTATAGCCGAGGAAGATGCATAATTTATCATTAATGCCATCAACAAAATGGGAAATGAAGATTGGATAAAGAATAATCGTATTGTTGATGTTCATCATCTATTATTGGAGGTAAACTCTTAGAAATGTAAGCCTATGTTTAGAACATGAAATTAGGTAATCCATAATTTAGCTAATCATGGTGTTGATCTTTATCTTGCTAAACTTTAATTTTTTTTTTTTATTATTTGTGGAAAACATCCCAAAAGGAATGCCACTTTCAAGTAAGACCCAAGGATGCAGGGGTATCCATTCCGCAAAAAATGCCCAGGACTCGGACCTGGCCTACCACCTTTGACATGCTCAAGGAGCAAACAAACACACAAAACCAAATTAAAAAAAAAGTAAATAACAACAAAAATAATAAAATAAAATAAAAAACATGCTCCTTGAGTGTGTCTAAACCAAAAGCACAACCAAACATGTACAATAAGATAAAATAAACCACAACACAAACCACATAGAAAAACACAAGAACCACATAACAAAACACAAACAAGACAAAAACAACAGAACACTACAAAGACATAACCCAAAAAAACATGAAAAATAAACACAACCAAAACCTAAAAAATAAAATAAAAATAAAAATAAAAACAACCAACAATAGACAATAAACAAAAACAAAAAACATAGAAAACACTCACACATAAAAAAAATGAAATAACACAAACAAAGAGAAACCCAAGAATAAGAACGAAAAAAATACAAGAACAATAACAAAGAACATAAAAAAAAACAAAACAACAAGAACACAAGAACAACAAAAAACAACACAAAGAACACAAAAACAAAAAAAAAATAAAAGAACCCACCCACCTTAAAAAACTAAACAAAAAAACAAAGAAGACAAAAGAAAAAAAAATGAACAAAACAATAACCTTTCTAGACCAGAAGACTATTAATGCAAGAATCAATAGAGGAAACAAAATAAAGAATAGAATGAGCTAGGGAACTAAAAAAACTGAATGAACCAAAGAGAGAAAAAAAAAAACAAGAAGAAACTAGGTACCTTCAGAAACTGGAGCCATCCAAAGAAATGATAGAAAGAAGATCTTCCCTAATTTGAGAAGCCCGCCATATAGGAGGGTGGCCATAACAAGTAAGATCACCTTTGTCCAAAGCCCAATTAGCTAAAGCATCAGCACTCTTGTTTTGATCTTTGACCACATGATTGTAATCAACTTTCAAAAATCCCATCTGGATTAACTGAATCTTCTCAATAATTCTTTTTATTCTTCAATCCACCTTATGATTCTTAGAAGGAGTCTTCAAGAGATTAATCATAAGTTGAGAGTCAGACTCAACTAACACCTTTTCCCATCCAACCTTAGTAGCCTTTTGAAGACCTCTAAGGATACCATACCCCTCAGCAAGGTTATTAGAAAGAATACCCAAATTCTCAGCAAAAGGAAAAAATAGGGAGCCATCTGAAAGTCTACCAATTCCTCCCACACTGGATTTTCCAGGGTTCCCTCTAGAGGCTCCATCAGTATTGACTTTTCCAAAATCCTTAGGAGGAGGATGCCAATTTCTAGTCCTATCCATCTTACTAATACTCACATTCCCTTTAAGTTGGTTGCCCTTAGAAGGTTTAATCTTCAATATTTGCATCACTTGATCCCATATTTGGTGGGAGTTTTGGGGGTGATTAAGGAGTTGATGGACTGATTCAACTAAGTTGGCTATGGTCTTTTGCCAAATATAGTGAATATCCTTCCTATCTTGAATAAAAATTCGACTATTCCTTTCATTCCAAATATTCCAAAGAAGAATGGTAAGACCCATCCAAACTAACTGCGTAATAAAATGATCAACACCCTCTTGATTAGGCCAATCCCTCCAAAGCTGTTCAAAAGTGAAAAATTTGGACCACTGTAAGCCAAGTAAAGTTGCCATTCTCCTCCATAGCCCAGAGGCTAAAGTACACTCAATAAAAATATGGTTGATATTTTCTACATTCTCTTCACACATTTCACATGTAAAAGGGCCATGAAAACCATGCTTCATAAGTTGCTCACCAATAAGCACCCTATGATGCAATAAAAGCCAATTAAATAACCTCACCTTAGGCCAGAGCTTTTGAGCCCACAATTGAGAAAATATGTCAGAAGAATGGTTGGTATTATTATGGCATAAGGTCAAATAACCTTAAGCAACTGAATACTCACCCTTAGTAGTGTTTTTCCATCCAAAACAATCTTTTTCATGGGACCAAGAGAGGGATCTCATATGAAGGATGCCTTGGATATCTTGTCTTTGCCTTTTCGGGATTTGAATAGGCTAGTCCTCAATAGGGATCCAATATCTACCAACCTTTGAATTACCAGTATGGTACCGAAAGTAATTAGCCACATTTATCCAATTAGGTCGATGAAGCTCCTCCATCCAAGGCCTCCAATAGAGAAACTGAGTTATCAAAGGCTTGTGACCATCCCAAGAATCTGTCCAAAAATTTTCATGTTGACCATTATGAATGATCCAAAATAATTTTTTCTTTATCAAATCCTCACCAGTATTAAGAACTGCTAAAATGGGAGAACATTTGGTAGGAAGTTGATAGCGAACAAGGTCTTCAGGACCTTTGTTCTTAGCATATTTAGCATGGAAATTATTTGCCCAAAGAGCATTGGGGTTATGCAATATCCTCCAATATAATTTAGCAGCTAAAACTTTGTTGTTATTAATTGAAGACCAGAATCCTAACCCCCCTTCACTCTTAGGAAGACATAAAGTATCCCATTTCACCAAGGCCCATTTTCTTTTCTCCTTAGTACCACTCCAAAGGAAACGATGACTGATTTGATCCAATTCTCGAAGAACAACCTTTGGGATATTCAAAACGAAAGAAACATAAATAGGAATAGCTTGAAGGACTGATTTTACCAAGGTGATTCTACCCCCGAAGAAAGCCACTTGTTGGTCCACTTTCCAATTTTCTTCTTGACTTTGTCCAAAAACCAATTCTAATCTTTATTTTTCTGCCTTTGAATATTTATGGGAATACCTAAATAAGTGATTGGAAGAGAGGTATTATTATATCTTAATTTATCCAAGACCGTGGATTCCTGTCTAGCAGAGCAGTGAAAGAAAATAACTTTAGATTTGTCTTCATTGATCAACTCCCGAGTAGCCTTAGAAAAATAGCTAATGATTTGCTTAATATTAGAAGCTTCCTTAACTGTAGCTTTACCTAAAAGGGTAGAGTCATCCACAAATTGAAGATGAGAGATAGGTCTAGCTCCATGAGCAATGGTAACTCCCTCAAGGGTTTTTTTTCCCTCTTCTTGGTTATAGTCCTACCCAAGCATTTAGCAAGAATGATGAATAAATAAGGGGATAGCGGGTCACCTTGCCTAATATCTCTGGAAGTTGGGAAATACTGAGAAGGCCTGCCATTGATAAGAACTAAGTAGGAAACTGAAGAGATACATCCCATAATCCAATCCATCCAATTCTTAGAGAAACCAAATTGCCTCAAAACATTGATAAGGAAGTGCCAATCCACTCTGTCATAAGCTTTGGATAAGTCTAGCCGGATGAACATAGAAGGAGAATTTTGCATATCCATGGAATGGATGGCTTCTTGAGCAAGAACTATCTCATATACTATTTGACGTCCTTCCACATATCCCCCTTGCTCTGGGGAAATAATCTTATGCAAAAGAGGCTTCAACCTTTCTGCCATGATTTTAGTAATAATTTTGAGAAGAACATTACATAAAGTAATTTCAACCTTTCTGCCATGATTTTAGTAATAATTATGAGAACATTACATAAAGTAATAGGTCTAAAAGTTGAGATATGATCAACCTCTTGAGCTTTTGGAACAAGATTAATATAAGTTTTATTTATAACCTTCAAAATTTCTTTGGATTTCCTGGCTTCTTCCACCATGTCTAATAAATCAACATGAAGGATATCCCAGAACTCTTGGTAGAACTCAATAGGAAAACCATTAGGACCTGGGGTTTTCCATTTTTGCATTTTAAAAACTACTTGTTGAAGTTCATTGATAGTAACAGGAGCATTCAAAATAGAGTTCTCCTCAGAAGTGATAAGAGAAGGGATTGCTTGAAGAACATTTTGTTGTGAAGCTAAGTCAAGAGGAGTAGTAGCAAAAATATTGGAAAAGTAATCAACAACAATAGAGTTCATGCCATCCCAAGTATAAACAACATCTCCAGAATCTGAATTTAAGGAAGAAATAAAGTTGTGAGATCTTCGAGCTAGAAGAGATTTGTGGAAGAAATTTGTGTTTCGATCTCTTTCTTTGAACCATTGAATTCTAGATTTTTGCTTCCATAAGATTTCTTCTCTTTTTTCCCATTCCTCTAACTGAGTTGTGAGTTTAATTTCATCTGCACTTCTCTTCTCTGTGAGGCCATCTAAATGGATTTTCTTATTCAAAATTTCAATATGAGCAATAACTTCATGTTTTTTTTATGAAAATCCCCAAACTCTTTCCAGTTCCAAGTCTTGATTTTGGATTTAATGTATTGCAATTTTTTGGCAAAACAGAACATCTTAGTCCCATGCCTAGGTTTACCTTCCTTCCACCATTGTTGCACACGAGGTCCGAAGGAAATGTCTCTAAGCCACATTAATTGAAAACAAAAAGGAGAGAAACTCACATTGGTTTTCCACATTTCCAGCATGACTGGCCAATGATCCGAACCAACATTATTAAGAGTCTTCACTTTAGGAATGTGACCATGGATTAAGAAATTTTTAGAGAGCAAAAACCTATCCAATATCTCCATTATACAAGCTAAGCCTTGTCTTCTGTTAGACCAAGTCATAAGGCCATTATCTGGTTGGATATCCACAAGATGGAGGTTTGCAATATATTCGCTCATGAGGTCAATACTTTTGTCCAAATTTCTATTTCCCCCCTTTTCTCATCCAAAGAGAGGATGGTATTGAAATCTCCTCCGATCAAGATACAAGCTTTAGGAAAATGAGATATAATATGAGTAATATCCTTCCACTGTCTTCTTTTTTCCTCCAAAGAAGTTGGGGCATAAACAATAATGCAGAGCATAATCTGGTGAATAACTATAGCTATAGCCAATAAACCCCAACTACCAACCATATGGTGAATAACTACCTCTTTTCGATCCCAAAGACAAGCAATGCCACCCGAAGTCCCTTGGGAACCGAGGGAAACCACTTTTCCAGCTGGCCAAATTTTACTGGCAATTAAGTCCATATCCTCCATTGACATCTTTGTTTCTTGAAGGAAAACAAGATGTGGATGATTTATCTGAATCATTCTTCTAATTTCATTTTGTTTTGAAAGACTCCCTTTGAGTCCTCTAATATTCCAAGTGATGATCTTCATTAATACCAGGGCTAAAATGTTGGGAAGGGCTTTAATATTACCTTCCTCTACAAGATTTTCACCTTCTTTTACCATATGATATTGATTGGTCTTGCAACCTACTTTTTGATTAGAATCCATCTTCAATTTTTTTTTCCCTATTTTTTGACTTATTCCAATTGAATCTGAGATGGCTTCTAACCTTGAAGAATGCTCATACACAGCCAAAATTTTACTAGATGGTTCAATGGAGTCTATATTAGGACTTGCATTATTTGAAGTTTTGACATTTGAAATATTGTTTTTCTTGTGTAAATTTTCTCCTTTTTTCTTTTGTTGAAAACATTTGTGTAGACACCAAAATAGCACCAATCCAATTAAGTGACTACAAACACTGATCGCATTAACATACACAGCTTTCAGGGCAGCCCTCAGAGGTCAAACAGTGGTCCTAGCCACTCACACAGCAGTTTAGAAGGTCAAAAAGTGAGCAGAGCAAAGTTGGTCGTTTTACCAAACCTTCATCAAAAGCAAAGCCTTTATCCAAAGCCAAACCTTCATCAAAAGCAAAGCCTTTATCCAAAGCCAAACCTTCATCAAAAGCAAAGCCTTTATCAAAAAAACAAGCCTCGACCGAAGTGTCGTGATATCTCGTCACTTTGGCCCCAAAAACCAACACCCGGCCAAAGTGTTGTGATATCGCGACACTTCCGGCCAAAAGCCAACACCCGATCGAAGTGTCACGATATCGCGACACTTTCGACCAAAAACCAACACCCGGCCAAAGTGTCGCGATATCGCGAAACTTCCGGCCAAAAGCCAACACCCGGCCAAAGTGTCGCGATATCGTGACACTTCCGACCAAAAACCAACACCCGGTCGAAGTGTCACGATATTGCGACACTTCGGCCCCAAAACCAAGACCCGGCCGAAGTGTCACGATATCGCGACACTTCGGCATCAAAGGCGTCACATTCGAGTGCAGTTTGACCGATTATTTCAATGACAGTGGCCCTCTGCTCCACTTTTATAAAAGCACATTCAGATTTCATCATTGTTTGAATATAAGATCTGCGACTTTATTAAATGATTATCATACGTCGCATTATACGCTGCTTTTTATTTTATTCTGCTATCATGTGCTTATCATACGTCACAGGTGCTACTAACGCCTCTGTGTTTCTCTGAACGCAGGATAAACAGAAAAGAGCAAGTATCCATCCGCAATAAGCGACGACAACACGTTGGCTCGCCCAGTTCGAATGTGGGCATGCGGATAGAAGAAGATTATTAATCATGACTGTAACCGAGAATATGTCACTGAGGAGACTTATTGTAACCGAGTCAGAATCTTATTAATAAAAAGGGTTGTGCTCCTACTTTTTAATTTGATTATATCTGTGTCATTTCATGCATCAATCCGGTTCTATTTTCATTGCATCTTAGTATTTCTTCCTTCCGGAATCTCATGCTTTCAGTGGCGATCACGGTGGGACCGTTCCCAGATTTTTAAATCACAAAAACTAATCAGATTTGTTGTGTTTTGTGCTTAACAGGTACCTTTCTTAAGCCGAAGGTCAGAAACAGCAAGTCCGGGAGGGTTTTTTGCGAAGGTCGGAAAAGCAAGTCGGGCGAGAAAAGAGGTAACGGTTTCTAACTTGTCCATGTCATTTTCATTGTGATATTTTTGTGTATTTTATTTGTTTAAATTTTTTACGTTCATTTTTTTTTAATTATTAAAGAAAGGTAGAGAAATTTTCCATAAATTTTTCTTGCTTTATTTAAAAAAAAAAATTAAATTAAAATTTCTACTTGCTGTTTTCCGGTTTGTAGTGTTTGTATGGCATAGGGAAAGGTTTCTTTTTCGCTGCTTGTTTCATTTTTAAAAATAAAATGAACTCCACACACTTCACGTGGTAAATTTGAACCAAGGAGCTGGTCGTAAAACCCCAGCCCTTGAGCAAGACCAACGGTGGGTTCATCACCACCTTGGCTTAGCTTTGCATACATTTCCCCGATTGTCACTGTTGTTAGGCGTAAATCCTGACGAAATCTGACCGAGTGTTGCTGGGGTGATTCCCATGCACGCGAGGATAAGTCTTCTATGGTAGGTGTCATTAACAGGACAATCCCCCCTTCCGTACCGCCTATGTTCCACGTACCATCTGCTCTCACGTACCTATAGTTTCCCTCTCGTAAGGGCGGGTATATGGAGAGGTTGGTATATCGGTCCGACAATGGTATATTGAAGGGGCGACCATTTATGGGAGTCATATGAGCCAACATTATGCATTTAAACGTTCTTCAAAAATTGCAAAAACAAAACAAAACATCAAACTGCACTAAACCAGTTTAGGACACACTATTAATACTTAAAAGAGATAATCACGGTTTTGTGTATGTGTGTGTTCATTTCTGCTTAGTGTAAACAAAAAGACAAATCACCATAAACGAGATAAAATCTGCTTAGATAGTAGAGAAGCACCACAATGGTGTACACCCGTAGCCAAGCCCAATCAAGGGCGGATGTTGCGGAAGGTGCACAAAGAGAGGGCGCTGGTCGCCTTCGCTTTAGCCCCGAGGACTTGGCCATACCGCCTTGGCGATCGGCCTACAAGAGAGTCCACATCAGGCCACATCAAAAAGAAATTATTGGGAACCCCCTCTGTGGGGTATGCCCATTCAACACAGTCCCTTTCGGGAAGAAGCTTTACATGTAGATCTCAATGTAAATAGACAACCGCCTCTTGAGGCTAGATCTGAGTGGCCGCAGCGCGATGAAGCGCTAGAGAGGCATAGTATTCATTTGGAGAGACAACGTGGATATGGTATCTCTCCTTTGCCTCCCATCAGAACAGAAAGACAAAATCCAGAGCGTAGGGCTCTTTACACAAGGCGAGCTAACTCCGCCCGCCCCTTTCAAACCCATGAAAGGGAGTACGAGGAAAGCCATCGCATTACTCAAGGACAACAAACAGCGTGGGAACCTTGCATTTCTGCACCTGCTAGGTATCATGATCACACATCGAGGCCAGAGCCTCAAGTAAATGGCGCCTACCTCGACAGAGGGAAGCAACCCATTGAAATTTTAGATCATCAAGATCGAGGCAAACACATAGGAAAAACATTCAAGCCTCCTCGAGCAAAAGAGGGCAGACCAAGTTGACCCGACAGTCGCCAGACATGCCGCTCGCCAAGCCCGAATCACGCAGCTTGAGCAAGGTCATCAGGAGTTAGAGTACTTATACCTCCTGAATAAAGAGCGCATGCAGCGCGAAGCGGATGAGTTGCGCTATAAACTACCTGAGAGGGTGCCAACCCCTCGCACCCACAGAGAAGAACAATATGAGAGGCACAACCCTTTGATGCAGGACAGGTCTCCACGACCTCGTCAAGCTTTGCCTCCGAGACCTTATAGACCCGAGAGGGAGGCCACTCCCCGAAACAATGATGGGTACCCCCAACGGGGACTCAATCAAGGTCATAGGTCTCGCCCAGAGACTCCTCAAGAAGTTTATGAGGAGTACGAACCAGAAATAGAGCGGGCCAAAACGCCCCATCAAGGCGGGAGGGCTGCCACTCGGCCACCCCCCCATAGGCCTCCAGTCTCCCATAACTCACAACGGGAGCAAACAAAAGAGGAAGAAATAAAATCTTC
This sequence comes from Wollemia nobilis, assembly GCA_028583015.1. Taxonomy (NCBI): domain Eukaryota; kingdom Viridiplantae; phylum Streptophyta; class Pinopsida; order Araucariales; family Araucariaceae; genus Wollemia; species Wollemia nobilis. Next base: position 3,489,280 of record JAQPPZ010001273.1, on the reverse strand, counting down.
CGATGCATACAAAGCGCTATTAGAGCGTTTGGAGTCTATGGAGACAAAAGCTTCTGGGCATCAAAAACCCACATTACGTCAACTCCGCAGTCATCCAGTGCATCCCTCAGTGCCTACACCTCTTTACCCCGAACACTTCAAGTTGCCTCAATTGGCAGTCTTTAAAGGTGAAGAGGACGCACAAGAACATGTCACAAGGTTCCTAAGTCAATGCTTCGGCATCCAAGATAATGATGCATTATTGCTTAGAACTTTCATAACCACATTCGCAGGCCCTACCTCGGATTGGTTCACACAATTACCCAAACACAACATAAACAACCTAGATCAATTAGTAGATGCGTTTCTTGAACGCTTTGCCTTCAACACAAGGAAGAAGGCATCACTGAGTGATCTGGCCAGCCTCAAGCAATATGAGGAAGAAACAATGGCAGCATACGGGAATCGATGGAGGGCTTTGCTTTCTAAGCTACCCTACCGTCCCCCTATGTCTGATCTTACACAGATGTTTGCACGGAGTTGCTTAAAATCAATCTCTGGTCTATTGCTGCTGCAACAATACGACAGTTTAGAAGAAGCTTTGGCGCAAGCGCGAGTTATAGAAGAGATTAAAATAGGCGAAGGCGCAATCGCCAAGCCTAAAAAGAAAGAGTGGAATAAAACCACTAAGACTGGGACAACGCAATCACAACCCGCTGTGGTTAACCAAGTTGCGATAAATGCTCCCAAGCCTGTGCAAGAAATGCAGCCCCAAAAGGCTAATTACCAGGCAGTGCCTCCTAGTTATGAAAAAGATAATAAGAAACAGGAGCAGAATCAGCAGCGTCGCCCTAGGCGACAATTCACCCCTTACACGGAGTCCGGGGACTCCCTATTTGACCGCTTGTCAGTGGCAAATTTAGTCACCCTTCCAGAGATCCAAACTATAGACCCTAACGCTCCCAAGCCTAAGGGATACAGAGAGGAATTGTATTGTAGATTCCATAGGAGAAGGGGACATGATTTAAACGGATGTTGGAAATTCAAAGGATTAATCCAAGATTTAATCGACAATAAAACATTGGCCGTGGACAACCCCATAGCGCCAAATAATCAACAAATGGGGGTATTCAAGGACCCTTTGCCCGCCCACGAGGCACAGGCAAAACCTCTCCAGATTAACGAGGTGCGACAGAATCTTCCCATGCAAGGATTTGTGGGAATGATCAGCATAGTGACAAGGAACAAAAAGTACCCAACAGTTGCCCCCGAGGTAGCTACGAGGGAAGTTCCGACAACATCGCAGCCTCAGCAATGCCCAACGCAGTTGCCTCCGCCTAGACCCGAGGTCACGATACGAACCAAACTCACGCAGAGTTTGCGGACCACATCGGCTAGGCTTTCCATTTACGAGCTTATTCAACAGTCAACACCTCATAGAGAAGCTCTTATGGAAATTTTAAAAGCCATCGAATTACAGCCTCACGAAGCAAATTCTTTCAACAACTTCGTGGGACATGTGAAGCGATGTACGGAGCCGGTCATCACCTTCAGATAGGATGAAGTCAAAGCAATATCGAATGACACGGCGAGATCCACCCCCGCACGTTATCGCGCGGGTCAACGGGATCCCGTACAAGAGAGTGCTTGGTAGATACTGGCTCGTCCAAGTAACATCATTACCACTGCAGCCCCTAAAACATTTGAAGTTGCCAGCCTCTCATATCACAGCCTCCACATACACATTGCGAGCTTTCAATGATGCAATATGCTCGACAGTCGGCACAGTTGTTCTACCTGTCCAGGTAGGACAAAAGACAATACCAACATTGTGCCATGTGTTGGAAGGCGAGATGGCTTACAATATACTGCTAGGGCGGCCTTGGATCAGGGACATGAAGTGTGTCCCTTCCATCGCTCACCAGTGCTTAAAGTATGCTTTTGAAGGAGAAATACATGTAGTCCCGATGGACTTAGAACCCTTCAAGTATTGCAATGCGGTACAATTAATGCCTCAATCGACCCTCCCTTCAACGCATTTGGATTTCCAGTTAAATCCATCTAAACAGGGTCCAATACCGCAGGCACCACTGGTGACCAAATCACCAAAATCCCAGCCAGGTGAATCCTCATCATCTGCTCCTTCATTACCAATGCCACCTGTCATGGCTAAACAGAAGGACAAGGGAAAACAGATCATGGAAGAGGCTCAGCCCCTAGAAGAGGGTTTGCCCACAATATCAACGGTATCAACAGAGGAAACACCTAGCACTACGAAAGCTGAGATTCCTAAACCACCAAACATGGAATGGACTCAGGAAGGACTCCCGTTCCCTCCCTCCCAAGCATCAACAATCATCGTTGAAATGGCCAGCACGGGCTCGGGGGAGTACTTAGTGCAGAATGTTGTGGCAACGCCCGCATTAGAATCAGTACAGGATATGGGGAGACCTCGCCTTCCCATAGGAACAGTTGTTCCTCTAGGTCACCCACCCAACCAGACAAATTTTGTGTATGGGGGCCTTGATCATGGTCTTGAACCATGCAAGCAAAAGGAAGCAGACGAAGAGCCTTTTGTTGAAAATATCAACTATCTGTCAAACCCGGACTTCGCCCTAAAATATCTCGGCCAATGCAATTGGCATGGATACGGGCTAGGCAGATATGAGCAAGGGATGCGGGTCCTTTGCCAACCAAGATATCAGATGCCATATGATAAGTCAGGAGTAGGGTTCAACCACCCCCTGCCCTTAGACATCTTGGTAGAAAATATGCAAGGCCTAGAAATAGGCAACAAGGGGGGATTGGCACCAGATCTTTATGCCAACCCAAATACAGAATATACATTGGGAGACTACCTCCCATGGTCAACAAACACCCTTGGCAACAACAGTAATCCCTTTCCTTTGCTAGCGAGAGGTGAAAGTTCGGACATTAATCCTCAAAGAGAACATCAACGATGTCCAGACATCTTTTTGAAGCTATTCCCCTTAGAGGTTCCAGTTGAGTCAATACCATGTCAAGAGAATCAGGTCCCTCCACCAAGAGTGGAACAACCGCAATGGGACCAGATTAACTTACTGGAACAAGGAGAACCCTCAATGTCGCAAGTAACAGTTGCTGAAGAGAATGAACATTTTTGGATCTCCGAAAGTGATTCAGAAGATGAGACTGAGATGATCTATCTCAGACATGCACGATGGAATAATCGCCCTTTAACTCATGAAGATCTAATGGGACAAATGGGCATAAGGTTAGGGCATGAATGGTGGGTAGACCCAGCGAGGTGGGACCAAGTGTTGGATCCATGGCTCCAAATTCACGATGAACACCGTCCACCCCGAGACCCTATCATGACAACAGTGCCGAGGGAAGACCCTGTCCTCCTTTCGGCACATAGGGCCGATCCGTTCGTGCCCGTTCCCCTAGAGCCAGATCCAGAGTATAGGGAGCATCTAGAAGATTCAAGTTATCACACCCGCGGTAATGGAGACCAAATTCATTCCATCCACATGATCTCCATTGATTTGACCGCACCCATCCGCAATCCGGCCGATCTAGCATGGTCATTGCATCTAGACATAGATGCCATCGATTGGGATCGCGTCAATTCACCTTTATCACCATCGAAGTGCGGCCTTTTGGTGAAATGCATCATTTTACCCCAGGGACAACTTAGGATATTTTTTAGGCTAAAGAGGAACCCGAGGTTCCCAACGGAGATCTAAATTCAGCTAATGATATCCATTTGATCCCGACTCCACATCAGTTGGAGGACGGATCCCACATGTCAATCGAGGAGACGACTGATGTAGATATCGGCACAGATCCAATGAATCCACAGATTCTCAAGCTGGGGGTAAGTCTTTCCCCCGAAGAGCAAGCCGACTACATTGCCCTTCTCAAAGAGAAGAAGGAGGTTTTTGCATGGTCATACAAAGATATGCCAGGACTAGACCCGTGGCTAGTCACGCATAATTTAACGCTTGATCCGACAATCAAGCTTGTAAAGCAAAAACTACGTAAGATGCACCCAACAGTGGCCTTAATGGTCAAAGACGAATTGCAAAAGCTGTTGGATGCACAGTTTGTCATCTGCGTGGATTATCCGCCATGGCTGTCCAACATGGTTCCCGTCAAGAAGCCCGACGGGAGGATTCGCATATGCACCGATTTTTGAGATCTAAACAAAGCGAGTCCTAAGGATGATTTCCCCTTGCCAAGCATCGACGCGTTGGTAGACGCTACAACGAGTCACGAAATGCTCTCCCTAATGGATGGTTTCTCAGGATACAATCAAATTCGTATCAATCCTGAAGACCAACTAAAAATGGCGTTCACAACGCCTTGGGGGACATTTTGTTATAAGGTCATGCCTTTTGGCCTTAAAAACATTGGCGCCACCTACCAACGTGCCATGACATATATCTTCCATGATTACATGCACAAAACTTTGGAAGATTACATGGATGATTTGTTAGCCAAGTCTCTCTTGCGCTCAAATCATATCAATGACTTAAGCAAGATCCTCGATCGCCTCATGGAGCATAAAGTTAGACTAAACCCCAAGAAGTGCGTATTTGGCGTCACATCTGGAAAACTCTTGGGTTTCATAGTCTCAAAGCGAGGAATCGAGGTGGACCCAAAGAAAGTCAAGGCAATCCTTGAAATGGTTCCCCCAACTACAATCAAGCAACTCAGAAGTCTGCAAGGAAAGGTCGCGTCGATTAAACGCTTCATAGCGCAATTATCTGACAAGTGCCGACCCATGAACAAATTATTGCACAAAGGGGTTACATTTCATTGGGATGACGAGTGCCAGTCAACCTTTGACGAGATCAAACAATACCTGGTTTCGCCGCCAGTATTGGCACCACCTAGACCAGGAGTGTCGTTCTACTTATACATCTCAGCCACTGAGGTGGCACTGGGCGCCATGCTAGCCCAGAAGAATGAACTTCACAAGGAACAGGCTACATACTATCTTAGCCGCACCCCGGTCAGTTATGAACTTAACTATGCATACGTTGAGAAACTCTGCTTGGCAGTGGTGTTTGCTACCAAAAAGCTACGCCACTACATGCTGAGCAACACTACGTATGTTGTGTCTAAGGAGAATCCATTGCGATACATGATGAGTCATACTTATCATAGTAGTCGCACGGCGAAATGGATCATGTTGTTGACGGAATTTGACATAGAGTTTATTGGACAAAAATCTATCAAAGGACAAGTCATAGCCGATCAACTAGCAGAGGCTCCTCTTGAAGACGATCAGCCTCTGGTCATAGAACTACCCGATGATGGGGTCTTCCATGTCTCAGAATCACCCGATTCTGATGAGCCTGAGTCACAAGCCGACATAACCCTATTCTTCGATGGTTCTAAATGTGAGCAAGGTGGTGGCACGGGAATTGTATTCTTCACACCGCAGGGTGCTCCAATGCCCCTGTCATTTAAATTAAACTTCCCATGCACCAACAATAATGCAGAGTATGAAGCCTTGCTCCTAGGTCTTCAGACAACAATCGCCATGAACATCAAACGACTGAATATCTTTGGTGATTCGCTGTTAATAGTCAATCAAGTCAAAGGGGTATATCAATGCAAATGCCCAGTCCTACAGGCCTATAAAGCCCTCGTGGACAAATTCCTGGCAAAACTTGAGTGGTATGACATCGAGGCACTCCCTCGATCATCGAATCATTTTGCGGACACAATGGCCTCTTTGGGGTCACTAATTCCGCAAGACCTTTCCGGTGATATGACAACCATTCAAGTCAAAACCTTATCGCAATCCGCGATGGAGCGTGCAAGCTCAGACTTGACGCCGAGGAATCCACATGATCCAGATTGAACCATCCTCGGATAAGTTCTCTCGAATCCGAGATCGTCTGAAACGTGCCAACTGGGGGTCCTTGTTCTCCCCTACTCCCATTAATAGCAACACAACGCTATTCTTACAGGTTCTATCCCATTCAACGTTTGCTAGGGATGAACTTCAAGAGGGATTGGTTGTTCATACTGTCGAGGTTTCTGATCAACAGGACTGGTATTTACCCATCAGAGACTACCTCAAGCTAGGTAATCTCCCACTTGGATTGACTCATGCCGCAAAACGAGCACTCAAGCAGAAAGCGGCTAAGTATGTCTTAATAGGAGACATTTTGTATCGTCGCAGCTATGAAGGAATCCTCCTTCGTTGCTTGGACCAGCAAGAGTCCACTTGGGCAGTCGCCCAAGCGCACGATGGTACATGTGGTGGCCACTTCAGTGGTATGGCCATTGCAAAGCGCATTCTTCGCATGGGCTATTATTGGCCATCTTTAGAGCGAGATTGTTGCACCTATGTCAAGAAGTGCGTGAAGTGTCAACATCATGCCAATTTGATGCACGTACCTTCTCAGGCCTTGCAGACAGTCCAATCTGCTTGGCCGTTCTCATAGTGGGGCTTCGATCTAATTGGAAAGATCTCCCCTGCATCGTCAGGCCGTCACACGTTTATCATAACGGCCACAGAGTATTTTACCAAGTGGGTGGAAGCGATTCCGCTTACCTCTACGACAGGACCCCGCATTGTGGAGTTCATTTTGCATAACATCATATGTCATTTTGGTATTCCATCCAAAATAGTCTCGGATAATGGGACGCCTTTCAAGAACAAAGACGTGCGTGCTTTGACCACAAAGTACAAGATTCAGCACAGCTTTTCAACACCCTATTATCCGTAAGCGAATGGGCAAGCAGAGGCGTCAAACAAAATGCTAGTTGCCATCCTTAAAAAGACCGTCATAGATAGTCATAAGGATTGGCACATTCAAATCCCACTTGCCCTATGGGCCTATCGCACTAGCATTCGGACACCCACTGGGGCCACTCCATTTTCGCTTGTGTATGGCTCCGAGGCAGTCATGCCTCTAGAGTTGGAGATTCCTTCCCTGCGCATATCAATGCAGGAGTTCATCGATGATGATTCTACGCGGCAGGCCCGGTTAGACCAGCTTACGTTGCTTGACGAACGACGCGTTAATGCTCTCGAGCATTTACGTATTTATCAAGAGCGACTTAAGAAAGCTTACAACATGAAAGTTCACCCGAGGGACTTTCGGGTTGGTGATTTGGTTTTGAAGGAAAACCAGCAAAATTCCGGTTTGCCATCCCACCTAAGGGACAAGTTTGCGGCAAATTGGTTAGGTCCATATGTCATTGATAGCAAAATAGGACCCGGGACATACCGGCTAGCTTCTCTTGATGGTATCAAGGAAACAGAACCCTTGAATATCAGTCATTTGCGACCATTTCATATCTAAGAGAGCCAAATCCCAAAAATGCTCCAAGGATTGTTAAAATCGCTTGGTCAATCCCAAAAATGCTCCAAGGATTCTTAAAATCGCTTGGTCAATCCCAAAATGCTCCAAGGATTCTTACAATCGCTTGGTCAATCCCAAAATGCTCCAAGGATTCTTAAAATCGCTTGGTCAATCCCAAAATGCTCCAAGGATTCTCAAAATCGCTTGGTCAATCCCAAAATGCTCCAAGGATTGTCAAAATCGCTTGGTCAATCCCAAAATGCTCCAAGGATTGTCAAAATCGCTTGGTCAATCCCAAAATGCTCCAAGGATTGTCAAAATCGCTTGGTCAATCCCAAAATGCTCCAAGGATTGTCAAAATCGCTTGGTCAATCCCAAAATGCTCCAAGGATTCTTAAAATCGCTTGGTCAATCCCAAAATGCTCCAAGGATTCTTAAAATCGCTTGGTCAATCCCAAAATGCTCCAAGGATTCTCAAAATCGCTTGGTCAATCCCAAAATGCTCCAAGGATTGTCAAAATCGCTTGGTCAATCCCAAAATGCTCCAAGGATTGTCAAAATCGCTTGGTCAAATCCCAAAAGGCTCCAAGGATTCTTGCAATCGCTTGGTCAATCCCAAAATGCTCCAAGGATTTCCACAATCGCTTGGTCAAAAATCAAGAAAATTCAAAAACAACAAAAATCATCAAAAACAACAAAAATTTGCATCTCATTTCTAGGCATACTCAAATTCATCAATAGAGAGTTCTTCTCGCACTTCATCTTCATATTCACAAAAATCAATCCATCAAAAATACAAAAATATGTAGCTGCATCAAAGCATTGCATCCATACATTGCATATTTGTGGTCGTATAGGTCAAAGGCACCATAGGTTGTAATGGCTCTACTAGTCCATCTTGTTCCACACTGTTCCATTTTACAAAAACAACAAAAACACCATGCATTGCTTTTACCATACTAGAGTCAGTGGTCTTTTAATGTATCAAGGGTTTTCGTGATTCAGTCATCATTTTGCTCTTTAGCCATGTAATGTATCAAGTCAAATAGATTTTATGAAGGTAGAGTTACACTTGAAATACACCTTGTTACGTAACATCCCAACACAAATTAAAACACATAAAAATTCCCAAGTTGTGTGAATGAAAGATGAAACTCTGCATGATCATCCAGGTCACCATAAGCGAAACGGTTATCTTGCTCATCCCCCCGTGCGAATGGTTCTAGAATGCTGAGAATTGACAAAAGGACGAGCTCTTTCCTATCCATTCACCTCCATATACAGTGGTTTTCACCACTACCAAATCCCAATCATAGTTGATTCCCCAAGTTGTAAGGATTTGTACTATCCGCCCCTAACCAGGATGGGTAGTCATCCCCAAGACCTAAAGGGATCAACGCCATTCACAAACACAAATTCCAACAAATCATCATCCCAACACTTTCCATTTACCTTTGGTCTCCAAGTTGTAAGGATTCGTACTATCCGCCCCTAACCAGGATGGGTAGTCATCCCCAAGGCCTAACAGATCAATGCCCTTACTCCATAATTTCCATCATCCCCTTGGTCCTCAACGTCGTAAGGATTCGTACTACCCGCCCCTAACCAGGATGGATAGTCATCCCCAAGGCCACGAGGATCAAAGCCAATTCACAATACTCAAAACACAAAATCAACTAACAGTGGTTATCACCACTATTCAAAATCCTTGCTCAAGAAGAATTAATAGAAAAATACACAGTGATTTTCATCACTATATAGACGAGCAAATCTCTAAATCATTCAGCCCACAAACATCCTGAACTTGAATCCCTAGAATTCTCAGCATTCGAAAAACCATCTAGGTGATCCTCATTACAGGTTTGGTTGATAGCCTATCTGGCAATGGTGGTATCCTACCCGCATGACGATATGTCTGTCACATTCGCTTTGCGTGTGTACAGACCAATGTTTGCATAAGGATGAGCTAGCTTATGGTATCTTGGATAACACTGCAGACTAATCTAACTAAATACAACAAAGGAGTTAGTGGAGCTAATTAGGTGATCCTCGATACGAGTTCGGTTGAAAGCCCATCCGAGCATCGGCGGTATCCCGACAAATACCACATAAATGAACTCAATTGCACACACAGGGATGTGAAATAACTTGGTCAAAAACAAGTACGATTCATACCTTGTTCAAAAGTCTTGTAAGATAAAGTACGAGTCATGGCTAATAAGTTAAAACCGTCTGAGTCTCAGAAAACCTTAGCTACATTTCTAAACCAAGCTGCGCTATTTTTCATCCTTACAATACCATCAAAAAATACAAAAGAAAAGAAAAACCACATGTATACATACAAAGTCATGCATCACAACAATCGCCTAAAAGACAAAGTAATAGAGTTCTAAACAGTCTATGGTGCCATAGCCAAACACCACAAAGTCCATCCATCCATTTCATTTCTGCATATCACATACATTTGCATTCATCACAACATATGCATCCATCAAAATAAATCAACATACAACAATCGTATTTATCATACCATATGCATCCATCAATATAACGTAGCATGCATCCATCAACATCAATCATTATGCATACCATAATATCATGACATATACACAAAGAAAGAAAATCAAAACCACAAAACATCACAAAAATGCAACACAAAAACCATAGCAATAAGCATTGCCGGACACAAGTGCTCTTGCACTTAACCTCTTGGCATAAAGAAAATCGATGTCGGGGCTCAAATTATCACTCTCCTACTTCCCCAAGAAGGCTACCATAGCCGGACCGCTCCACGGGAAGACGGGTTTTTGATGATTTCACCCCATTATGGCATCACCAAAAGGGTTAACACCCACCAAAAATAGGTCCAAAATGTCGGGAAATTGCACGTGCTTAAAATGGTAAAACATCTAAAGGCACCCTAACCTAAGTCATCTTGGGTCAAGCGACTCGTCGCTTTTCTCATGAAGGTCATTCCCTCATCGATTCGTCGCTTGAGGGGGTAGTCACACTTAGTCACCAATCAACAAGCACACACCCAATCAAAGCAATGACATGCATTCAAAGAATCATTGACAAAGACAATCACGCTCCTGCTTGGGGCGATGAAACAAGCAATCATTAAATTGATCAAACACTTGGCATTCCCGAAGCATGAACACAAGGTTCCCCCTATGGACAAAAGGTTACGCCCTTTGCCTAATCATGACTGATCAATGTCCAAGCTCAAGTCACACCTCACCAAAATAGGTTAACACTTGAAATCAAATTCCTTAGCTCGTCGAAGCAAGGATTCAAGAATGCATGCCCTTTCCATACTTGGGGCATCAAAAGTTGGTTAGGTTACCAAGAAACCCTAATCATTAGTGCTTTGGTCATCTATTTTTGCTCAACATCTTGCATCACCCGCAGCGCTTCCCAAAAAGGGGCATCCGTAGACACCAAAACAGCACCAATCCGATTAAGTGACTACAAAAACTGATCGCATTGACATACACAGCTTTCGGGGCAGCCCTCAGAGGTCAAACAATGGTCCTAGCCACTCACACAACAGTTTAGAAGGTCGAAAAGTGAGCAGAGCAAAGTTGGTCGTTTTACCAAACCTTCATCAAAAGCAAAGCCTTTATCCAAAGCCAAACCTTCATCAAAAGCAAAGCCTTTATCAAAAGCCAAACCTTCATCAAAAGCAAAGCCTTTATCCAAAACAAACTTCATCAAAAGCAAAGCCTTTATCAAAAAAACAAGCCTCGGCCGAAGTGTCACGATATCGCGACACTTCGGCCCCAAAAACCAACACCCGACCGAAGTGTCGCGATATCGCGACACTTCCGGCCAAAAGCCAACACCCGGCCGAAGTGTCGCGATATCGCGACACTTCCGGCCAAAAGCCAACACCCGGCCGAAGTGTCGCGATATCGCGACACTTCCGGCCAAAAGCCAACACCCGGCCGAAGTGTCGCGATATCGCGACACTTTCGGCCAAAAGCCAACACCCGACCGAAGTGTCGCGATATCGCGACACTTCCGGCCAAAAGCCAACACCCGACCGAAGTGTCGCGATATCGCGACACTTCGGGCCAAAAGCCAACACCCGGCCGAAGTGTCGCGATATCGCGACACTTCGGCCCCAAAACAAGACCTGGCCGAAGTGTCGCGATATCGCGACACTTCGACGTCAAAGGCGTCACATTCGAGTGTAGTTTGACCGATTATTTCAATGACAGTGGCCCTCTGCTCCACTTTTATAAAAGCACATTCAGATTTCATCATTGTTTGAATATAAGATCTGCGACTTTATTAAATGATTATCATACGTCGCATTATACGCTACTTTTTATTTTATTCTGCTATCATGTGCTTATCATACGTCACAGGTGCTACTAACGCCTCTGTGTTTCTTTGAATGCAGGATAAACAAAAAAGAGCAAGTATCCATCCGCAATAAGCGATGATAGCATGTTGGCTCGCCCAGTTCGAATGTGGGCATGCGGATAGAAGAATATTATTAATCATGACTGTAACCAAGAAAATGTCACTGAGGAGACTTATTGTAACCGAGTCAGAATCTTATTAATAAAAAGGGTTGTGCTCTTGCTTTTTAATTTGATTATATCTGTGTCATTTCATGCATCAATCCCGTTCTGTTTTCATTGCATCTTAGTATTTCTTCCTTCCGAAATCTCATGCTTTCACTTTGATTTGTTGGTTTGTCTTTGAGTTCTTTCCTTCATATTTAAATTATGTTTCTAAGATTTTAGTTTCCATTATTTCCTCTTCCTCACTTGGGACATCATTTGTGGAAAGGATTTCAAACATATTAGCAAATGACTTTGATTGATCCTTCATCACTGGTTTTCTTTTAGTGTTCTTCTTCTTAGGTATTTGGAAACCTGCTGAGTTTATATCTTCTTTCTTTTGATCAAGAATTTTATTTGGGCAAGCACTGGCCAAATGACCATATTCATGGCAAATTCTACAATGAAAAGGGATGTTCTCATAGTGCACTACTTGCTCCCAAGTGTCTTCCCCAAATTGTAATGTGTTATTTTTAGGTAGGCGTTTGTCAAAATCTATTAAAACACAAATTCAAGCATAAATAATATGTTCAAAATTTTGAGTACAATCAACAGTCATCATAAAAGTTCCTAAAGAGTTTCCAATTGAAGAAAAAATAGTAGGATTCCAAAATTCAATAGGGAGGCCAAAGAGTCTAACCCACACGGGAGCTATAGAAGGCATCTCTTCTTCTACTTTAAATTTAGTATGCCAGGGCTTCATGAAAAGCCCTACCCTTCCAAAAAACCAAGGACCCCCTTGAAAAATTTTCTCTCTATCTTCATTATTAGCAAATAAAACAAGAAAATAACCATTTGGATAAATAGAGATTTGTAACTCACCTTTAGTTTTCCAGCTTTTTGCAACCTAGACTTTGAAAGCAGATAGACTCGAACAAAAACCCATGAACCGACAAATTAGTCCTCTTTTTCCAAATCTTCAATGCCAGTCTGAATGTTACCCATATCAAGCTTAACAATAGGAGTTCCATCAGTTGCTTTAAGACATCCTGACTCTATTTTCTTGGGATCAATATTAGGCATTCTTAGAGGTTTATGAGAAGCCCTAATATTGATATTAGCATTGGACTGAGGCTGTCCACCACGAAGGGCATCCCTAAAATTCATTTTTGGGACTAAGTCTTCGAAATTTACCCTTGATAGGGGTTTTCATAGTAGAATTATTTTGTGGGTGCACCTTAGCACCAGATTCACTTGAGATATGAACCATTTTTTGATCAACTGCTTGAAAATTATTTCGTGGTCTCTTTAATCCTTGCCCTAGACGTCGTGGAAAGGTATGGTTTTCACTTTTCTTTTGTGCAGCAAATTGGAAGTCGTTGTCACTCAAGTTCATAGTATGATCTGTTGAAAGACACATTTCTAACCCATATTGTATCCCCTGTAATATTTTCTACTAAAATATTGGTCGCTAGGGCCCGAAGGCCCTAAAAACCAACCTCTAGAGCTGCTTGCACTCAACCCAAATGAAACCCTCGCATAGTTGCTTGCCAAATATATCATTCACACATAGGGATGAACTAGGATCTATGTTGCTCCAAATGATATGAAAATTGGTGAAGATGTTCTAGGGTTTTTCAGGCATCTACCCTCAAAATTTTAGCTCAATCTGAGTTCGGATGAGTGAGATATGGCCAAAACGAGTTTGGTAGTTTGGGTAGTCCTGCGAAAAACGTCTCACCCTAATGTAATCATTATCAACCACTTAACATTATCCACTTGGGAGTTTTTCGTAAACTTTAAATTTTTGAAGGCAATTGAATGAGTGATATTTCATCTCTTAATGAAAATGATATTGAGGATACGATTATGGAAACATAACACTTTGAGGAAGATGAAGAATATATTTTTTATTAAAAAAAATGGAAAATATCTATGTTAAAATGATAAGCTATGCATGGTTTAATTGACCTAACAACAAATGTAATAAAATAGTATTTATATGATATTAGCCCCAATAGAATCCCTATATAGCTTATTAAGAAAAAATGACATCATAGAGCATTAGGGTATGAATAAGACCCATAAAAAAGAGTTATTAAGGAATTAATAGCTTGTTATAGTCTTATATTCAATTTAATAGAAGTAACAAAATTAAGTAGTGAAAAATACAAGGATGCAAAAAAATTGGGATGCTGAGAATTGTCTACCAATTTTATTATGTAGGAGCTTATAGAGGAATTACAACAATATGAGATAAATAAAAATAGGATGGATAATTGTTAGAAGTAAAATATCATTGGGTTATATTAGACTTTACTACAATATGTAATAATTAGGGTATGATTAATAATGTCACCTCATATAATGTTGGATAGTCATATCTCTGATGAGAAGAATGAGAAGATGAAAAGACATAGTTGAAGGTGAAACACCAAAGAGTCTCTTGAAATAAAGAGATATATTGTTGTATAAATTTGTATGTTGTATGCAAGTTAAGCTAATGAAACTATTGGTAAAATATGAAATATGTTATTGAGTTTAATACTAATTTTGTGTAAGATTATTTAAAATATTACCTGTTCTCTCCCTTTTTTACAAAATCTAGTACCTAAGGTTGGAAAAGGCTATGCAAGACAAGGGATAATTATCACTATTTTATTACATGCCCTAAGCATTCTTAGTATATTACCAATCATTGTACGTATACCCACCTCTATTTATGTTAAAGTCCTCAATCCATAAGTTGTAGGTTATTGATATAATTTTTTGATTTGTTAGCTTATGGAAACATTTGGACGAGTGTTCTACATTTCCATCATCTCATCCATCTAAAGAGCCTCTACACCATACCAACAAAGAGTTTTGTGAAATGTACTATCTTATTTTTTATTTTTGCTTATATAAGTCTAATTTTGCCCATATACAAAGAAGAATTTCCACTAGTATAACATTAGCAGTAAATAACAAGTGCCTTGGTTGGTAGACAAAGAAACACTTGCATGGAGCCACTCACATAAAAACTCTGGTTGGTGTGCACTCTAAATTCCTTGCGGTTAAATTCAAAGAATATGTTACTATATTATGATTCATTTCAAATGTGTGATAGAGGATGGTATAACATATGACAATAAGATGATTGGTTGATTCAACATTCTACTCTTGATAGGTCGGTTCAAAGGCTTTTATGGGAAGTGCAACGTGTTGCATCTTTTTCTACTTTTTGAGTTACAATAATCTCATGTTAAATACATCTTTATTCCTTTCATAAATTATAAATTGCATAGTTCGTAAATTATAATTAAAAATAAGAATTTAAAATTTGTTAAAATATAGGTTATGGGTTCAATCCTCATTGGGTGCTTGTTTTAAAGATGATAGGGAGTTAGTGTTTGTAAGAAAAATTAAATATTTTGAAGAAAAATGAAAGGTTCTTCTTTGAAAGGAATTTTTTTGTTATGAATAATTTTACAAGGAGAATATTATTTATTTATAAAAGGTGCACTTTCAATAGTGACAAACACCTTACTTTTTTCTAAGTTATATTTTTGTACTAAAAAAAAATTCTACACAAAAATCAAAACATGTGCTTTGCACAATTGCAACATTCAATATAAATGATGCCTCTGACTTGTGTTTATAGGTAATTCTATTATGTTAAGTTATTATATCTAATGCTTAATGCTTGATATAGTTACCATAATAATTTTAGGGAGTTGACCCTATAAATCATGGAGGAGGAATAAGGACACACTTTTGTGATATATATATATATTTTGGTACTATTAAAAATAGAGGGTTTTAACGGGATCCCACAACCACTACAAGGAAGACAAAATAGGACAAAACCTCAAAATAAACCTGGAAGAAACCAAAGGTAAACCAGAACAAGGGCGGAAGCCAGACCAAAAGGAGACAAAGAAAGGAGAACTGAGAAGGTTCTACCCTAACTTATGAACACCTTGAGTAACATTAGCCGCCAAACTTGAAACATTCTCCATCAAATCAAGGGTAAGTTTCAACGAGCTCCAAATTTTATGCTGGTTAATATCAATAAGCAATAAGTCTCAAAGAACCACATATTTAGAAATTTTTTACTTTCTTGGAGAAAGGATTTCCTCCATAGAATTTCTCGAAGAAAATCCTATGGAAGAATATCTATATCAGAAGAAGCCATCACAAAGGGAGAGTCATCCTCCACCACCTTACTCTAAAGCCACTTAGACAAATGACGTTCTACAGTAGCAGCACCATCCGACATCATATCAGAACCACCAAGACCAACCACTTGACCTCTTCATAGAAAGAAATAGATGAAGGTTCCAAACGAGATTTACACAACTTATTCTTAGCAGGGTAAATCTTAGATTTTCCCATGAGTAAACCACCCTCGCAGACTATAGACTTAGGCCACACAGAAGAGACCCTAAACAAGAGAATAGCAAGGACCAACAAACACCAACAATAAACAAGGCAAGGAAGAGTGGTGCTCAAGTACAAGAACTTTATAATGGAAATCAATCCCCCAACAAAGAGGAAGGGCAAAGCAGTCCCACTCACATAACCACAAGTTACATCGGGAAGGGGCCTCAACGCAAAAATCCACTCCTTGATAAAAAGCGAGGTGACCATGGCACCAAGAAAGGGAGGAAAGCTCCTCACGGGGGCCATGCTCAAAAACTGGAATGCAAGAAAACCAGAAATGATCTCACTAAATCGTGGAACAAAAACAATGAAATCCTGAGAAGGAAAGGAGGGGAAAACATGAAAAAACCAATCTGGCACAAGACACCCATGAATCATACGATTCCACAGGGAGCCAATCCACAAAAAACAATCTAAGGACCAACTTGAAGACCAGAAATGACTCCACTTCGAAGAAAATAAATCCCAATAGAGAGTGGAGAAAAAGGTAACACAAAGGAGCCCAACTATCTTATCCAGGGATAAAGGAGGGACATGTGTGCAAAAATTAATTAAAAATCTGAGCAGAAGGGAAGTTCCCAACCGCCACCTCCATCCAAACTTGGGAAGACCACCAACAACCGTGCTTAGGAATAAACCATCAAACAACACAGACCATGAGGCACCCATTTCAAAAAGGGGGTGATGATCATAAAACCTTGAAACCATGCTCCCAAACATTCCAGAAGTCAGATCTTCCAACCCAAAAGTATGAAAATGCTTAATCAGAAGTCTCAAAAAAGAGGGCCCATAAAACCGTCTGACATGGGCAATCCAAAGAAACATACTAAAACCGAAGCTCCCCCTGATGTAGAAAGGACTAAAATCCCACCAAGTACACTGAGCAACCGCCATCAGCACAACTCCCAGAGAAATCCAATCCCCAATGAACAGATAGTGGAGCAAAGGAGAACTAGAATTTAAAAAGCAGCCCCTCGAGATGGGGCCCTTCAGAGAACTACACAATGCCTACCATCTAACATCATAAATGGAAGTGATCATCACGACGTCTAAGGCCAGCCACAAAATATTAGTGGAATATAGAATGGGATAACATTTAAAATTTGAATCGAAGCTCTCCCTTATAAAAGCAGAATTAAATGAGGCCATGAAACTCCCCATCCCGAAACACTTTTGTGATATTTTATTTCACTCTATTTTTACCCCATTTGTTACTATCATTGGACATAAATATTAAAATTGAGAAAATCTAAGTATATAGGGAAGTTATGCCCATGTATGAGAATTTCTCTTCAAGTAGGTGTCATTGATAGGACAAATCCTTTTAGTACAACCATTGTACCATGTATCAATCTCTTTCACATATCTTAAGGTCTCTCTAAAATATGGATATGTGTATATAGAGAGGGTTATCTTTTTCCACATACTAACAGGTATATAGGAAGAGTGGATATATTAAAAGTATTGGTATAGGACTAGTGGTATATAGAAAAGAGGACCATATTGGGAAATGTAAGGAACCTTTGCCATGGCTACATCAAAAATATTTCTCATAAAAACTTAGTAGCTCAAGGGTAAAAACTTTGCACAATGGATGAAAAAAATGAGAATACTACTAGTGGTCAAACTCTAGGATGTAGTTACTAATGATGAAACTTATCCTAAAGATATAAAATACAAGTAAAAGTATGATGAAAGAAATGCAAGGGAGCTTGAGCTCATAACTTTGGAATGGCTGAAGAAATACGAAAACATAATATTTAAGCATAAACATCAAAAGATGCATGGGATAGACTTTACACCATGTTTGAAGGGGAAATTGAAGCCACAATCCTTCATCTACAATCATAACTACATAGATTAAGGGTCCAATATGGTGAGAGTATTGAACATTTTTTTCACAGAATTGTAAAATTGAAGTTAAGGTTGAACACCATGGGAGAAAAGGTGGAAGATAAGCTCTTAGTATTAGTTGTAATTATATATCTCCTTGAATCATTTTGAATATTGTGACATCTCTCAAATTTTCAAATAGAAGTGTGTCATTTGAAGAGTTGGTAAACATCCTTCAACAATATGAAATAGAAAATCTATTGAGAGATGATTTATGGAATGAGACCCTTGTATCTACAAATAAATCACAAAAGGTTTCAAAGGGTATTTCCACTTCCACTTCATCATAAAATAATCCTCAATGGAGAAGGAGCTATTACCATATTTGTGAAAAATAAGGAAATGACACCAAGTTTATAAATACAATTCACAAAAGAGGGAAATATCCACAAAAGCCACAAAAATAAGGACAATATCAAAAAGGGAAATATCCACAAAAGACACAAAAATAAGGGCATATTGCATAAGGTGAATCAAATCCAAATTCTGAAGAAGAGTGTGAAATAGCAGATAAGGACCTCATGGCCAAGGAAGTGTCAAAACCAAGAAATAAAGGAGATATAAACAAGTGAAGAAACAAGGTGAAATTCAAGAGTGAGTTTCATACAAAGATAATGAAGATGGAAACTTTTCAAAACTAAAGTCTTGTTTACAATCAATAAGCATAAAAGTTGGTCAATAATAATTTGAAAATGGTGTGATAGTATCTATAACAACCCTCCTCACATGACCAATGATTGAATATGAGTTGATGGATTGTATTTGTCATTTTCTTCTAAAATGTGATATTGTTGATGGTTGTTGTGCATGCAGGACCAAGTATATTCCTTCAATTAATAGAATAAGGTTGATGAAAATAGGCAAGTGGGATATGATGATCATGTTGTGAGTACATGGAAGCTCACACAATTGCATATAATATAGGGTATCATGAATGACTCACATTGTGTGTGTGCTTTATTTGGAAATAATGTTTGATGGTGTTGAAATGGATGAGTACATATAACCTTCGTTGACAATGAAAGTGCCTAGGGGTATGGGAGCCATTTTGGTGATTTGGAAATAACTTAATAATTGTCTTAAAATTTATTAAATATTATAAAGTTTATTTGATGTTTGTCTTGGCATTTATTAAATAGTGTAATATTTATTAAATAGGAAATAACAGCTATTAAAAAAATTAAAATAAATAAAATCAATGAACAAACTTGAAATATAATAAAAGCAATTTTTGTGTGTTGGGCGTGATGAAAAAATGGTGTTGGCCTTGGGTGGAATGATGAGTGTAACCTCTCATGATTACTTTAACTTCCCCATATTCTTTAAGGCAAAAATTTAGCAATACAGGTAGAGGGGGGGCATTATCATGCTTTTAATTTTTGCACTTGTGGCATTGAACTTATCTTGCATCAAAATCTGGGTGTGGAAAGAGAGAAATGTGTGATGTGCGTCTAAGGAGAATAGGATCGAAATAGGGAAGAGAGATAGTTTCATCTCATAAAAAATAATAGGTCAGCTTTGCTTGTTCTTTTAGTGCAAAAATGTAAAGAATTATGGTGTTTGAATTATTCTATTGGTAATGTTTGGACTCGTTTATATACTGCATGCAATACAAAAACTATTGAGATTCATTGTGATGCAATACATCAACTGTTATATAAAAATATATATTTGCATGTGAATGTAGATTGCAAAATTGGTGAATTGTATGATTGAATTTGATTTTACATTCGTCTGATGCATTGGCTTTTATGTCTGGAGTCAATTGTCTGGAAACATAAAAAATTGAAAATGGTTGTTTTGTTAAACTCGACATAATAGCCAATAAATAATTAGATTTTAGAAGGGCCATTGACCATGGCTCAGTTTAAAAGAACTACTAGTCTGTTGTTAAATATGTAAAACAAAACCGACAGGCTAGTTTTACTATAGAGTGAAAATCGTAGAAATGGGACTTAAGACCTATATGAAAGTTGGCTGGTGTTTTGCTCGAAATTGCCTTGTATTGAAAAGATTTTCTAAAAATGTCTTCTGTGGGAATCATTTTAAGCTGAGACAATGTTGTAAATACCTCTTATGTGTGAAGTTTCAGTTAGAAACTTTGTATTATATTTATATATATATAGCTTGAGAATTACTTCTTCTGTTGTACTCTATTTAATATCTTGTGGTTCTTTTTCAAAAAAGAATTAATAAAAAAAATATGCTACCAAGGAATTGAATGCTTAAACAGTAGGTGTATTATTAACAATGGCATTTAGTATGCATTTAGCATTTCTCTTGGGGTCCTTCTGATCCCTTTATCCTCTAAACACCCATTGATGCTGATGAGAACTATGGAGAAGGAGTTCTCAAGCAGCCTGTAGCGCTATGCCGGATTGAGGATATAATTCTTTCATTCAAAATATGACTCTGTGAACAGCCAAGAGATGGATGTATGGAAAAACTAACACTATTGTTTATTAATATTGCTAACCGAGAACTCTTATTGATCATCTTTCGGTTGAGAGAAGTCATGATGTAATACTTTTATTGGAGCTTGATTGACTTGTAAAAGAAAAATACCTGAGATAACCAAGGGCATAGGTCCAACCTTAGTCTTATTTTTATTTAATATAAGATGGTATTTATTTGATGTAATGTGTTACCAATGCTTTGTTGTAAAGAGCACTATAAATAGTCATATCTCCTTATTATATTGGAAATATATTTTATGTACTTTAAATTGTCAACAACCTGTATTCAGAATTAAAATTTGAGTTATACCAGAATTGTTGTTGAGAAAAGTAACTCTGAATGATGCATTATTTCATGTGAATGTTCTATTACCTTGATGAAACTTATGTTGTGGTTGATATGCTTTGAATGGAAAACGAATTAGTAATAAAAATCAATTATTGTTGAATGAGACTGATGTGGAATTAAATGGCAAATTAGAGTAGCCCTTATACTCCATGTTAGTGGTAAAAATGTAAATGACATGCTAAAATACCCTATCTTGTATTCATTGGAACTTAATTGAAAGTGATATGAACTAGTAAATGTTAGAACACAGTTTGTACTGAATGTATCCAATGATAAATAAGTTTAAAAATTTGCATGAATAGAATTCAACCTTAGAATTTAAAATATATATAATTAAACCATCGCATGAGTCCCTCAAAATGTTGGGCATTAGTTTGTGTTAATTCTTCTTTGGTTGATTCTTATATACTGTTAGTTCGGGTTGGAAAATATTAACAAAGAGTGCTACTAGGAAACTGGAAAGGGAAATAAACCTATTATAATTCATCACAACCGAGATAGACCTCCGAGGATATTATATGATAATTTATGGATAAAATACTTAAAAAAAATATGGGTAGCTTATCGAATTCGTGATAGTTACCGATTCCATAATGTAAATTCAAAAACATATTTAAATTATATTTTATACTCTTGCTCGACGCAAACGAGCAATATAAGACTCCTATTTTATATTTCAGGTGGTGATAAGGATGAGGAGTTAATTTATTCGAAATGCTTTTATATTAAAAAGTATAATATTGATAACCTGAGTTCTTTATGGATATTTACTTAAAAAAAATCAACTACGTAAGAATATCTTTAAGTCTATAGTACTATTATAGTACCTAAGTTATTAGATAATCAAGTCTTTTAAATTAGAGAAATACTTCTTAACTTTATTAGTCAAGCCAATCTAGTTATTATTTCTATAAATCTTATATCTTACTTTTTACCATAGAAAGTATATCTCTTTTATATTTTAATTTAACTTAACCTAAAGTATAGGTGTATGAGAGGAGTTACTTGAAGATGTGGAATGGATAATTCTTAAATCTTAATTAAATTCATCAAGAAGGATGATTGAATTTAAGTATCCAAAATTGGTGGCTATAAGTTGGTAATCCTTGTGGCTTGAAAACAACCACCTCTTAGTAAAATAAGTTAAGATGAGTAGGAGATGAGGGCTAGTATGGGATGTTCTCTTTAGGTCATTGATTAGGAACTATAGTGATAGGTCCTTGTGCTATCTCTCTATATTTGACTCAGAAGGAACTAGTCTAATCCACAATGATTGGTATGGTATAATCTATCATGAATCACGAGTGACCAAGTGGTACTAAATCTAGATTCAAGGTAATGACATGGCCCTAGCTGACTCTAGGTAAGTGCATAATAAGCTAGGCACTAGGCATATGTATGCTAACCCCTTGCATGCTAAATCATGAACAAGTTGATTGAGTTAGATCAAGGTTTATCATGCTAAGGGATGAGAAGAGTATGCGTCCTCCCTCTAGGTATTATGGGCCCTAGAGGATAACCCCATCCATGGATTTACACTCATGCTAGAACAAGAGGATGATAAATGAGAAAGATAAATCCACAAAATAATACCTTCTATGGGATTTGGTCAATCTTATCCACTTGGGATACTGTTTGCAGTAGTCCTGGTTTCCAAAAGTGGTATGATATACCTTTTACTAAATCAAATCTTGGGAATAAGTGAATTAACCTAAAAATATTTCCCCTTACGTTTAACTATAATGATAAACTAGAAAAAAATACCTTGTGAATCAATGAACCAAATTGAATGGCATAACCAGGTGAATAGACTTGGGTTGTTACAATCTCTATCGATGTAGTAATAAAAATGTGCATGACTCAATTCACTATTGACATCCTTGAGGTGCAATATAGAAAGTAAATAGAAAATTTTAAAAATTCGAAGGATACCAACATGATGAAAGATATTTATTGTGATACAAGTGATCTTCAAATGATATATTTTAGTTGTGATACATGTGATATTGCTCAATGGGAAGATATAACTTGTGATACAAGTTATTTAAATATTATCATGGAGATACAATATTATATAAAAGATGGTTGTATTGGCCATGAAAAAGGTCGTATTTTCAAAATTAAAAGTGATTATGACTAGCCAGATTGTATTAAATGTCATTATGATGATGATGTGTGGTATTTAAATATTGTTAGTGACAAGAATCAAAGTGGTGATGCAAAAATTGGGTGCTTTGAAAATCATACCAAAGGTATTAATTTAAATATAATTTGAAAATGGGATATAATGGTACAAGTTTGGAAGATATTGGTAAGGTGTGAAGATACCCATAATACCAAGTATAAGGTCAAATAATGAAAGCCTTTATTATTATGGTCCAATAGGAAGCAATGGAACCAAGTTTGTGAAAATAGAAACATATGTAGAATATGAAAATATATATCAAGAAATAAGCAATGCCACTAAATTTTTGAAGAAATAGGTATATGCAAAAGTTCCTAGGGTGAGTTATTGTAGTCATTCTGAAATATTCGAACATGTAATAGCAAGGTGTTGTGGCTTATAGCCTTGTGAGATTTGTGGAGGTAATAATGACTCCCAAAGTAAGTGTTGGCATTAAGATAAAGTGAGCAACAAAATATATATGAATTGTAGATGGATAAATATATCAAAATGGGATAAAGCAAAATAAATGTTGAGTTTCTTCTATAAGACAAGATGGGGTTTTTGGAATGAAAATGATATAATTTTTCCAATGAAAAAATGTAATCTTAGGAAATATGAAATAATGATTCATATAGCAGAAGAATATGACCCAAGTAATGCTTACAAAACCTATAGTGATAGGACCTACAATGAAACATTATGTGGAGGATTATGAAGACATGGAATATTCCAAATATATAATTTAGTAGTTTTTTCCTAATGGTGATGACCTAAAGGAGGATCTAGATGTTGATCCAAAGATGATGATGACTCAAATGTGACCTAGAGACAAGGACCTAGAGGAAACCTAAAAGCACGAGGATACAAAAACAAAAATGAAAGCGAATGCAAATTAAACTTAGACTTCACGCTAAATCCTAGGAATTGAAAACACATGAAAAGAGGGAAAAGCATGAGCGAATCGAAACGAAACAAATACAAATAAAGAAGAAAACTCCTTTTTTATTGATATGTTTCACAAACTCGGTTACAATGCACTTCCTCCCTTTTCAAGGGCTAGGGGCGTTAGATATACATTCTTGTTACATCCATGGATGCCCTTCCTTATTTCGCGTGCCCACATGTAAAATGGGTGGACCAAACGTCGCTACCACTCACGTTGATGAGTCTTGAATCCTTGCTGCTCCTTCGATGTCTAGACCCTGTGTTCAAAGGAACAAGAAACAGCTAGTAGCACCTGTAGATAAAGTAAAGCATGCAATCCCCAAGCCTACGATAAGTGAATGAGAAAAATGAATTAAACTATGACTAAAATGAATCCAAATGCTCTAAAAATTTGACAGGGGCATCAAGGCATCCCAAAGAAAATACTGCAAATGGAACAGTTAGGAAATTCATCGTCAATTTGAATTCACTCCGGGGTGGGACGAATTCACCTGCAATAAAACGCTGAAAAGGTATTGTTCCAAATGTCCTATCTAGGAAGCTCCAAACGACCTGCAAACATGGGGTTAGCTAATTGGGGGTATTTTAGGAAGACCTATATGGTCAGATTTTCCCAATTTGGCCTCTATCAATGGGAATGTGATGATGCTACCTACAAGTTAGTAGAGGAGAACAAAGATAGAAACATGATCAAAATTATTCGAAACAAAATGAAATTAAAAGGGAAACCTATCTAAGCAGCATAGAATTGAATGCAAAAATGAAAGAAATAAAATCTACCATAGATTTCCAATCACTATGAAGAGGGGCGATTAGGACTGTAGCAGTGTGGGAGGGGGCACCCGGAGGCAGGCCGCCCATTGTTTGGGGCCTGATTTTGGCACCAATACACTTGGGATGGGTCCAAAATCTCTTGTGGGGTATTGTCGAAAAATTGGGTGGGATATCATGGCCAAATTTTGGGTTTGGTTCTAGATTTATGCTTCCAATAACCACCCTATGACCTCCTCTCCGAAAGATATCAATGATGTGAAAATCACAACTCAAAAGGGGTGTGGGTGTGAAAGTAAAATGACAGCACTTCATTGATCCAAAATGCTCCTTCTCTATATCTTTTGGGGTGAGGAAACTCACCAATTTATAGACTTGGAGGTCTCTTGAAATGGGAATGCAGAGGTGCCACTTGGCAATCATGCCTTCCCAGGGGGGAGGATATTCCTCCCTGAATAGGGACTTCATGACTGCCCTTGTAACAGCCTCTAATGCTTGAAAACGCTCACCCACACTCCTATGCGATGAAGGAAGCGTTAAGTGGCAGATCTGAGCTACCATTTGTCAATATTTGACTTTTTTCCCGTCAAACCTGTAATCTGCCCCACCCTGGAGCAAATCTAGAATTTGTCCTTGGGTGGGGCGAATCTTAGTTTGGATTCATCCCTAGGTGGAACAGATACTGAGCAAAGTGCCTAAAGGTGCCAAATTGATTTTTGACCTTCCAAAACTGTTGTGAGAGTGGTTAGGACCACTATTTAACCTATGGGGGCTACCCTTGGGGCTGTGTGTGTCAATGGGATCAGTGTTTACAGTCACATAATCGAATTGGTGCTATTTTGGTGTCTATAGATGCCCCTTTTTGGTATGCACTATGCATAGCATAGCACCAAGCAAAAATAGATAACCAAAGCACTAACGATTAGGGTTTATCAGCAGCCTAACCAACTTTTGATGCCCCAAGTATGGAAATGGCATGCATTCTTGAATCCTTACTTCTGACAAGTGAAGGAACTTAATTCAAGTGTTAACATTTTTCGGTGAGGTGTTACTTGATCTTGGACATTGATCAGTCATGAATAGGCAAAGGGTACAACCTTTTGTCTATGAGAACCTTGAGTTCATGATTCATGAAATGCCAAGTGATTGATCAGCTTGTGATTATTGCTTGTTTACTGCCCCAAGCAAGAGCATGATTGTCTTTATCAATGATTCTTTGAATGCATACCATTTTCCTTAATTGGGTGTGTCCTTGTTGACTGGTGACTAAGTGTGACTACCCCCTCAAGCGATGAATCGATGAGGGAATGACCTTCATGAGAAAATCGACGAGTCGCTTGACCCAAAATGACTTGTGCAAGGGTGCCTTCAGATGTTTAGCGTTACATGTGCGTAGCTTTCTGACATTTAGACCTATTTTTGGTGGGTGTTAACCCTCTTTGATGACGCTTTTTGGGGCTAAGATTGTCAAATATTTGTTCTCCCTTGGAGCGGTCCAGATATGGTAGCCTTCTTAGGGGGTAGGATAGTGATAATTTGTGACCCCAACGTCTATTTTGGATGCCAAGAATGTCAGGCGCCAAGGCGCCTTTGTTCGGCAATGTTATTGCTATTTTTGATTGGATTTTGACCCGTTTTGATGATGCCATTTGGGGATGAAATTCTCAAAAATCCGTCCTCCCGTGGAGTGGTCCGGCTATGGTAGCCTTCTTAGGGATGAGGATAGCGAGGATTTGTGACCTCGACGTCCGTTTTGCATGCTCGGGATGTCAAGTGGAAAAGCACTTTCATCGGGCAAGTCTATTAGCTGTTTTGGTGCAGTTTTGTTCAATTTTTGTTTTTTTTTTTTTTGAATTTTTTTCTAGGTCAGAGGTCTGGTTATTGTAGCTTGCGGGCATTTTTGATGATATATATACAGATGAATTTATTTTATTTATGCACATGTCATGATTTGATGTTATGTATGATGATTGATGAATATGGATGTATGCATGTTAATTTATATTGATGGATGTATATGTTTTGATGGGATGCAAATGTTTTTAAATTATGTGATATGCAAATGGAATGAATGAATTGAATTTGTGATTTTTTGCGGTCGCACCATAGAATATTCAAAACTGATGGCCTTTTGTCTTAGGCGATTGCTGTGGTAAGTGAATTTTTATGTATACATTTTATTTTGTGTATTTTCTGATGGTGAAGCGAGGATGGAAGATAACACAGTTGGTTTAGAATGTAGTTAGGTTTTTTGAGACTCAGATGTTTTTTTTGGTAAGTAGTGTTTGTATTTACAACGGGTTTTAACAAGGATACCAAAACCTGATTACATAAGCAATGGGCCTAGGGCATCAATCCCTTGAAACTGAACACCAAAACAGAAATCCCGCCAGTGTAACAAGTAAGCATGAAACAATCCCTCTCAACGGGAAACAAAAAAATAAGAAAGAAAGTAGTTTTGGAGATCCCGCCCAGCGGGGAGTAGCCAAAAACCACCATCGAGAAGATCCCGCCCAGCAGGAAGCAAAGAAAAACCGTTACAATAAAATCCCGCCTCGCGGGAAGCAGTCAAAACCACCACAAACAATCCCACCTAGCGGGAAGCAACAGGGAAATCTCGCCATTCGGGAAACCAGTAGAAAAGAAAGGATCCCGCCTCGCCAAAAAACCGACGGATTTGGCGGATCTCGCCCTGTGGAGAAACCAGCCGCCCACCGGGAAAACATTCCGTTCAGCGAGAGCCATCCTGTAGGAAGCCGACAGCCAGCACAGAGAGGATCCAGCCCATCAGGAAGTGACCAAAGAGTTGTACCACAAGGAACCCGCCCCGGGAAAATAGAAGAGGATCCCAGCAGCAGGGACCAAGAATCTCGTCCAAGCATAGAGCCCGTCGAGGATTCACAAGAAAAAGGGGGAAGTTGTCCAAACCCTAAACCGTCACCTCCATCGCACCGAGAAACGCAGGGGACCAGATCCACATGAATAACCTACAAAAAACCCCAAGGGGAAGCCTGAGGGAAAAAGGGAAGGGATCCCCAACCAAACAGGGATCCCTGGGAAGCACCAGTCCGAAAAAACAACCAAGGAAACCCTAGCTGGCCGGGAGGGGCGCAGATAGTGGAGAAGGATCTCCCCCCAGGAGATCATCTGCAAACAACCACTCCCCTGGAGGGATGACCTGGGTTGAGCCAGGGACTGGGCAGGAACTAGGAGCCATGGGAGGGGGAGCAGGGGAGGGACCAGAGCCCTCCCCTCTCCACTCTATGACAACTTAGATCTATTATTTAAACTACATTTTAGTAGTAGATCTCTGAGACTCAGATGTTTTTAACTAACTATCCAAAACTGTATTTTATTTTACAAGAATTTTGAACAAGGTATGAATTCAACTTGTCTTTGACCTAGTTATGTCACATCCCTATGTGTGCAATTGAGTTTGTTTATGTGGTATTTGTTAGGATATCTCTAGTGCCAGATAGGCTTTCAACCAAACCTGTACTGAGGATCACCTAATTAGCCCCACTAACTCCTTTGTTGTATTTAGTCAGATTAATCTACAGTGCGATCCAGGATACCATCAGCTAGCTCATCCACATGCAAACATTGATCTGCACACAAGTTAATGCAATAGATATATTGTCATGTGGGAGGTTTGCCATGAGTGACCGATAGGCTATCAACCAAATCGGTACTGAGGTTTATCTCATGACCTTTCGAATGCTGAGAGTTCCAGGGATTCAAGTTCGACTCCCTTCTTTTCTTCAATTGTATTGGGATATTTGCTCATTTATAGTGATAAGAATCACTGTTTATTTTTGTTATTTTTCTTTTGAGCAAGGGATTTGAATAATGAGTGATGAGAATCACTATTGTATGTGCCTTTGGATGTATGCACTTTGGTTGTGATGTCAAATTTTTTGAGTTTTGACCTTTTGCAAATTTGTATGATGTTTGCAACTTCTTTTGAGAACTTGGGATTCTTGGGGAATTGGGTAGGGAAGATTCTTATCCTTTTGCCAACTCTCAGCATTCTTGAGGTCATTCGCACAAGGGGATGAGCAAGATAACTATTTCGCTCATGGTGACCTAGATTGCTTTGCAGGTTTCATCTTTCGTTCACACAACTTGGGAATTTTTTTATGTGTTTTAACTTGTGTTGGGATGCTACGTAACAAGGTGTGATCCAAGTAGAACTCTACCTTCATAAAATCTGTCTGACTTTGTACAGCATTTGGTTAAAAAGCTATTGACAACTAAATGACGAAAACTCTTGATACATTAAAATTCAACTGACTATAGTATGGCGAAAAGATGTAAATGGCGTTTATTTGTGATGGACTATTTATAAAACAAAAAACTATGGAACAAGATGGATTTGCCAAGTAATTACAGTCTATGGCGCCCTGACCTAGATGACCACAAATATGCAATGTATGTGTGCGATGCCTAATGCAAATATATGTTTGTGTTTTTGGATGGATTGATACTTATGAGGATGAAGATGATATGCAAAAATACCTCTTTCTTTTTGTGATGATTTTCAGCATTCATAGAGATGAGATGCACATTTTTGTTATTTTTGATGATTTTGTTGTTTTTTTTTTTGCTTATTTTTGACCAAGCGATTATGGGAATCCTTGGAGATTTTTGGGATGACCAAGCAATTTATGGGAACCCTTGGAGCTTTTTGGGTTGACCAAGCGATTATGGGAATCCTTGGAGCTTTTTGGGTTGACCAAGCGATTGTGGGAATCCTTGGAGCTTTTTGGGTTGACCAAGTGATTATGGGAATCCTTGGAGCTTTTTGGGTTGACCAAGTGATTGTGGGAATCCTTGGAGCTTTTTGGGTTGACCAAGCGATTATGGGAATCCTTGGAGCTTTTTAGGTTGACCAAGCGATTATGGGAATCCTTGGAGCTTTTTGGGTTGACCAAGCGATTATGGGAATCCTTGGAGCTTTTTGGGTTGACCAAGCGATTATGGGAATACTTGGAGCTTTTTGGGTTGACCAAGCGATTATGGGAATCCTTGGAGCTTTTTGGGTTGACCAAGCAATTATGAGAATCCTTGGAGCTTTTTGGGTTGACCAAGCGATTGTGGGAATCCTTGGAGCTTTTTGTTTAGACTGCGACTCTTCTTGATATGGAATGGCCTCAAATGACTGATGTTCAAAGGTTCTAGTTCCTTGACTTCGTCAAGAGAGGCTAGCCGGTACGTTCCAGGTCCTATTTTACTATCAATTACATAGGGACTTAACCAATTTTCTGCAAACTTGTCCCTTAGATGGGGCGATAAGCTAGAGTTCTGTTGGTTTTATTTTAAGACCAAGTCACCAACCTGAAAGTCCCTCAAGTGAACTTTCATGTTGTATGCTCTCTTCAGTCGCTCTTGATAGATACGTAAATGCTCGAGAGCATTAACACATCGTTCATAAAGCAACGTAAGCTGGTCTAACTGGGCCTGCCACACAGTGTCATCATCGATGAATTCTTGCATTGAAATGTGCATGGAAGGAATCTCCAACTTGAGAGGCATGACAGCCTTAGAGCCATACACGAGCGAAAACAGAGTTGCCCTAGTGGGTATCTGAATGCTAGTGCAGTAAGCCCACAAGGCAAGTGGGATCTGAATGTGACAATCCTTATGACTGTTCGTGACTATATTTTTTAGGATGGCAACTAGCATTTTGTTTGATGCCTCTGCTTGCCCATTTGCCTGTGGATAATAGGGTGTCGAAAAACTGTGCTGAATTTTGTACTTTATGGTCAAAGCATGCACATATTTGTTCTTGAATGACGTCCCATTATCCGAGATTATTTTGGATGGAATACCAAAATGACATATGATGTTATGTAAAATGAACTCCACAATGTGGGTTCCAGTTGTAGAGGTAAGCGGAACTGCTTCCACCCACTTGGTGAAATACTTTGTGGCTATTATGATGAATGTGTGATGGCCTGACAATGCAGGGGAGATCTTATCGATTAGATCTAGGCCCCACTACAAAAAATGCCAAGACGACTGGATCGGTTGCAAGGCCTAGGAAGGTACATGTGTCAAATCAGCATGATGTTGACACTTCACACACTTCTTGACATATGCGCTACAATCTTGCTCTAAAGATGGCCAATAATAGCCCATGTGAAGAATGCGCTTGGCGATAGCCATACCACTAAAGTGGCCAGCACATGTACCATCATGCTCTTGGGCGATCGCCCAAGTGGACTCTTGTTGGTCCAAGCATCGAAGGAGGATCCCTTCATAGCTGCGACGGTACAAAATGTCTCCTAACAAGACATGCTTTGTCGCTTTTTGCTTGAATGCTCATTTTGTGGCATGCGTCAATCCAAGTGGGAGGTTACCTAACTTGAGGTAGTCCCTTATGGGTGAATACCAATCCTGCTGATCAGAAGCCTCGATGGTATGAACAACCAATCCCTCTTGAAGTTCATCCCTAGCAAATGCTGAGCAGGAAATAAATTGTAAGAATAGTGTTGTGTTGCTATTAAGGGGAGTAGAGGAGAATAAGGACCCCTAGTTGGCATGTTTTAGACGATCGTGGATTCGAGAGAACCTATCCTGAGGTGGTTCAATCTGGATCATGTGGATTCCTGGTATCAAGTTAGAGCTTGCATGGTCCATCATGGATTGTGATAGTGTTTTGACTTGAATGGTTGTCATATCACCAGAAAGGTCTTACAGTATTAGTGACCCCAAGGAGACCATAGTGTTCGTAAAATGATTCGATGATCAAGGGAGTGCCTCGATGTCGTACCATTCAAGATTTTACAGGAATTTGTCCATAAGGGCTTTGTAAGCCTGCAAAACTAGGCATTTACATTGGAATACCCCTTTGACTTGGTTGACAATTAGCAGTGAAACACCAAAGATGTTCAATCGCTTGATGTTTATGGTGATTGTTGTCTGAAGACCTATGAGCAAAGCTTCATATTTGGCATTATTGTTGGTGCATGGGAAGTCTAATTTAAATGATAGAGGCATTGGATCCCCTTGTGGTGTGAAGAATACAATTCCTGTGCCACCTCCTTGCTCACATTTAGAACCATCAAAAAATAGGGTTATGTCGGCCTATGACTCAAGCTCATCAGAATCTGGTGATTCTGAGACATGGAAGACCCCATCATCGGGTAGATCTATGACCAGAGGCTGATCGTCTTTGAGAGGAGCCTCTGCTAGTTGATCGGCTATGACCTATCATTTGATAGATTTATGTCCGATAAAATCTATGTCAAATTCTATCAACAACATGATCCATTTCATCGTGCGACTACTATGATAAGTACGACTCATCATGTATTGCAATGGATTCTCCTTAGACACAACATACGTAGTGTTGCTCAGCATGTAGTGGCATAGCTTTTTGGTAGCAAACACCACTGCCAAGCAGAGTTTCTCAACGTATGCATAGTTAAGTTCATAACTGACCAAGGTGCGGCTAAGATAGTAAGTAGCCTGTTCTTTATGAAGTTCATTCTTCTGGGCTAGCATGGCACCCAGTGCCACCTCAGTAGATAAGATGTATAAGTAGAATGACACTCCTAGTCTAGGTGGTGCCAATACTGGTGACGAAGCCAAGTATCGTTTAATGTCGTCAAAGGCTAACTGGCACTCGTCATCCCAATGAAATGCTACCCCCTTGTGCAATAATTTGTTCATGGGTCGGCACTTGTTAGATAGTTGCGCTATGAAGCACTTGATTGATGCGACCTTTCCTTACAAGCTTTTGAGCTGCTTGATGGTAGTTGGGGGAAGCATTTCAAGGATTGCCTTGACTTTGTTTGGGTCCACCTCGATGCCTTGCTTTGAGACTATGAAACCCAAGAGTTTTCTAGATGTGACACCAAATACGCACTTCTTGGGATTCAGTTTGACTTTATGTTCCATGAGGCGATCGAGGATCTTGCTTAAGTCATCGATATGATCTGGGCACAAAAGAGATTTGGCCAACAAATCATCCATGTAATCTTCTAAAGTTGTATGCATGTAATCATGGAAGATGTATGTCATGGCACGTTGGTAGGTGGTGCCAGCATTTTTAAGGCCAAAGGGCATGACCTTATAACAAAATGTCCCCCAAGGCATTGTGAATGCCATTTTTAGTTGGTCTTCGGGATTGATACGAATCTGATTGTATCTCGAGAAACCATCCATGAGGGATAGCATTTCATGGCCTATTGTAGTGTCTACCAATGCATCGATGCTCGGCAAGGGGAAATCATCCTTAGGACTCACTTTGTTTAGATCTTAAAAATTAGTGCATATGCGAATCCTCTCATCGAGATTTTTGATGGGCACCATGTTGGACAACCATGGCGGATAATCCATGCAGATGACAAACTGTGCATCCAACAACTTTTGCAATTTGTCTTTGACCATTAAGGCCACTGTTGGGTGCATCTTACATAGTTTTTGCTTAACTGGCTTGACTGTCGGATCAAGCGTTAGATTATGCATGACTAGCTGTGAATCTAGTCTCGACATGTCTCTATATGACAATGCAAAAACCTCCTTCTTCTCTTGGAGAAAGGTAATGTAGTCAGCTTGCTCTTCGAGGGATAGACTTACCCCCAGCTTGATGATCTATGGATTCATTGGATCTGAGCCGATGTCTATGTCAGTCATCTCCTCGATCGACATGTGGGATTCGTCCTCCAACTGGTGTGGAGTCGGGATCAAATGGATATCATTTGCTGAGTTTAAATCCATGTTGGGAACCTCGGGTTCCTCTTTAGCATGGAAGATATCCTGAGTTGACCCTAGGGTAAAATGAAGCATTTTATTGAAAGGCCAGTACTTTGATGGGGATGGAGGTGAATTGACATGATCCCAGTCTATGGCATCTATGTCTAGATGCAATGACCATGCTAGATCGGCCGGATTGTGGATGGGGGCGGTTAAGTCAATGGAGATCATGTTGATGAAATGATTTTGGTCTCCATTACCGCGGGTGTGGTGATTTGAACATTCTAGATGATTCTTGCCCTTTGGATCTAGCTCTGTAGGGATTGGCACAAATGGATCGACCCTATGTGCTGATAGGAGGATAGGGTCTACCCTCGGTATTGATATCACTCTAGGGTCTCGAGGTGGAAGGTGCTCTTCGTATACCTGGAGCGGCAGATCCAACGCTTGGTCCCACCTTGCTGGGTCTATGTACCACTCATGCCCTGGCACTATGCCCAGCTATTCAAATATATTGTTAATCTCCAAGGGGTATGGTTGCTGCATCTACCGCATGTGATTAAGATATGTCATTTATGTTTTATCTTCGTAATCACTATCAAAGATCCAAAAGCCCTCGTTGGCTTTGACAACTGTTTGAAGTATTACAGGATCGTCTTGCTTGAGCAAATTAATCTAGCCCCATTGTGGTTGTTCCACTCTTCGTGGGGGGACCTGATTCTCTTGACATGGCACTGGCTCGATTGGAGCCTCTAGGGGGAACATTGTCAAGAGGCTCTCTTGATAGTCATTCATGGGGATCACTTGGGAGTGATCACTATATGATTCGAAGGGGTCATATGATGCTGGTTCATACTCTGACTCATCCTCCGAAGATCCCTCTTGACACTATCTATACCCTCCTTGAATGTGAGTCCCCAAAATTTTGCCTCTCTCCAGCAAAGGGCAAGGGTTAGTGAGGTTAACAAGGGTGGTTGTTGACCATGGGAGGTAATCCCCCAATGTATATGTTGTGTTAGGGTTGGCATAGATATCTAATGACAATCCACCCTTATTGCCTATCCCTAGGCCATGCATGTCCTCTACCAAGATGTCCAATGGTAGGGGGTGGTTGAACCCCACGCCCGACTTGTCATAAGGCATTTGGTATCTTGGATGGCAAAGGACACGCACTCGTTGCTCATACCTACCTAGCCCATATCCATGCCAATTGCATTGGCCAAGATATCTCAGAGCGAAGTCTAGGTTAGACAGATAGTTGACATCTTCTACAAAAGGCTCTTCATATTCGTCCTCTTGCATGCATTGCTCAGTACCATGATCAAGGCCCCCATACACAAAGTTTGTCTGGTTTGGCGGGCAGCCTAAAGGAACAATTATACCTATGGGGAGGCAAGGTCTCCCCATGTCTTGCATGGACTCTAGTGTGGGCGTTGCTACAACATTTAATACCAGATACTCCCCCAGGCCTGTATTGGCCATTTCAACGGTGATTGTTGGTGATTGAGGGGGAGGGAAAGAAAGCTCTTCCAGATTCCACTCCATGTTGGGTGAACTAGGAGACTCAACTTCAATTGTGTTAGGCATCTCTTTGGTAGAGGTGGTTGATACTGTTGGCAGCACCTCTTCCAGGGGTTGAGCCTCTTCCAGGGTTTGCTTCCCTTTGTCCTTCTATTTGGCCATGATAGGTGGCATCATTGGTGAAGGACTAGACGATGAAGATGTACCTGAATGGGGTTTTGATGGATTTATCACCAGGGATGCTTGTGGAATTGGACCTTGTCTAGATGGATTTAACTAAAAATCCAAGTGCATCGATGGAAGGGTCGATTGCGGCATCAGTTGCATCACATTGCAATATTTGAAGGGTTCCAAGTCCATCGGGACTACATGTACTTCCCCTTCAAATGTATACTTCAAACACTGATGAGCTATCGAAGGGACACACTTCATGTCCGTGATCCATGGCCGCCCCAGCAAGATGTTATAAGCCATCTCGCCTTCCAAAATATGGCACAATGTAGGTATCATATTTTGTCCTACTTGAATGGGTAGGACAATTGTGCCAACTGTCGAGCATATCGCATCATTGAATGCTCATAGTGTATAGGTGGAAGCCATGATGTGAGAGGCTAACAACTTCAGATGTTTCAATGCCGCTGTGGTAATGATGTTACTGGATGAGCTAGTGTCTACCAACACCCTCTTATATGGGATCCCATTGACCCACACGATAACGTGCAGGGGTGGATCTACTATGTCATCAAACACTGATTTAAATTCATCCTCTCGAAAGGTGATGACTGGCTCTGTGCATCGTTTGACATGTCCCACGAAGTTGTTGAAGGAATTCGCTTCATGGGGCTGCAACTCGATGGCTTTCAATATATCCATGAGAGCCTCCCAATGGGGCGTTGATTGTTGTATAATATCATATATGGAGAGCCTAGCCGATGTGGTCCTCAAACTCTGCGTGAGTTTGGTCCAAATCATGGCCACAGGTCTAGGCATAGGTGGTTGCATAAGGTGTTGTTGAGGTTGTGATGTCAATGGAACCTCTCTTGTGGCTGCCTCGGGGACAACTCCTGGGTATCTCTTGTTCCTAGTCACTATGCTTATCATTCCTACATACCCTTGCATGGGGTAATTCTGTTGCACCTCATTGAATTGAAGGGGTTTTGCCTGTGCCTCATGGGTAGGCAAGGGGTCTTTGAAAACTCCCCTCTACTGGTTTTTTGGCGCTATGGGGTTGTCCACTGCTAATGTCTTATTGTCAATTAGGTCTTGTATCAAACCTTTGAACTTCCAACATGCATTCAGGTCATGTCCCCTCTACTTGTGGAACCTACAATACAAGTCCTCTCGATATCCCTTAGGCTTCAACACATTGGGATCTATGGTTTGGATCTCTGGAAGGTTGATCAAGTTCATCGCTGACAAGCGGTCAAACAAGGAGTCCCTAGACTTTGTATAAGGTGTGTACTATTGCCTAGGGCAACGCTGCTGATTTTGCTCCTGCTTATGGTTTTCTCTTTCATAATTATTAGGAGGCACCGCCTGATAGTTAGCCTTTTGAGGCTGTATTTCTTGTGCAGGCTTAGGGACATTTATGGCAACTTGATTGACGACAACGGGTTTTTGTTGCGTGGTCCCTGTTTTAGTGTTCTTAGTCCACTCTTTTTTCTTAGGTTTGGCTATCTCACCATCTTGTATCTTGATCTCTTCAATGATCTTGGCTTGCACCAGAGCTTCTTCTAAGGTGGCATATTGCTGTAGCTGTAATAGCACAGTGATCGATCTCAAACATCTCTTGGAGAACATTTGAGTGAGGTCAAACATAGGAGAGAGGTAGGGCAAATTTGAGAGCAAAGCCCTCCATCAATTTCCATAGCCCTCCATGGTTTCTTCCTCATACTGCCTGAGGCTGGCTAAGTCACTTAGTGACACCTTCTTCTTGGTGTTGAAGGCGAAGCGTTCGAGGAACGCATCCACTAACTGATCTAAGTTGTTAATGCTATGCTTTGGTAATTGAGTAAACCAATCCGAGGTAGGGCCTGCTAATGTGGTTATAAATGTTCTTAATAACAAAGCATCATTGTCTTGAATTTTGAAGCATTGGCTCAGGAATCTCGTCACATGCTCTTGGGCATCCTCCTCACCTCTAAAGACTTCCAACTGAGGGAGCTTAAAGTGTTTGGGGTAAGGGGGTGTTGGCACTGACGGATGCACGGGATGACTATGAAGCTGGCATAAAGTGGGCTTTTGGGGCCCAAAATTTTTGGTTTCTATAGACTCTAGATGCTCTAGCAGCACTTTCTATGCATCTAAATATTTAATCTCTTCTTCTTTAGTTTTCTCCTGTTGTGGGTTGTGGGAGACTTGAGGCCTATGGAGGGGTGGCCGGATAGCAAACCCTCCGCATTGGTAGGGCATTTTGGCCTGCTCTGCTTCTTGCTCATACTCCTCGTAAGTTTCTTGAGGAGACTCTAGATGAGACCTATGACCCTGAGTGGGTCCCTGTAGAGGGTACCCATCGTTGTTCCGAGGAGTGGCCTCCCACTCAGGTCTAGGAGGTCTCGGAGGTGGCACTTGGTAAGGTCACGGAGACCTATCTCGCACCAAGGGGTTGCGCCTCTCATATGGTTTCAATATTTAGGTGCGAGGGGTTGGAACCCTCTCAGGCATCGGGTTATGGAGCAGCTCCTCTTTTTGGTGCTGAATGCACTCCTTGCTAAGGCGATATAGATGCTCTAGTTACTGTTTATCTTGCTCAAGCCATGTGATCTACGCTTGGCAGGTGGCATGTCTAGCGACTGCCAGGTCGATTTGTTCTGCCATATTGAGCCTAGGAGGCCTAGATGCCTCTCCTATGCACTTACCTTGGTCGTGATGATCCGAGATCTCAATAGGTTGCTTACCTCTATCGAGGTTGGCAACATTTACCCAATGCTCTGGCCTCAGTAGGTGATCATGGTATATAGCAGGTGTGGAAGCGCATGGCTCTCATGTTGTATATTGCTCTGAAGAAATGTAATGGTCTTCCTTGTGCTCCCT
This sequence comes from Wollemia nobilis, assembly GCA_028583015.1. Lineage (NCBI taxonomy): Eukaryota > Viridiplantae > Streptophyta > Pinopsida > Araucariales > Araucariaceae > Wollemia > Wollemia nobilis. Next base: position 3,451,214 of record JAQPPZ010001273.1, on the reverse strand, counting down.
TTTGTATGTGTGAAAGGGGTGGGTAGAGTTGGCTCACCCTGCTTGAAGAGCCTTGCACTTTGGATTTTGTCTATTGGTTCTAACAGTGATGGGGGGCAAAGGAGGGATGCCATAATCATGTGGCCTCTCCTCATGGACACTATGCCACTCTAGCACTTCATTGCATGGTGGCCACTCATATTGAGCTTCTAAGGGAGCCTTCTTATCTATGTTGAGTGCCACGTGTAAGTAATCCTCCTGAAAGGGGCTATGATGAATGGGCGTGTCCCTCAAAGGGGTGCCTCTATAGTCCCATTCTGAAATGGAACAATGCAAACTCTCTTGTGGGTTAGGCCGCCAAGGCGGTATGACCAAGTCCTTTGTGCTGTAGCAGAGGTAACTTGTGCCTCCTTGTACACTCTCCACAGCTCTACCCTTGATTGGGCTTGGCTATGGGTGTACACCATGGTGGTGTTCTTCTACAAGCTATGTAGGTTTTTTTTTTTTATTCTTTTTATGATTTTTTTTTATGCTACACTAAACAGAAAAGATCACACACGCAAAGCAATGATTATCTTGTTTAAAAATTAAAGGTGGTGATTAAATCTGGTTTAGTGTATTTTGATTTTGTTTTGAAAGATTTTGTAAAGAACGTTTAAATGCAAAATTATGGCTCTTATGGCTCCCAAAATTGGTCGCCCCTTCGATATACCATTGCCAGGCCGATATACCAACCTCTCTATATACCCGCCCTTATGTGAGGGAAACTATAGGTACGTGAGAGCAGATGGTACATGGAACGTAGGCGGTATGGAAGGGGCATCACCCTATTTTTGACACCTACCATAGAAGACTTATCTTCGCATGCTGGGAATCACCCCAACTACACTCGGTCAGTTTTCATCAGGATTTACATCTAGCAACAGTAGCGATCGGGGTTTATGAATGCAAAATTCAAGCCAAGGTGGTGATGAAATCCACCATTGGTCTTGATCAAGGGTTGGGGTTTTATGACCAGCTCCTTGGTGTTTACGTTACCACATGATGTGTGGGGTTCTTTTTATTTTTCAAAAGGGAAGCAAGCAAGCAGTAAAAGAAAATTTTCCCTAAGAAAACAAGTAACCTAAAAATAGAAAAACTAAAAATAGAAAATGACAAGAAAAGTTCAGAATCCCTACCTTTTCTCTGCCCAAATATTTTGATTTTGAGTTTTTGCCCTGAAACTGCACAAACATAAATTCGTCCTAGGGAGAAACGAATTATAGGACTGTATTCGTCACAGGGTGGGGCGAATTCCCATTCATCCCTAGGTAGGATGAATTACAGCTCTTTATCCACCTCCTGATGGAATGAACAGTAGTCAGCATACAAAAACTCGGTACCTAAAAGCAAAAACAACCAATTTTGGATCAAATTACATCCATCCCTTTTCAAGGGCTAGGGTCGTTAGATATAAGTTCTTGTTACATCCATGGATGCCCTTCCTTCTTCTGCGTGCCCACATGTAAAATGGGTAGACCAAACATCACCACCACTCACATTAATGAGTCTTGAATCCTTGATGCTCCTTCGATGTCCAGACCCTGCATTCAAAGGAACAAGAAATAGTCAGTAGCACCTGTAGATAAAGTAAAGCATGCAATCCCCAAGCCTACGATAAGTGAATGAGAAAAATGAATTAAACTATGACTAAAATGAATCCAAATGCTCTAAAAATTTTATAGGGGCATCAAGGCATCCCAAATAAAATACTAAAAATGGAATAGTCAGGAAATTCCTTGCCGATTTGAATTCACTCCGGGGCAGGACGAATTCACCTGCAACAAAATGCCAAAAAGGTATTGTTCCAAATTTCCTATATAGGAATCTCCAAACGACCTACAAAGTTGGGGTTAGCTAATTGGGGGTATTTTGGGAAGACCCAGATGGTCATATTTTCCCAATTTGGCCTCTATCAATGGGAATTTGATGATGGTACCTGCAAGTTAGTAGAGGCGAACGAAGATAGAAACATGATCAAAATTATTCGAAATGAAATGAAATTAAAAGGGAAACCTATCTAAGCAGCATAGAATTTAATGTAAAAATGAAAGAAATAAAATCTACCATAGATTTCCAATAACTCCGAAGAGAGGCGATTAGGACTATAGCAGGGCGGGAGGGGGCACCCCGAGGTAGGCCGCTCATCGTTTGGGGCCTGATTTCGGCACCAATCCACTTGGGATGGGTCCAAAATCTCTTGTGCGGTATTGTCGGCAAATTGGGTGGGATATCATGGCCAAATTTCAGGTTTGGTTCTAAATTTTTGCTTCCCATAACCACCCTATGACCTCCTCTCCGAAAGAGATCAAGGATGTGAAAAACACAACTCAAAAGGGGTGTGGGTGTGAAAATAAAATGACAACACTTCATTGCTCAAAAATGCTCCTTCTATGTATCTTTTGGGGTGAGGAAACTCACCAATTTATAGACCTGGAGGTCTCTTGAAATGGGCATGTAGAGGCACCACTTGGGAATCATACCTTCCCAGGGGCGAGGAGATTCTTCCCTGAATAGGGACTTCATGACTGCCCTTGTAACAGCCTCTAATGCTCGAAAACGCTCACCCACACTCCCATGCGATGAAGGAAGCGTTAAGTGGTGGATCTGAGCTACCATTTGTCAAGATTTGACTTTTTCCCATCAAACCTGCAATCCGCCCCACCCTAGAGCGAATCTAGAATTCATCCCTGGGTGGGGCGAATCTTAGTTTGGATTCGTCCTTGGGTGGAACGGATACTGAGCAAAGTGCCTGAAGGTGCCAAATTGATTTTTGAACTTCCAAAACTACTGTGAGAGTGGTTAGGACCACTGTTTAACCTCTAGGGGCTGCCCTTGGGGCTGTGTGTGTCAATGCGATCAGTGTTTGCAGTCACATAATCGGATTGGTGTTGTTTTGGTGTCTACAAAACCTAAAGGAAATAGATCTAGAGGCAATGATGACCCAAATTTTGAATGCATCTAGTGAAGTGTATCTTGTGGTACGAAGGGATTAAGGAAAACATACATAGATTACAAATTGGTGGAGATTTATTTTAATATTGTTGTTACATTCATATTTTTTCATTCCTATCTATCTATTTGTTTATTTTTAAAATAAATGAAAAAATAAGAGTATTATAAAAATAGGAGATTCTAAATACTTTATTATATATTATATGATATTATAAGGAAAAAAAATAATTTTTAAAATTTCTAATAGTTAGATATAATAAATATTAATATATGTATTAAAAATTTATTAATTTATTTATGTAATAAAGTGTTGTTATTTATAAAAAAAATAGTGTTTGTAAAATAAATTTAGGTTAATTCCAACACTCTTCCTTATACTAGATTACTTAAGATTGTGATAAATTTTTTTCAAACTTTCAAAGTTATCTTTCATCAAAGATTTTGTAAATATTGACCTCTAAAATTTTAATTTAATTTATTCATTTCTAACTAGCTCTTTGAGAAAGTGAAATTTGATATTGATGTATTTGCTCCTTCTATGAAATATTTGATTTTTTGAAAATTCTATAGCTAAGTTATTGTCACATTATATTAGTTTTAGATTTGTGTATTTTATTCAATTCACCCATAATTCTTCTAAGCCATAATAATTGACATGTTTTTAAGTACACTAGATCCTAAATGATATATGTACCTAGAAGTGCTTTTCCTATTATCAATGTTTCTAGCCCAATCACTATCCATATATCCATCAAGTTCAAGTTTATTTTAAGTTGCATGGAAAATTTCATAATCTTATACTCAATTCACATACCTTATTATTTTTTTCATGCTTACAAGTGAGTACACTTAGGTGTCTCCATAAATATTGAAATCAAACTAACTACATGCATTATATCTAGTCAAATGATCATCAAATAGATAATATTTCCAACCAATATTTTGTAAAATGTTGAATCCACATTACTATTGCAATCATGTTTTCTTAATTTTTGACCTATTGTATGTGGTGTATTGTTTGGTTTGCTATTCTGCATTCTAAATCTCTTTAACACATCATTTACATATTTAATTTTTAAAATTTAAATTGAATAATATCATTGAAAGACTTCAATTTCAATAATATAGTTCATCAAGACTAAATCTATTGATTTAAATTCACTCTTCATCACTCTTCTAAATTCATCAAAAAACATATTGTTCTTGTTAGTAAAAATTAGAACATCTACACAAACAAATTATTAAAATTGTTCCTTGTTTATTTGCCTTGGTATTAAGAGTGGGTTTGTATGAGCACTTGAGAATTTTTTTTTTTTTTAAGTAAGAATAAATGGGACTATACCAAGCCCTAGTTGCTTGTTTGAGTTTATATAATGCTTTCTTTAATTTGTACACTTTTATTTCTTGTCCTTCCAATTTATAACCTAAAAACTAATCTACATACACCTGTTCTTCCAAGACTCCATTCAAAAATACAGACATAACATCCATTTGATATGCATTCCACCTTTTTTAAGTTGCCCTTGCTAAAATCGTTCTTACTATGTCAAGACTTGCTAAAAGTGAATAAATTTCATGATAATGAGCTCCTAACTTTTTTGAATACCCTTTTGCAACTCATATTTATATATTTTGATATCACAATTAACATTAAAATTTATTTTGTCCATCCATTTTACACAAATAACATTCTTTCTTCTTAAAAGATCCATCATTTTCAATGTTTGAATTTTCTCTATAGAATCAATTTATTCATGCATAAATTTTACCCACTTACTATTCTTAATTGCATATTCAAAATATATAGGATCACATTCAAAAAATAATACAAAATCAATAAACTCTTCATATTCATTTTTATTTCTTGTTACCTCATATATTTCTCATAGGCTCCTTGTCTTTAATGGTGTTCACATGATAGGACTGGACCTTGTTCTTGCACTTGGTGGTGAATTTGATGATGAATAAAGATAGCTACCTACATTAGTATTGTTAGTTGAAACCTAGGGTTGGTTTATGCTTTGTTCATTTGAATATTCTATTTCAAGGATTGTTGTCCCTTTCTGATCTATTTTGTTATTCCAATTACAAGCCTCATCCTCAATAAAATTTACATATCTATTTACAATTAATTTATTTGTAATAGGGTAAGACATCATATAAGATTTTATTGTTCACTATATCCACTAAAATCATTTTTTTCCCTTGCCATCTAATTTTCTTATTTTCTTTTAAATTGTGTACATAAGCTATACAACCAAAAATGATTAAATATGCATTGGTTGAATTTTTATTACACCATATTTCTTGAGAGATTACATCTCGAACACTCTTTGTAGAAAATATATTTAACAAATAAATCATGCATACAATGTTTTTTTCCAAAAAACATTTGGCAATGTTTTTGCTTTTAACATACTCGTCATTTTCATTATAGTTTTGTTCTTCCATTGTCTATTGCTTTTAACTATTTTTTTATGGTGTATATGTAGTTGTAAATTATTTTTTGATTCCATTTGCCCTACAAAAAAATAAAATTCATTTGAAATGTAGTCAACTCCTCCATTAGTTCTTAGTATATTCACATAATATCCACTTTGTTTCTCAACCAATACTTTGAATTGTTGAAATATTTCAAATACTTCTAAATTTTTCTTCAATAAAAATATACATGTCTTTGAACTTAAATCATCTATAAACATCATAAATTTTTTATTGTTTTCAAATGAGCTTGTTTGCATAGACCCACAAAAATTTGAGTGTACAAGCTCTAAAGGTTGTGAAGTCCTCCATGATTTTCCTATAAGGAATGTGTTCCTATATTTCTTGCCTATGATACAACCTTCACAAACTTGAATTAGTTGCTCTACTAATGGTGATCCTTTTACCATTTTCTTCTTATACAAAAATTTTTACCCTTGAAACTCAAATGACCAAATCTAATGTGTCATAACCATGACTTACTTTTTATGATAACATTGAAGGAGAGAAACATTTAAATCTAAATTTTAAAGGAAATAATATATTCTTTGTCATATCACATTTTATATAAGTCAGTTTTTACCATCTTTAATAATACAAGTTCCAATTTTTAAATAAAATCTACGACCTTTTTGTACGATGCTTAATATATTATGCTTCAATCCAGGCATGTAGTAAACATCAAGAATGTATTCTCTTTCTCATTGCTTTGTAAATATTAAAATATTGTCTTTGCCCATAACAAGAACCTTGTTCTTATTCCCCATATTTACTTTAGATTTGATAGTTTCATCTAACTTTAAATTTTTTTCTTTATTTCTAGATATGTGATTGCTACAACCACTATCCAGGTACCAAATATTCTTTTGAATTTATTTATCAAAATTACAATTTATCAACAATTAACCACATATATCATTTTCTTTCTCATTTTCATTTGTGTAATTTTCCTCTAGATTATTTTATTTAAACATCTTCTTTATACACTCTTAACTATAATATCCATTTTTCTACAATAATAATATTGGATTTTTTATTTATCATACCTTTAATATGTACCTTGTTGATTTTGATTATTGCTTCTTCTTGTTGCTTCATGAAGGTTACAACTACTTTTTCTTTTGTTATAAGTTCTTCCTCTTGTTTCAAAACCTCTACTTCCTCTACCTATGCTATCATATCCTCCTCTTTGATAACTTGAAGGTACTTGCTGAGATTCTTCTTTTTTGCTCTTATCTTTGATTGAAATCTATGTTTTGAATGCATGCTCCAAAGAGGAATGATATGTTTAGTTTTATTCATGTGTTTAAAAATAACCCATTGATTCATCCATAGATTATTTAATTCTTCAACGATAGTAATAATATAGTTAAACCTTGTTGGTAGGATTTTCAATATCTTATCTACTATATTTTGATCTTCAATATAATATCCATTCATTATCATTTGATTGAAACCTATTGCATAGGTAAAAGAATCACTTACAGACTCAAAATCATTCATTTGTAAATTCTCAAACTCATTTCTTAATATTTACAATCTTATTAGTTTTACTTTGTTGGTACCCACATATGAGTTTTCTAAACTCTCTCATGCTTGTTTTTAGTTAGTTTCTATTGTAACCCTTAGAAATATAAACTCATCAACTACATGCGCACTGAAAAACATGGCTTTTACAATTTTCTTTCAACGTGTCCTTATGATCATGAGTAAGTGCTTTATATGTTACTTGATCTATAGGTTTTGCATAGCCATCTTCTACTAAATCCTAAAGTTCTTGTCTCCCATATAAAATATTTATTTATATGCTTTAATATTAATATTTTTTACCATTAAAACATGGAGTTGTATTTGTAATGGATATTTTCTAGAGACCATTGTCCAAAATTTTTCTTTGCTTGGTCAGATATGCTCTAGAGCTAAGCTCTAGAAAGCATTTCAAGATCTTTGCTCTAGTGGTGTAGCACATTACCCCCAAACTACTCTTGTCCTAAAATCACCTTAGTTGATTTGGGCATCTCCACTCCTCTTTGATCAAAAAATTGTTATTCTTAAATAAAGGAACATTCAAGCTCATCACCTTGCTCTTTCATGATGCAAATATATGGTCTTTTCTAGCTTACCTCTAAAGCCATGTCTACCTTTCTTCAACTTTGCTAACTTACCTTGCTCGTTGAATCCTTGTTGTGATACTAATTTAAAAGGGTTAAAAAAGTTATGCACTAAAAGAAAATATAGACTACAAATTATTGATACATCCAATATTCAGAAGTCCATTTTGGTAAGCTACGAGAAGGCTATCGGGTAGCAGATAAATTTTGAAAAAATATTCATTTATTTTGTTAATACTCTGGAGACTTGACAAAGGAGAATAGCTAACATTTTAAATTGTTGCATTTCTTCTCTCCCGGCCACTTACTTGGGGCTCCCCCTTTTTATTGCCTGCATTAAGGATAAGTTATGGACCCGAGTTGTTGAAAGAGTCCAACGCAAATTAGCATCTTGGAAAGGGGCATTACTTAGTCAAGCGGGGAAGGTGGTGCTGGTCCAAAGCACCTTGTAGAGCATCCCCATATATTTTTTATCTCTCTTTCATTTACCCTCTAAGGTGGCCATAAAACTGGATAGCATCTGCAAATCCTTCCTATGGGCGGGCCTTGAGTTGAAAGGAAAATTCCACCTTGTCTTGTGGGAGCAGATTTGTAAGAGGAAGAGGAAAGGGGTTCTCAATCTCAAAAACACGATCGTGATGAACAAAGCTCTTGTGTCAAAACTTTGGTAAAAAGTTGCTACGAATTCTAACATTCTTTGGTGTAATATCATTAAGGCTAAATATAACTTTGATTATTTTTTAGCAGATTTCCTTTCGAGTAGAGTGTCGGCCTTCTAGAATAGCCTCATTAAATCTCGTAGGTTCCTCAAGTCTTGTTGCAGTTGGATTATTGGAGTGGTTATGCGGTTAATTTTTGGGATGAAATTTGGGCCAGGGAAAGTCCCTTAGGGGATGATCTGCGACACGCCTTCCTTTTTGCTCATTCTAGAACCCACAAGATTGAAAATGTGGTAGACTTTATTACTATCCAAGATGGACATAGATTTTGGTCTCCCTCTATTTTAGAGCTGGTCGCTGATGCAACTGTAAGATTATGGCACACTTTATTAGTGGAGTTGAGGCTTATTATGGTACGTAATGTTTTAACAAATGATAGAATGGTGTGGAGGGAGGACCTGAATGGGTACTATTCGATTAAATATGCCTAAATTTCTCTTAGTTTAGTGGAGGAAGAATTTTTTCCTGCAAATCAAAATCGGTTAAAAATATAATGCCAAAGATTAACATTTTCTATTGGTTGGTTGTGCAAAATAAAATTCTGTTGATCAAGAATATTCTCAAGAGGGGAATTTTCCTGGTCAATAGGTGATGTTTATGCAAGAATGATTGGGAATCGATGACTCATATTTTTCTCAACTATCATAGTGCATAGAAGATTATGGCTTTCATTCTCTCTTGGTTGGACGTTGCATGGGTGTTTCCTAATTTTTTAATGGACTATGTCATCCAATGGAAGTCACCCTTTATTTCTTCTCAGCTTAAATATTTTTGAAAATTTCTCCTCCCACACTCCTTTTGGGGAGTGTGGAAGGAAAGGAACTCAAGGGCATTCAAAGAAGTGGAAAACAATATCACCCAAATCAGCCTCAAGATTTTGTGGAAGGTATAAAAAAATGTGTCTTCGGCTCTCAGCACTTTGATTCCTTTGAAATTAATTTTAGCACTCTCCCCAAGTGAGTGGTTGTTGGAAGAACAGATTGGTTTTATGTCATTGGCCCCTCCACCTCCTACTCCTGACCCAATGAGGGATGTTCATTGGTATATGCTACCCATTGGATGGTTCAAACTTAAATTTGATATTACCTATAAAGGCAATCCTGACTTAGCTGGTATGGGTGGTGCAATAAGGGATAGCAATGGTGATCTTATTCTAGCTTACACAGACTGCCTTGGAGTCCAATATTCCATGATGGCTGAAGCTAGTGTAGCCTTCATTGGCTTGTAGTAACTTAAGAACCTTGGCATCAAAAACACAATTATTGAAGGGGATTCAGTATCCATCATCAACATACTTCATGGAGTTTCATGTCCGAGATAGAAAATAGCTAATTTAATTGATGAAGCAACTTGGCTTGCTCGTTCCTTTTATAGCATGGAGTTCTCCCATGTTTTTAGAGAAGGCAATTCAGTGTCTAATCTCTTAGTAAACTTGGGATTTTGTTCTCAAGGCTTATCTATCTGGCAGTGAGATTTTTGCTATCGATATTGTACTTTACATCAGGGAAGAAGCGCCTTAACTCTTGTCAGATTTTATTTCCTTTCAGAGATCTAGGTGATTTGATTGGTTCCTATAGGTTTAAGCACTTTATGGTGTGTATTGGCCTTTATTATGCTATCCCCTCAGTATGTTCTTGCCTTCCTTGATTGTCCCTTCCGCCTCCTAGTGATGTCGCCTCTTCTTATGCCCAGGCTTGTCGAACGATGCAACCTGTTGTGACTTTCAAATTTCAAACGATGCATTTATTTGGGTTGGTAGTTTCTAGCCCCCGCATTGTCCTGCTATTATTTAGGATCGATTTGTTTGGATTTTGCTCCCTAGATTGCCTTCATGGGGATGGTGTGAACTCCCTCGATTCCCCTTCCTCTAGGGGTGCTTGCCTCGGTTTGTAATACCTTGTTGTCATTTTGGGTGGGCCTCCCTTATGGAGGTTGTCTTGTGCTTTAATTGACCTCCGAAATTTCTTGTTGTATAAGGTTGTGGGGCTCCTTTCAAAACCCTCTTTTAATATTAATACCAAAAAAAATAAAGAAAGCATTTTTTACTTAATTATTTTCAATATATATATATATATATATATATATATATATATATATATATATATATAATTTCTTTCTACATTTATATCTTTTGAAAACAAGGAATTACAAAAATAAGATATTATAAAATAAAATATAACAAAAAAATATCATATAAAAGAAACATATTTTACAACCTATCATATATTATAAAATTTTTAATCATTGCTAAGAATAATAAACATTAATATGTACACTAAAAGAGAAATAACAGACATTAATATATGTACAAAAAAATTAATTAATTTCTATGTACTAGAAAGTCTACTAGCTAAAGAAAAAAATGACGTGTATGAAATTTGGATTAATCCTAACATGGTCATCTTCACTGAGCGAAATCATATTTGGACAGTGCTCATAGAAAATAAGATCAGTTCTTCAACTAGTGGCCAAAACAATTATGAAAATTATGCTTTTATCAACAGTTGTATCCAAACCATAGCAGAGAATGCCTTCTTTCTCCATTCATTAATTGACCGTTTCTATGATAGCAGGTGCCCAATTGATAGGTTTTATCACTTCTGGGAACCGTTTTCGATGTCGTCATTCATAAATCTTAGCGCTAAATATTTAGAGTGGAATGACATACTAAACGAGGCACCTACTGAAATATTACAAACTAGTATAACACATGTGCTAGTGTAGGACTGGAATATTTCACTATCTGTGGAGAAGCCAGTTGCTCCTACCTTGTACTATTTTGTACTCTATTTGTGCGACCTAAATGAAAGCAAGCTCTATGGAAATGGTATTTTCAAGTCATCATCAATGGTATTAAAGCATCAGACTGGCTAAAGTTTTATTCCGTTGGACGTTGCTGGTTTGTACATGAGATTTTAAATCTCGACACAACCGATTAAATATACCGTGTATTGGACATAATGAATATGACACACCCCTCAGATGGTATGTTTCTCTATGTGTGTCCTTAAGCTCACACAAGTCATGTCCTAGACGAATTCTCTTCTCTACTATTTATATTTTACATATATTAATGGTCCTTCCTACTAAAATTTATGACGTCTGTGCTAGCTGTCTGAACACTCAAGCTTGTTTTTCCCGGACACACAAGTTTATTGTGGACACATTTTTTTAGAATATTTTTATTAAAATATATTTTAGGCCTATATTTATGTTAGTTGGGCGTATAAGCCTTTTCTCTTCTAAAATGAAAGTATCTATTGTTAGTTGCAACTCTTACAACCCAAAAATTCACTTAAAACATTTCAATAAATACAAATGTTAGTTTTCAGTATAAATGTTTCACACTTCAAGAATAGTCACCACAGTAGTTGGTGTTTTAAGTGTATGAAATCGACCAACTTCTTGCAAGAATTCGCCTTAAAGGATCCTAATATCTTGCTCGGATTCATCTAAGGATCTGGTGTGGGGTTGTCCATTCAGGGCCCATATCACCCGAATGGGTAGACATTGTAATCCCCTATCTAAAGCGCAAGAATTCTCAATTCCTTATAATATTAGTCCTCTAACCTAAATTACTTTGGAATTAGTATTTATTATACTAGTGCTAGCCATTGACCTTCTACTAAGGTTTGAATATAGTCCACCATCACATGGTTTGTGGATCAGGTGCTCAAGATCCTAATTTGGTTGAAGGTAAAGCTGTCCATACCATCTATAGATGGATCATACAACAACATGGTTAGCTCTCTAGCCATGTATTCTATTGGCTACTCCCCAACCTGAGAGGACTAATGAACACCCGCACTTACTAATTGATTGCCTTCCTGGAGCGACGTCCCATATTGTCGCTCTTTACTCTCAACAACTAGGACCTCTATCCATGATAGCTAGAGAACGAATATCACAGTCCCTTGTTAGTCACCACCATGGCTAATGTGGTTGGGTGAAATAGTCTTTTCCCGATAGATTTCTCTAGTGTAAGGTATCTCTTGTGCATTTAAATGTACACTAAACTATTAAGGCTTTTAATAATAAAGATAAATACTCCTCAACTATATATATATATATATATATGAGATTATAGTTAAAATTTCCCCAATTATATATATTTTATAGTTTAATTCTATTCTAAAGATAAAATGTATATCTCTCAAACATATAACATAAAGACGTTTATTTATGCTAAAGATTTAACCATGAATAGGTAAGATAAGGCATACAACACATGAAATTAAATCATATAAAATTCTAAAAATAGCAGTATATCTTATTTCGGTTATCATTTTATGATAATACACCATTCAACTATCTTCCACTATCCAAGGAAATAAATTAAATAATCCAGGATCCATAGAAAGACACTACTTAAACAAAAACTTAAATCATCATCATTAAGATTAATCCACACTCTTTTTTTAAAGGGCTTTCGAAGAATTTTTCCACTTGGTTATTATAGTAAGATTTGACCCTTTTGCCTCTTGTATAAATAATGGTTATATCTTGGCCTCACGCATACCAATGAACTTATCTATACTTAAAATTTATAAAGGTTAGCATATTCTAAATATTTCATGACCATAAAGCATAGTAAATTAAAAAAAGTTGAACAAAGTATTTCACTCGCTATATATTTTTGGATGACTCTTCTACAACATTCGACTTACCAGTCTTATATCTCTATAAATATGACGACGACCACTATGGTTTAATTTTACACATTTTTCCATTAACAAAGAATGACTCTTCACAATAAATCTGCTAGTTAACCACTTTTAATTTCGAGGTATAAGAGGTTTAGGAATGAGATTAAATGCATTTATGATGACAAATTACGTCTACAGAATACTCAATAATTCTTATAATATCTTTGACAACAGAAAATTTCTTGCAAGGTTAAGATATTCTTAAAATAAATGCTTCTCTGGTTTGGACATAATGGTTAATCTCTGGCAGACAATAGATAATGCAATTGATCTTTTCCACAGGCAGCGTTGTCTGAGGATATTCGCCCACTTCGCTACAACTTGAAACTCTATCACCAGATGATTGCCCACCCTGCGGAATTCGACCGACATGTGGAAAACTAAAGAATGGATCCACAAGATCCTAATGCACTCTACATGTCACGCAAACATGCAGAATATAATGCACGAATCCCTACTTAAAAAGTATTTTTAAAAGATTTCAATTGGAAATGCAGTGGCTGCCCTTCCCAGACCTTAATACGTTTTCTCATGAAGGAAAGAGGCTATATATATATATATACGAAAAACCCTCCATTATAACGCATGCAACCATCTAAAAAGCAATATATTATACAAATGATTTTTTTAAAGAACAAAATTCATTTTCTTAAATGACACTTGCGCAGGCTTGAAATCGATATTTATATATTTTTCCTTCTGATGATTTATGTAATTTCAAGCATAGTATTTTCAAGGAAAAGTTTAATGATTTTTTAAGAACAAATACTCAGATGATTTGTAAAATTACCTTATAGAAGATATGTGGATAACTAAAAATCACTTTATTCTCTAAAACAAAAGGAAAGCTACTATGAAATTAAACTCCATGGTTTATTTTTTTATCCATCATCAAGTCATTTTAGTGGTGGTACACAATTAGTTTTCATAGCAACAACAAGACATTATACAAGTTCCTGACTTGTTCCTCCAACGACGTCTCAAAGGACTGGTGAATGGAAGCGCCCTCCACTCTTTCACGCTCACGCTAGCTGAAACAATCCATATATTCAATCTGTCTTTCCCACCAATTATTAATAAAGGAACTTATGAGCCAGTAGATTGACACATCATAACTCGTTTGCCAGATATGCCTTCATAAGCATGTCCAGGTGGAGAGGTCCCACTCATCCGAGTGGTTTTTGGTAATTGTATTTTTTTTTTTTAATATATTAAATATAGTTTTCTCATGCCTTACCAGCATTATTTTCAACTTGCTTTACGTCCAAGGCATCTTTATATATGATTCGAATTACATACTGACGTTAAAGTCTTTAATCGTAGCTTAGATAAAAGTCTTATATATGACTTTACCGTGCCATATAAGATATAGGTTCCCTTATAAAGCTTAGGCAAGTCTTAGAAAGGGTTAAGTCCCTTTTAGATTAAAAGTAATCTTTTTCAATTAAAGAAAATAACCGTCTTATTAATATTTATTTTAGTTTTATTACTTTTATTTTCTTTAATTATTATTTATTTATTTTAATTCAAAACAATAAATTTATAATCACATTATACTTTTCATATATTTATTTTATTTAGAAATAGTTATTTATATATATAATTTTAAAACAAAAATGGTATTTAAAACAGTGATAAATGACATATATTAAACAAAACAATAGCAACCAGCAATCAAGTATGATGATAGGCAGAATGCAGTGCAAAATGCAAATTCTATAGTGGGCTTCCGTGTACCCACGGACCAAGGTGCTGGAAGCACAAGATAATATCCCACCTTACCTGATGTTTTCAACTATCAACCTTATCAGGGGGTGGATATTATCTTTCGTTCCATCTCGGAAACCTGCACCTGCAATACAGAAAACTAGACGTGGAATCATATTCTTTGAAATAAAATATATGCGAACATTGGGGATGTGACATAATCCCCCTCTTAGAATTAACATAGTACTTGTGTTAGATTTAAGAAAAATATTATATATGCAATAAATATATTTAGTAATCATATCTAATGTATGTATCAAGTCCCATCATATCATTATACAAATGAAAAATATACATTATAATCACAAAATAGCAAATTGTCTTTTGATAACAAGTTTCAAACAAGTATAGAAATTGGTTTTTCATGGCAATAATATCCTCCCAGATGGTATTTTTCTCAGAGTACTGGTCCCACTAGACCCTACATTGTTCCACAAATCTCTTCCTTAGTTGTTTGGTTCTAAAACCCAATATTTTCACTGGTTGAACCTCAATGAGCTATGGGTTCGATATCTACAAATGGGTAACTTCCAAAATGTGGGATGGGTCAACTACATATTTGCGTAGGAGGGATACATGGAAAACACTATGGATTTTTAACAAGTTTTGTGGTAGTGCAAGTTTCTAGGCGACAAGACTGATTTTGGTAGTTATTTCAAATAGACTGACAAACCTAGGACTTAATTTAGTGGATTTTATAGTGCTTTTAGTAGGCTTGACTCTAAGGAAGACCTTATCACCAACAAAAAATTTGCGGTGTTATTTTAATATCAACATAGATTTTCTAACGATCAGTGGTTTCACGTAGTTGCTAACAAATTTCTTTAAGTTGCCTCTCCATTTGCCTTACATCTTCGGGACAAATCATTTCTCGATCGTCCAAATTATCCCATGTTAATGGTGTCTTGCACCTTCGCCCATATAGAGCCTCAAAAGATATCATGCCCAATGTGGTATGATAGCTATTATTATATGCAAATTCCACCAGGTAAAGATAATATTCCCACTTGCTCTGGTGGTCCATACAATACATGCGTAACATATCTTCAAGCACTTTATTGACCCACTCGGTTTGTCCATCCGTCTCTAGATGATAAGCAATGCTAATGTTGAGTCTAGTTCCCTAGGCTTGGTGTAAAGCTTACCAAAACTCAGAAGTAAATTGTGAGTCCCTATCTGAAATGATTACTTCTGGAAATCCATGCAATCTCATAATTTCCCATGCAAATTTTTGTGCTATAGCAGAAGCATCATCACGCATACTACCTGGTATGAAATGTGCTACTTTGGTTAGCTTATCCACGACAACAAATATTGCATCATGCTAAAAATGGGTTTTTGGAAGACCCACAATGAAGTCCATGGATATTACTTGCCACTTGTGTTCTGGTACTTCAAACAAATATAATTTTCCACTAGGATGTTGATGCTCTACCTTGAATTTCTGACATTCAAGGCATCTTGCAACAAATTGTACTATATCTTTCTTCATTCTAGGCCATAAATAATATTTTTTCAATTTTTACCTCATTTTGACTACCCTAAATGTGCAGAATAAGGAGCATAATGAGCTTCATATAAAATAGTTATTTTAAGACTTTCATTGTTGTGTACCACTATTCTATCGCATATACCAGATTTTTCTTAACACGCCAATTGGGTTCCTGCTCAACCTTCCTATGACATAGTTTGCAGTTTTCATAATTCTTCTGTATTTCTATGATTTGTTATTTCAGCCCATACTGACATGTCATGAGAGCAGTTATATGTCTTCTCCTACTGAGAGCATCTGCCAGCTTATTTTATTTTCCCTTGATATATTCAATACCAAAATCATATTCGGACAAAAATTCCATCCATTTGCGTTGTCGGGCATTTAGAAATGGTTGTGTAAAGATATATCTCATACTCTAGTGATCAATCTTAAGATCAATGGGCTTTCTTAGCAGATTATGCCTCCAAATTTTAAGGTTATGGACTACTGTTGTTGCTAGTTCCAAATCATGTGTAGTATATTATGCCTTTCTTAAGTTTTTTGGACTCATATGCTACCATGGTCTCGTATTGCATCAACACATGACCTAATCCTTCCAATGAGGCATTAGTTCAAACTATAAATGGTTTGCTTAAATCAGGTATTTTTAATATTGATGCAGTTGTCAATTTCTCCTTATGGGTTATGAAGGCCTCCTTACACTAAGGAGTCTGTATCAATGCTTTTCCTTTTCTTTGCAGGTTGGTAATGGAAAATGCAATTTTTTAAAACCCCTTAACAAATCGCCGATAGTAACCAACCATTACCATAAAAATTATAACTTCTGACACATTAGTTGGTGCTGGCCAATCTATTATGGCCTTAAAAATTGAATTGAAAAATACCCTTCGGCCTCGCTCAGCCAATTAATAGCAGTTTTTCCATCCCCACTACCTTAAAATTTGGAGATATACAACTTATTTATCTCCTTTTGCAATTCCTCACCCACCTTTCTCCTCAAGGAGCCTTCCAAAAATTCACTTATATTTCTAGTTGCCTTATTATGGGTTAAATTTTCAATAAATTTCTGTTGTTGGTTGATCAATTCTTTCTACTGGGCCATTTGCGCTTGTTGCTGATCTATATGCTCACTCAGTTGAGATCTCTGGATCTCCATATTCTCACGCTACTAGTTCAGCTGATCTTGCATGAGTTGAATCATACGAACCATATTTTCATCATTCTGGGTAGCTCTCATAGCTATAGGCTCATTTTCTTTTCTTACCACCCACCATGGTATTTCAAAATTTTACACCCTATAAAACTCCTTCACGAGTAGTCTTGGTCCCTTCCTTGGAACCTCCACAATCTCTTCTTGCAGATTAATACTAGCCCTCCGCAAGGTACCTACCATATCTAGAATTAAAGAATTTTGTCAAAACAACTATGATAACCATGGTTTCACAAAACTAGGCTCTAATACCAACTGTTACAACCAAAATATTCACTTAAAATTTTTCTTGTGTTTGAATATCAAAATGCTATTCTACCCAACTTATATGTTACTTTTCGACATAAATGTTTCAGACTTCAAGACTAGTCACCACTGTAGTTGGTGTCTTAAGTGTACGAAACCAATCAAATTTTTGTATGAATTCACCTTAAAGGATCCTAATCCCTTGCTCGAATTCATCTAAGGATCTGGCATGGGGTTGTCCATTCAGGGCCCATATAACCCGAATGGGTGGACAATGTAATCCCCTGTCCAAAGCGCACAAATTTTGAATTCCTTATAATATTGGTCCTCTAACCTGCATTGCTTTGGAATTAGCATTTATTATGCCTGTGCTAGCCATTAACCCTCTATTAAGTTTTGACTAGAGTCCGCCATCGTATGGCTTGTGGACTAGGTTCTCAAGATCCTACTCTGGTTGATGGTAAAGTTGCCCATACCATCTACTGTTGGATCATCCAACAACATAGTTAGCTCTCTAGCCATGTTTTCTGTTGTCTACTCCCCAACCCGAGAGGACTAATGAACACCCACACTTACTAACTAACTGCCTTCCTAGAGCGACGTCCCATACCACCACTCTTTAATCTCAACAAGTAGGACTCTTCTCCATGATAGCTAAAGAATGGATAGCACATTACCTCATTAATCACCACCGCGGCTAATGTGGTTGGGTGAAATAGTCTTTTCCCGATAGATTTCTCTAGTGTAAGGTATCTCTTATGCATTTAGATGTACACTAAACTATTAAGGCTTTTAAGAATAAAGTTAAATAAATAAATATATATATATATATATATATATATATATATATATATATGAGATTATAGTTAAACTTTCCCCAACTATATATATTTTATTGTTTAATTCTATTCTAAAGATAAAATGTATATCTCCCAAACATATAACATAAAGACGTTTATTTATGCTAAATATTTAACCATGCATAGGTAATATAAGGCATACAACACATGAAATTAAATCATATAAACTTCTAAAAATAGCAGTATATATTATTTCGGTTATCATTTTATCACAATACACCATTCAACTATCTACCACTATCCAAGAGAATAAATTAAATAATCCAGGCTCCATGGAAAGACACTACTTAAACAAAAATTTAAATCGTCATCATTAAGATTATTCCACTCTTTTTTTAAAGGGTTTTCGAAGAATTTTTCCACTTGGGTTTTATAGTAATATTTGACCCTTTTGCCTCTTGTATAAATAATGGTTGTATCTTGGCCTCACGCATAAAAATGAACTTATCTATACTTAAAATTTATAAAGGTTAGCATATTCTAAATTTCATGACCATAAATCATATTAAATTAAAAAAATTTGAACAAAGTATTTCACTCGCTATATATTTTTGGATGACTCTTCTACAACATTCGACTTACCAGTCTTATATCTCTATAAATATGACGACCACTATGGTTTAATTTTACACATTTTTCCATTAACAAAGAATGACTCTTCACAATAAATCTTTTAGTTAACCACTTTTAATTTCGAGGTATAAGCGGTTTAGGAATGAAATTCAAAACATTTATGACGATAAATTACGTCTACAGAATACTCAATAATTCTTATAATATATTTGACAACAGAAAATTTCTTGCAGGGTTAAGACATTCTTTAAAATTAATGCTTCCTTGGTTTGGACGTAATGGTTAATCTCTGGTAGACAATAGACAATGCAATTGATCTTTCCCACAGGCAGCGTTGCCCGAGGATATTTGCCTACTTCGCCACAGCCTGAAACTCTATCACCAGATGATTGCCCACCCCGCGGACTTTGGTCGACATGTGGAAAACTAATGAATGGATCAGCAAGGTCCTAATGTACTCTAAATTTCACGTAAACATGTACAACAATCATGCAAAACAAAATGCATGAGTCCCTACTACAAAGTATTTTTACAATATTTCAATTGGAAATGCATTGGCTGCCCTTCCCAGACCTTAATGCATTTTCTCATGAAGAAAATAGGATATATATATATATACACACGAAAAACCCTTCATTCTGACGCATGCAAGCATCCATAAAATATTATATTATACAGACAAAATTTTTAAAGAACATAATTCATTTTCTTAAATGACACTTGCACAGGCTTGAAATCAATATTTATATATTTTCCTTTGGATGATTTACGTAATTTCAAGCATAGTATTTTCAAGGAAAAGTTTATTGATTTATTAAGAACAAAGATGATTTGTAAAATTTTTGTATAGAAGATATGCGGATAACTAAAAATCACTTTATTCTCTAAAACAGAAGGAAAACTACTATAAATTAAACTCCATGGTTTATTTTTTTTTATCCATCATCAAGTCATTTTAGTGGTGGTACATAATTAGTTTTCATAGCAACAAAAAGACATTATACAAGTGCCTTACATGTTCCTCCAATGATGTCTCATAGTATTGGCGAATGGAAGCGTCCTCCGCTCTTTCACGCTCATGCCAGTTGAAATAATCCGTATATTCAATCTGTCTTTCCCATCAATTATTAATAGAGGAAATTATGAGCCAGTATATTGACACCTCAAAACTCGTTTTCCAGATATGCCTTCATAAGCGTGTCCAGTTGGAGAGGTCCCACTCATCCGAGTGGTTGTTGGTAATTGTATTTTATTTTTTTTAATATATTAAATATAATTTTCCCATACCTTACCAACGTTATTTTCAACTTGCTTTACGTCCAAGCCAACAACTTGCTTTAATTCTAAACAATAAATTTATAATCACATATACTTTTCATATAATTATTTTATTTAGAAATAGTTATTTATATTTCTTTTTTTTAAAACAAAAATGATATTTAAAATAGTGATAGATGACATATATTAAATAAAAAAATAGCAACCAACAATCAAGTATGATCACAGGTAGAATGTAGTGTAAAATGCAAATTCTACAGTGGGCTTCTGTGTATCCACGGACCAAGGTGCTGGAAGCACAACATCATATCTCACCTTACCTGACGTTTTCAACTATCGATCTAGTCAAGGGGTGGGTATTTACTTCCGTTCTGTCTCGAAAATGTGTGCCTGCAATACAGAAAACTAGATGCAGAATCATATTATTTCAAATAAAATATATGCGAACAAAGGAGATGTGACAGCGACAATTAATGTTGGTTGTTGGTTCTAGAATTTTCTCATAAAAACTTAGGATAAAAAAGTGTGTCTATTGTTAGTTGCAGCAATTAATGTTGGTCGATGGTTCTAGAATTTTCTCATCAAAACTTAGGATAGAAAGTGTGGCATTCGTAGAAGACCATTAGGTAGAAACAAAAAGAAGAGAGACGGTGGTGCCTATTTTTGATGTCGCTGACAGGAAGGTTGAAGCTGTCGATGGGAAGACTCTGTGAAAGTCTGTAAGAAAGAACTTTGTAATTTGTTGGCTACAACATTAATATAAATCTATTTGGTATTGCTACATCGCTCTATTTATGTGTCATGTGAATGTGGTGTATGCACTAACCATTATCATATATGTTTCTGTTTCTTTCTCATGGGTTGAATTAGTTGTTTGTGTATTGTTTTGTTTGTTTTGCTTCTGTTGCCTCAATAAATAAAGGGAAATTAATTTCAAACCACAAAACTCCTACCTCGTTCTTGCATCATTTGTGGTATCAGAGCTTAGGGTTCGATATAACTGGGAGAGCATTGAGACTGCAGCCAACAGACTTGGGTGAAACAAACCAAGGTGAGGGCGGTGAAGACAAATTGTTTGTGCAGGAGGTAAAATGGGAACTTACAGCAGAGCAGAAGGATGAGGAGAAATAATCTTGGAGGAATGGCACAGTGGGGCAGAGTTGGAAGAAGAACCCAGGGAAGAGGATTAGACTTGGTAAAATTAGTAAGAACATTTACAACAAGGTTAGAAGTTGTTGAGGCAGCACAGAGAAGGGGGACGTTTATTGCAGAGGAAAGTGATGAGGAAACAAAAGTTGAGGAAGCCCAAGGAGAACCCGCAGACGATGACAATGAGAGATTAATCTGGGCTCTAACCAAGATTGGGAGTAATCCCCGAGTTGAGGTTCCAAATTATGAAGGGAGTCTTGATCCTGATAAGCTAATTGATTGGATCAATAAAATGGACAGGTATTTTGATTTAGAGTCTGTAGAAGAAAATCAGAAGGTGAAATATGCAAGCTCAAAGTTAAAGGGCCACGCCTTGATATGGTGGAACAGTGTGCAGGTTGAGAGGTTGAAAAAGGGTAAGGAGAAAATTAAGAATTGGGATAAGATGGTATCTAGAATGAGAGCCAAATTTCTGCCCATTGATTACTAGGTGGGACTGTTCCAAAAGTTGCAAAATCTAAGGCAAAAGGAGAAGAGTGTCAAGGACTACATAGAGGAATTTTACAATTTATCGATAAGGACTGGTCATGACGATTCAGAACCTGAGAAAGTAGCCAGGTATATAAATGGTCTGAGACACAACATCCAGGATGAGATTAGTTTGTTAGACATTAAGTCTGTTGAGGCTGCTTACCAGTATGCCTTGAAGGCGGAAGAGAAGCTGGCCAGAAGAATGCAGAACAGCTCTAGAGGCAGAGGTAAATTCATGAGAGGAAGGGGTCAAGGAGGGAGTAATCTCGGATCCCAGTCAAGAGAAGGAAGCAACAATCTAAAATTTTAGTCAAAGGAGGAAGGAAATGACAACTCACAATATTCAACTATGAGCACAAGAGGTGGATATTTAGCTAGGGGTAGAGACCCTTATAATAGGGAATCATATGGCAGAGGATGAGGTGGAAGTTTTAGAGGAAAGTGTTTCAAGTGCAATCAGTTTGGACATAGGTCTTTTGAGTATTTTGAGAATATGAGTACATCCAAAAAGACACCTGAAGGAAGGACTCATGTGGCATATGAGGAGAGTTGTGACAACAGTACCTCAAAGCATAAGGGCCCAGCATCACCTGAGAGGGGTGAATCCTTGGTGTTGAGGAGAGTGTTAATGAAGACACCGATGGAGGAGGGATTTGAGCCTCCACAGAGGAAGAATTTATTAAAAAAAATATGTAAATCGGGGGGCAAGTGTTGCCAAGTGATCGTGGATAGTGGGAGTACTGAAAATTTAGTATCAGAAGAGATGGTTACAAAATTGGGATTAGAGAGAAGACCACACCCCCGGCCTTACAAGGTAGCATGGATACAAAAAGGACACCAAGTGACGGTGAAAGAACAATGCCTGGTGAGTTTTAGCATTAAGCATTACAATGATGAGGTGTTATGCGATGTCATGCCCATGGACGCTTGCCATTTGCTGCTAGGAAGGCCGTGGCAATTTGATCTAAAGTTGGTATACGATGGGAGAACCAACACTTGCACGGTGGAGAAGGATGGTTGGAAAACTACACTGACTCCATTGAAGGACAATGTTGAAGGAGTGCCATCAGCCCATAGTATTATGTTGATAAGGGGAAAAGAATTTTTGAAGGACATAAGGGATGAAGGAGAGTGTTTGGCTTTAGTTGCAAAACCAACAAGCATGAAGAGTGAATAAAAAGAAGAAGAGCACCCTCAAGAGATAAGGGAACTATTAAAGGAATATTCAGATGTGATCTCAAGGGAACTACCTGAAGAACTGCCACCATTGAGAAGGATTAGTCATCAAATAGACTTGATTCCAGGGGCAGTTTTACCAAACAAGGCAGCCTACAGGATGACACCTCAAGAGAATGAGGAGATTAAGAGACAAGTACAAGAGTTGCTTGACAAAGGATTGGTAAGAGAAAGCTTGAGCCCATGCGTAGTACCAGCTGTACTTGCACCAAGGAAAGATGGTAAGTGGAGAATGTGTACAGATTCGAGAGCTATAAACAAGATAACCATCAAGTATCGGTTCCCTTTACCACGAATGGATGACCTAATGGATTGTTTGAGTGGCTCCAAATATTTCACCAAGATTGACTTGAAAAGCGGCTACCATCAAATTAGAATAAGAGAGGGTGACGAGTGGAAGACAGCTTTCAAAACAAATGATGGGTTATATGAATGGTTGGTAATGTCGTTCGGGCTTACAAATGCCCCAAGTACTTTCATGAGACTGATGAACGAGGTGCTGAAGCCGTTTACTGGTAAGTTTGTTATAGTGTATCTGGATGATATACTGATTTTTAGCAAAACTAAGGAAGAGCATTTAGAACATATTAGAATGGTGCTTGAGAGGCTGAGACAAGAACAACTGCTGATTAATTTGGAGAAGTGTAGTTTTATGAAGCAAGAATTGGTATATCTTGGGTTTGTGATTTCTGAAAATGGATTGAAAATGGATCCAGAAAAGGTAAAAGCTATTGTGGATTGGCCTTCACCAAAGAGTGCTTTTGAAGCTAGGAGCTTTCATGGACTGGCAAGCTTTTATAGGAAGTTTGTTAAGAATTTCAGTGGTATATGTGCACCTATAACAAAGACCTTTAGAGGTGAGAGGAAGCAGTTCGTGTGGACCGAGGTAGCAGAGAGGAGTTTTCAACATTTGAAGAGGAGAGTGACCGAACAACCCATATTGGCCTTACCTGACTTCAATAAAGTGTTTTAGGTTGACTGTGATGCTAGTGGAACAACAGTTGGAGGAGTGTTGAGCCAGGAGGGTAAGCCTATTGCTTACTTTAGTGAAAAATTAAATGATGCCAAGAGAAAATATTTAGTTTATGATCAAGAATTTTATGCTATCATCCAAGCCTTGAAGAAATGGAGACATGATTTGCTTCCAAAAGAATTTGTATTGTACACTGATCATCAAGCGTTGCAATATATAAACAACCAGGGTAAGTTGAGTCAAAGACATTTGAAATGGGTTGAGTATATGCAGAATTTTACTTTTGTCTTAAAGCATAGGAGTGGAAAATCGAATAGGGTTGTTGATGCACTAAGTAGGAGGACTCTTTTGACAACTAATATGAGTGTAGAGGTGATTGGATTTGATGCAATATAGGACTTGTACAAAACAGATCCAGATTTCATGGAGGCATGGGAGGCATGTGAGAACCCTTCAGCAGGAGATAGGACACCATGGTTGGATTATTTTATCCAATAAGGACTGTTATTTAAAGGGAAGCGGTTGTGTATACCACAAAGTTTGATGAGGGAGAATTTGTTGAGGGAAAAGCATAGTGGAGGACTAGCTGGTCATTTTGGCATAGACAAAACATTGGCCAAGTTGAGTGAAGATTATTATTGGCCAAGGATGGTAGTGAATGTGAAGAAATTGGTTCAAGGTTGTAAAATCTGCATACATGCCAAATGAAGAAGTCAAAATACTGGCTTGTATAAGCCACTACCTATTCCTGAGAGACCATGGGAAGCCATTAGTATGGACTTTGTCTTGGGACTGCCAAGAACAACTAGAGGTATGGATTCTGTATTTGTTATTGTAGATAGATTTAGTAAGATGGCACATTTTGTGGCCTGCTCCAAAATTAACGATGCCACTCATGTAGCGGGTTTATTTTTCAAAGAAGTAGTTAGATTACATGGCCTACCTCTAAGCATAGTTAGTGATAGAGACACAAAGTTTGTTGGCCATTTTTGGTGGACATTGTGGAACAAATTGGGAATAAAATTGAGTTTCAGCTCAACATACCATCCACAAACGGATGGTCAGATGAAAGTAGTAAATAGGAGCCTAGGTGATTTGTTGAGATGCCTGGCAAGTGATAAGCCAAAACAATGGGATCTAGCATTGGCACAAGCAGAGTTCACCTACAATGATTCAGTGAACAGAAGCACAAGAAAGACACCTTTCCAAATAGTGTATGGACATAGTCCAAGGGGAATTTGTGAGCTGAGAAACAATGATGGATTGAACAAGGTTAGTGCAGATGCAGAAGGTTTTGCAGAAGCTATTCGTGAGGTCCAAGAACAGGTGAAGAAGAAACTACAGATAAATACAACCAAGTATAAGCAGCATGTTGATGTGAAAAGAAAGGCAGTCAACTTTCAAGAAGGAGACCTGGTATATGCCTACTTAAGGAAGGAAATATTTCCCAAGGGCGAATACAATAAGTTGAAACTGAAGAAAATTGGACCTTGTAAAATACTAAGGAAATTTGGTGAAAATGCTTATGAGCTACAACTGCCTACAGGGATGGGAATTTCACCTATTTTCAATGTTGCAGATTTATATAAGCATCCAAATGGAATTCAAGAAGGAGGTCATGAGGAAGAATCAGATGATGGGGTAAACTGGAGACAACAGCTACCCAGGGAGCAAGAAGAAACAATTGAGGCCATTGTAGATAAAAGAGTGTGCAAGAAAACAAGGCGCAAAGAGTATTTTGAGTACCTAGTCAAGTGGAACAACAGGCCTTTAGAAGATGCAACATGGATGAAACCGGCAGAGCTGGCAAAATATGGGCAGACAGTTGAAGAGTATCAGACCTTGGCATGACTGGGACTCATGTTGAGCTTTTCTTACCCTAGGAGGATGACGCCAGTGCTAGCTGTCTGAACACGTAATCTTGTTTTTCTCAAACACGCAAGGTTAATTTGGACATGCATTTTTTTTAGCATATCTTTATCAAAATATATTTTAGGCCTATCTTTATGTTAGTTGGGCGTATAAGCCTTTTCCCTTGTAAAACGAAACAGTGTCTATTGTTAGTTGCGGCAATTAATGTTGGTTGGTGGTTCTAGAATTTTCTCATCAAAACTTAGGATAAAAAAAGTGTCTATTGTTAGTTGCAGCAATTTATGCTAGTCGGTGGTTCTAGAATTTTCTCATCAAAACATAGGATAAAAAAGTCTGGCATTCTTAGAATACTATTAGGGTAGAAACAAAAAGAGAGAGAGACGGTGGTGCCTATTTTTGATGTCGCAGACAGGAAGGTTGAAGCTATCGATGGGAAGACTCTATGAAAGTCTGTAAGAAAAACTCTGTAATTTGTTGGCTAGAACATTAATATAAATCTATTTGGTAATGCTGCATGGCTCTATTTCTGTGTCATATGAATGTGGTGTATGCATTAACCATTATCATATCAATTTATGGTTCTTTGTCATGGGTTGAATTAGCTGTTTGTGTATTGTTCTGTTTGTTTTGCTTCTGTTGCCGGGAAATTAATTTCAAACCACGAAACTCCTACCTCGTGCTTGCATCAATTTAGACAAATTATATGGAGACAGTGCTTACCATCCACCAAATAGCAGAGGAGATTAATTTTCCGGATGACTGGGCAAGAGACATATGTCTTCCAACGGGATATTCCTCCACAGGCATCGTTTGCAGTGAAGACAACCCTCGAGTGATTATCATGTAAACTTTTTTCTCTGAACTTTTTACTAATATTGGATACGAAAAAATAGCATTTCAAAAGTTTACACATATTGTAGTAAATCTACTAATACATATGATTTGATTCCCCTCCCCGCCAGAGACCTCACCAACATGGGTCTCAAAGGCAGCACACCTCCAAGCATATCAGAGTTGACAGCGTTAACTGAGTTGGTGAGACCGTACAACCTTCCCTGCACTTATTCTTGTAGGGATGGCGCCTTTTCCTTTAAGAATTTTTACTTCTACAGTCAATTTTCACTCCAAATATACTTCATATAGAAGTATAGAATTTGACCTACTGAATAGCAAAGATGACTGAATTTTGCATTGTCGTTGTTAGTTGCTAGGCAATAACAGTTTGTCGGGTTCCATTCCGGATCTCTGTTCGATGAAGAATCTTGCGAGACTGTAAGGCATTTAACCTTTTTAAAGGCAGTTCTCAACTATTTCCTTGATGTTATTTCCTTGATGTTTATTACATGACAGTTGTATAATAATATACTTACCTACTTATACTTACCAACTTTTTCTCCTTGATGAACAATAGTTTTATTTGTGTTTAGATGCTTCTGTTCCAAACATCAAAACCAAAATGTCAAAGAAAATGCTAAACTAAATCAGTCTTTTAACAATTTAAAATTATGACGTAGAGGTCAATTACTAACCATAGAAATATTGATATTAAAAATATATTTGGAGAACAATAAATAAGTTGGCACTATTCCAGAGGGTCTAATTAAGCCTAAGATGGATGGCAGTTTTGATGCAAGCACATGCTATGAAAAACAAAGCAGGAGGTTTATGTCCTACTGTTAATCACACAAAATACACAGCAAACCATAAGACATAAGAAAATACTATTTTGTATTAATTCAAAAGGACAACATACAATTTTTGATTTTTTTTGTCTCTCTTCTTGCTAAAAGCTTCAATGATCTTTTATCTTTGTACTGCTGCTTTATATATACTTATTTATCTATTTTTTACTTTCTCTAAAAACTTCTTTTAGCTTTTCCCTATAGTTCTATATCCTTCCAGAAACTTTTATTGTTATTATTATTTTTTTCCGAAAACTTCCCCTTATAAAGCTCATGTGTCATTCTCCGGGGGTAAGAAAAGTTTTAGCATGAGCTCCTGCTCATGCCAAGGTTTGATATTCTTCTACTGTGTGCCCAAACTTTGCCATTTCAGCTGGTTTCATTCATGTTGCATCCTCGAATGGCCTGTTACTCCAGTTAACCAAATATTCAAAAATATCTTTTTTCCTGGTCTTCTTGTACACTCTTTTATCTATGATGTCTTCAATTGTTTCCTCTTGTTGTTTAAGTATTTTTCGCTCCCAATAGACCTTTTCAGCTTGTTCTATATGATTATCCTTTATAGTTAAGTTTGGATAACCATACAAATCCGCAACATTGAAGCTTGTAGTAAGAAAAGAACCAAAGTTTATATGTTACCTTTTAAATTAATACAAAAACTTCTAGTACTTTTTTATCTCTCGTAGTTTGTGTGATTAACAGTAGGGCATAAATCATCTGTTTTGTTTTTCATAGCATGTGCTTGCATCAAGTACCTCGGGTACGAGGGGAACGAAGGGTATGATGATTGGATTTGTCCTTTGTGATTCCTTCTATCATCCAACATTGAATATATATTATATGTTACGTGCACGGGAAAGATTGGTTGTTTTAGGTTGACATCAGTTACTTGAAGTTGTTTAGCGTTTTTCAATATATGTTGGTTAAGCAACAATTGTGACATTAAAATACTGTTATTTTTTTTTTGTTCAGTGTTCTCCTCAACAATGTCTTAGAAGAGAAAACAGCTTCAAGTAAAATAAAACGTTGGATTATCACACTTTTAGCGGGTCGGTCGATATTCGTAATAGTTTTAATCTCAATGGCATTTCTCTGGAGATATAAATACACAAATTCAGACCAAAGACGGTCCTATTCTACCGCAGCCACAACTACCATATCGAGGTGTTTTTCATTCAATCTTTTGTTAGATGTAGAATGGGTCCTTCATTTTTTTTTCTTTGAGCCATATTTGAAAATCCATTTATTTCCTATAGAGAAAGCAGATCAAATCGAATATCATAGGCTCGCCATAGAATATGCCGAGGAAGATATTGAGGTGGCTACAAGAAACTATTCGACTATCATTGGTAAGGGAGTTTTTGGATCTGTATATTATGGTAAAATTTCAGCGTATGATGTCGCGGTCAAGATTCTTTCAACTGATTCCCATAAAGGGCAACCAGAATTTCAAAATGAGGTGTGCATATATTGGTTCAACTTTCATGAAAAACATCTTATTTAAATCCTTCTGTTATTTTCTTCTCCAGTTATTAGTTAATATATGTTCCTTGTGTTCCGTTTTGTCCAGGTAACCCTTCTTTCCGGGATATATCACAGGAACCTTGTGATTCTTATTGGCTACTGCAGACAGCCAAAAGTAGCATTGGTGTATGAATATATGCATCTTGGAACGTTGAAGGATCATCTATATGGTATTGTTTATTTAATTCTAATTTAACTTAACAAAATTGAACGTGTGCAAAGTTTTCTGTCGAAGTCTACTGCTCCCGTCACAGCTAAAGTGAAGATCTTTTTTAAAAACATAATCAGGAATAACCAAATCAAAGAAACCACTTGATTGGTGTACAAGACTTAAGATTGCTTCACAAGCAGCACAAGGTAAGTCGTTTGGAAGGATTATTTGCTTTTATACTTCTTTTCTATCCCTTTTCATAGGGAAGGATTTTTGCTTTCTTTTCTGTGATACTTCTTTTCTATTGTTTTTCATGTTGCTTTTGTCATTAACTTCATTTGTAGGCTTGCTTTACTTGCACCAAGTCTGTAACCCTCCAATAATACATGGAGATATAAAGTCCAGCAATGTACTTTTGGACCAGAGAATGTGTGCAAAGGTAGCTGACTTTGGTTTATCCAAGCTCCTAGACAAAACTCAGAGTTATATCTCGACTGTTGTTAAAGGAACCCCGGATTATCTGGATCCCGAGTATTTCATCCTTAACCAAGCCTTTAAACTTATTTGGTTAGTGACCAGTCATTTGTTTTGTTATTATTGATAAGGATTGTAGTATGACTAAATATTGAAAATCTATACAGATATTTTAGGACCTCATTAGTCACTGAAAAAAGCGATGTTTATAGCTTCGGAGTAGTCATATTGGAGATTATTTCTGGAAAGCCACCTAGTGAAGGAATAGTCGAAAGGGTAAATTTCTTATTTTTTATAAAATTAAAGTTTTGTGATCCCTATGTTATGCCTATTAACAAATGTGTATTTTTTATTATGTTTATTTCTAGGCAAGAAATCTGCTTTCATGTGGGAGATTGGAAGACCTTATGGATCCTTCATTGAGCAACCAATATAGTTTACAATCTGCATTGAAGGTTGCAAGGATTGCATGTGAATGTGTCGAACCACAGTCAATTAATAGGCCAAAAATCAACATGGTAGCAAAGGAATTGGAAGAAGCAATGGCACTTGAATTTGAAAATAATGAATAATGATCAATCTGCACATAGTTCAATCACATCATTTCATATAACAGACACTCCCAAAGTTAGATGGTTAAGATATCATATAAGATGTATCAACTTTAGTATTATAAAAACTGTTTGTCTATTGTTGCTTTCTCTTCAAGTTTATGTATATGCGTGACTAATAAACTTTTGCCATAATGTGGCTGCATTGTATGTGGTAATCTATTATTACCATTGACCTAGGTTTGCCAACCAGTAATGGCGATGAAGTATAGAACTTACATCAAGAGGGATGCTCACTGCATATTCAATTTTATTTATAATCTAGAATGTCTTACCTTGTTATCAATATTTCAATCAATTTTTTTTTTTTTAAATTAACATATTGTCATCAAATTTTTAGTTTTTAGATTTATAAATTAGAATAAACTTTTAAATAAATCATATGCTTTAACCAATGTTTCTAGTCATTTTTTTTTTTAATATAATTATTATTTTTTAAGTTATTAAATCTTCTTTTAAAAGGTGATGTAATTATTTTTAAAAAATGAAGTATATATATTAAATTAATTATTTATAAAATATATTAATTTTAAATCATTTTATTATTTTCTTAAAACTTTTATTTCTTCATGAAAAGTTTCTTTTTTTTTTGGATGAAAAAGCCATTATATTAATAAAATAATGTTTAATCATACAAAAAAGGGTGGGTGGGATTAGCACACCCCGTAAACCAATACATTAACCATTGTGGTTAAGAGTATACAAGAGTGTCGAAACAGCCCCACAAATTGCCAATAACAAGCTGCCAAAACAGTATTAAATATGCATTCGAAAAGAAAGAAGCGAGAAATTACTGCCACCTGGAAGGGGAAGGAAGATGCACATGACTCATAATGCAGGGTGCATTCCCCCAATGATCCATGAGGGTACGCAAGTACTGCAGCTCCACCTGTACTTTTTAACTTGTACTTGAATCTGTAACCGACAATCAAAGAATATATCATATTTATCAGCAACAGAGAAGACATGTCCGACATCTTCTTGAGAAAAAACAAGCTCTATTTCGGGACTTCCATAGATAAAACAAGGTACCAATTCTAAAAATATTCCAAACAACATCCAAGTTGAAGGAAAAAGCAATAGGGTCACCCAAAATAGCATGCACCCAAGTAAAATCCTCCTGCATAAAAGGTCTAAAAAATTCAAGAAGCCACTCCCAAGGTCGACTGAGCCCGATCACAAAACCAAAAAACATGCAATAAATCTTTCGCTTGTCCACAAACCGGGCAAATGAGATTATGAACACCTAGATGCTTGAGCCTACTGCCAACGGGTAACCCTTGATGTAAGAGACTCCAAGCAAAAAAACTCTGTTTAGGTTCAATATAAGTAGCCCAAGCAATCCGAAACCTCTTATTCCATTGGGAGGGAAGAGAGACTAAATTCCATCTCGAGTGAGCTTATCAACCATTGGAACTTGTGGGGTGAGCCATTTGTAACCAAGATGAGCTTTATATTGCAAAACGAGGGAAGCTCCCAGGCCAACACCAATCTAACCACCAGGGTTTTTGAAAATGCTTATGTAGTTTGCTCCAAATAGAAAACGGAATACTATCAATAACCACCTCATAAGTGTCTCTATCACGAGGATTTAAATTGTGAATTTGACAAAAACTTTCCCAGGGTATCCAACACCTGGCATGTCGGGAGAAGAAATAAAAAATGGAAGCAATACCACGCTTATAGAACCTCTGCGCTCTGACCCACTGCACCAGAGCTAAGGGAGAACCTTGCCAAGTGATAACAGGGAGACCACCAAATATTCATGGAAGACAAAGAGGCACCTACTTTGCGAAAACTCCCTTTCCAACTAAGCCAGGGTTTGAAGGCCTCCCAGGCTTTCCAAATACTCTGAATGACAAAAGAACCTTTAACTTTAATAGGGACAGGGGCAGTAAGAATGGATTGCAATCCCACCCCTTTCCAAATTTTCTTCCCCTGAAGCAAACCGAGAAGAAATGCAATGCACGACCAGCACTTTCCAAGATTCATCCCCAATTAAAGATCGGGTGATCCATTTAGCACAAAGGGCAAGACCTTGTCGGTGACAATCAAACAAACCCATGCCTCCACAATCCTTGGGCAAACAACAAATTTCCCAGGCTACCGAATGAAAACCTTGCTTGACGAGTCTTTGGCCCACAAGAAGTCTCTCAGAAGCTTATCCAGTTTTTTATAACAAGATTTGGATGGAACCCAACAAGATGAATAATAGACATGGGTAGTGGCTAAAACCTTAGAACAAATCTGAAATTTTCCTGCCAGAGAAAGTTTCTTACTAGTCCAGTAAGAAAGCTTCTTTTCCACTTTATCAATAACATACTGCCACAATTGAGCAGAGGAACCATGAAATGCAAAAGGAATTCCAAGAAATTTAAACACCTCACCTGGATGAATCCAAGTCCATTGGAATTGATGTAACCAGTGTGGCAGTTGAGATTGAGATTGCCGAAAATAGGATGTTTTTTCCATTGTATAGAAGAACCAGAGGCTAAACAGAACACCTCTAAGCAACTAATAGCCGAGGAAAGGGATTGCTCATCTTCTTGAAGCGTTAAGAAGGAATCATCTGCAAAATGACCATTGACCAACTGACGGTCAGAATTAGGGAGAGCAATACCCTTGATTAATCCTTGATCCATCTTATGGGCCAACAAATAGCCAAAAGCCTCTGTAGCAAGAATGAAAAGAGATGGAGCAAGAGGGCACCCTTGTCTCACAGAGCGACCAAGAGAAATTGACTGAGATTGACTATTATTCAAGGTAAGAACAGTTGAAGCATCTTGAAATAACATAAGAATGGTGCTCACAAATACTGGCCCAAAACCTAGAGCTTGAAGCATGGCAGTTATGAAGTACCACTCCATCTTATCATAGGCTTTCTCAAAGTCTATCTTAATGAATAAAGCATCTTGTTCAGAATTTCTTGCCCACTCCATACCTTCCCAAACAGCAAGAACGTTATCAAGAATGTATCTTCCCTTAACAAAGCCAGTTTGTTCGGGTCTGACAATCAAAGGCGAGAATAGATTTAAGCTTAAGCGCAAGGGCTTTAGCAATAATCTTGTAGCTCACATTAAGCGGGGTGATCGGCCTCCAATTGGTGATGAGCTCAGGATCTCCGGACTTAGGAATAAATTTAACATTGCCTTTGTTAATAATGGAACCCGAGTGAACCACATTGCGGGGCTTCAAGATAAACTTTGTGGAGATCAGAACCAAGCATATCCCAAAATTCTTTATAGAATTCACATGGGAAGCCATCAAGCCCAGGTGCCTTATCATTGGCCATAAGTGACAAGGCAGTTTTTAGATCTTCCAGAGAAAGAGGAGTGTCACAAAATAACATTTGCTCAGGAGAAAGCTTGTTGGGGACAACAACGGTACAATCAGCAAGAGCTTGCCTTCTAGCATCATCAAGGGGTTGAGAAGCAAAAACACCTTGATAATGTGAAACAAATACTTTGACAATGTCTGAAAGATCTGTAAATCTCTGCCCATCAACTTGAATGGCTTGAAACCGAGAATGTTGAGCAGGAGGTCTGAGGCGCTGAAAAAATTCTTTGGTCACTCTGTCCCCCACTTTGAGCCAATGCATTCGAGCACGTAATTGAGCCCCCTTGGCTTCATACAAATCAACCTTTTTTAGCTCATGCCGAATGGAAGAAACTTGGGATTGAGCAACAAAGTTGAAAGGAGAGGCTTCAAGCTTGAGACAGGCTTTGGATAGCTCACTTTGCAAGGCAGACTTAGCCTATTTTTGTCGTTTTGCAACTTCAACACCCAGAGTTCGCAACACCTTAGTGGTTCGTTGAATGGCGGCATTCCACCATTCAATCCTTCCAGAAATACCATCGGGTCTAGGAATCAAATTCCAAATGCGGCATATATGAGCTTTCATGCTAAAGCTATGCAAAAAAGAAACATTTAGGTAAAACTGTGAAGAATGCACTCTAGGTTGAAAGTTTAACATTGCCACCGAGAATAAAATAGGTGAATGATCAGACAGTGTAGTACTAGGAAAAGTCAACACATACGGTGAAGAAGGCAAAATACGGGAGAACTGAAAGTTGTCACACTCAAAAATCATGGCTCTGTCCAATCTTACCAAAACCCTAGAAGAAGCGGCCTGAAAATTGGACCGGGTGTACCAAAGAGCCTGCGGGAAGTCAGAAGGCGAGAAGCGAGGAATTAGGGTCATAAAGGCGAAGCTTATTTTTCATAAAAAACTAAGCTTCTCTTTCACCTAAACACCACCGCATCGGGACATGGTCGACCTTATCGAGAAGATTTCTCCACCATATTAAAATCTCCACAGAGCACCCAAGTGGCAAATGGCGGATTCATGGCAAGCCATCTCCACAACTCGCATCTGTCGGAAGCGACATTTGAGGCATACACATTAACCACCCCAAGCGGTTTTCCACAGATCTCGAGCAAAATCTAGACAGCTTGATTGGATGGGTCAACACCCCAAGTCACAACATTCTTACGTAATCGAGGCCCAAGGATAGTGACGGCTCCTCCTTTTCTCGGGGAATGCTTTGTGGCAAAAGAGGTACTTCGTGGCCACAAAAAATCACATGTACACTGCAGATTGAAATCAAAAATCTTAACTTCTTGTAGACATAAAATATCGAGGCTTCCATGCATTCGAGAAACATTTGACATCTCATTTCGGACCAAATATTTTTTGATCGGGTCCGTCAGTCCTCGAACATTCCATGATAAAAAAATCATTGGGATTTGTCAGGATGCATGATCTCCATGACATCCTCTGCATCACCCAAACCTGTAAGTGAGCCAAAATAGTTGGAGGTCGCATGGAAAGCATCATTGTTTAGTTGTCGACGTTTATCATTCCGAATAGGGCTACGAGAGCGACGGACCTTCAAGGCCCGACCCTCCTCCACTGAAGAATTATCTGGAGTTGCCACCACTGAGGCCAAAGAAGGGCCCGACCAAAGAAGTTGAGACACTTGGTGGGCCTAGGGGTTGCATGTCAACAACCGGAGGGGCCGTATCAACGGGATTATGAACAACTTCGGCGAGAAGCTTGCATGTCTTGAGAAGGAGAAGGGGCGGGTTGTGCGGCAGAAATCGAAGCTTCTTGTTGCTTAGTACCATGAGATTTCTTGCTAGAGACAGTAGTCCATTCTTCGGTGTTTCCCCGCGAGCCATTAGCAGGAGCCGCGAGGGAGTGGGCGAGGGATTTGCCTTATATTTCCATTCCATCAAAGGGCACTCCCAAATTTTGTGAGCTGCAGATTGACACCAATAACAGGTATTGGGTAAATTGATATAGGCAACTCTTTGCCTTATGGATTGGTCCCCGATTTTAATATCAATAAACTCCTGCAAATCCTTAGTAAGGTCAACTTTGATACAAACCCTTCTAGTGGGTCGAGCGGAGAAAAACTTTTATGGCTCAAGGCAAACAAACTTACCTAAGGGGGCAACTAAAGTCTGCAAAAAACCCCAAAGAGGAACAGGAAGACCAGGGAATTCAACCCACACCGGGACTTCCAGGTGCGGCTTGATCACCGACTTGGAAATTTCGAGAGTAGGGTTGCAAAATCAACGAGAGAATTACGGACGAGTCCATGGACCCCTAGACGAGAACCTTCTGTGCTTGAGCTGGATGCTGAAAAGCGAAAAAGGAAATACCCTTTTGTAAGGTTTTGTACATTCTCCACTTTGACTCCATATGGGCCCCAAACTTGCTGGACCCATGAGCGAATAAGGGTATCATATGGGATACGACCCAAAAAATAACCCACCGGGGTATGACTCTCAAACCATTCACAAGTTGTATGGAATTCATGCAAAGGAATAACGGCTTCAGGGACGGGGGCCTTTACCTCGTGATACATTGTCAGAATGAACTTGCACGGACGCTTCCCGGTACCATTGAGCTCTCCAGCAGACTCAGAATAAATGGAGCCGACTGCATGAGCGGCAACCATTAAAAAGGGTGAATTAACACCGCCTCAAGGCGGTGTTAATGCAGCAGACAAGATTTTCCCATTGAAACCCTTACGAAAAATGCACAGCCAGTCTTGCATCAAACCCTAGCAGAGCAAATTTCTTTATTAAATTTTGATCATTAATCAACAAATTCAGAATAAGTTTCTTTATTTTGATTTTTATTCATCTAACTTTTTTCTAGTATACATCCTATTATATTTTTTTTAAATTTTTATAAACATTATAAAATATATAAATAAGTATATCTTATATTATAATTTTTCTTGGTGTGAGCCTTCACCATTTTTGGTTTTCTCCTGCATTGGACATTTTGCTGCAAAAAGACCGACTCCTCCACAATTGAAGCATTTGAAAGGTAGCTTTCCTCTATATTTTCCTTTTCCTTTTGTGAGTTTCCGAACAAAATTAGCTTTTGTTTCATCCAGAGTCTCTTCATCCTCAGATTCATGTTCATTTGTTATATTCTTGTGTGCTTTAAAAGCTGCTTCTCTGTCTATAGACTTGGTTTGTCCTATTCTCATTTCATATGCTTTGTCGAGAGAACCATGCATCTCATCCAAGCTGAAGTTGTTCGGATCTTTTGCCTCTTCTATTGCAAAAACTTTGGAGTTAAATCTTTTGTGCAGTGTTCTGAGAACCTTTTTCAAACAACTGCATCATCAATTTCTTCACCGAGTCCTCTGATTGCATTAATGATTCCATTGACTCTCAACATATAAGCCTCTATGTTCTCATATTCATTCATTTGTAGTGCTTCGAACTGTGCTCGATGAGTTTGTAGTTTTGCTTCCTTGATCTTGCTGTCTCCTTCATGGATGCTTTTCAATTTATCCCACATGTCTTTTGCTGATTTCTGACTCATGACTCTTATCATTTCACTGTCAATAAGCCCACACATTATGGCATTCTTAGCTTTGGAGTTGTTCTCAAATTTTTTCTTCTCAGCAGTATCTGTTGGAGGAGTAGTGGGTGTTGTGTATCCACTATCTACAGAATCCCAAATATCATATCCCAATGCACTCAGATATGTTTGCATCCTAAGTTTCTAGAAGGTGTAATTTGTTCCATCGAATAAGGGAGCTTTTTTGGATGAGAATCCTTCACCGCCTGCCATTGTTTCTTCCAAGATCTCCTTAGCTGATTAAGCTTGAACAAGGAACCTTGCTCTGATACCAATTGATGTTCACACAATGACACTGAGAAGGGGGGGTGAATCAGTGTAGCTATTAATTTTAATATCTACAACATTTAATATGAAACAAAGAGAACTTGAAAACTGGAAAAACAACTTGAACAAGAGAACACACCACAACACTCAATATACCGAGGTTCACCAATTTGGCTACTCCTCAAAAATGACTGCTTGGACTCCAATCCAAATCCAGTCTTTGCAAAATATCAATTTTACAAATACTTTACCAGCATCAATTGGAAGGAGCACCAACCCCTGTAATTTTTGCTTGCAATAGATGGAGCACCAACCCCTAGTACCAAGCACCAACTTGGACTGCAATTCTGTTCAAATTAAAATGACATAAGAATGTCTTCACTTCATGCACGACCCTAACTGGTCTGCAATTAACCCAAATCTGTACACTCTCACTGCTCTGCTAATTATTCTCTTGACTATTTTCTAACCCTCTTTTTATAGCAGTTTCACTCTCATAGCAGCAACTTTATTTTCTGCACAACTGTCCTTTTTATAATCTATTTTTCTCATCGAAACTCTGTCTTCCATTGCGTTTCAATCTTGCATGCAGTCGGATTACATTCTCAAGCCGTTCAAATTATTTTCTCCTTTCCAATGCGGCTGTTCGAATCCTTCCAAATATGACTATTCGAATGCTGCACATCCTTCTTCTCGAAAGCTTTTCGATCCTTCCTATTTTATATTTCGAATGTTGCATATACGTTTATTTTAATCGGCTGTTCTAATGCATATTCAATTAGCTGTTTGAATGCATTACTGCGTCCGTTCGAATGCTTTTTCGATACAGCCTATACGACACTTCAAACGCTTTTCAATCATGCATATACATCTGTTCCCATGCATGTCCAACACCTGTCAATGTGTAACTGTCGATTTGACATCAGTTACTTTTTACATAACTGGCTGCATGATTTTCCTGTCTGCTTTTTTGACACGTGTCACCTTGCATGCTCCTGTGGGTTTTACCTGCCAGACTATTACCTGTCGTAATATCACGATAATTTTTGAAGCCGTACACTTCATGCCCTTGTTGTCGCGAAATTGTGACCATTTTGGCTTTGAAAGCTTTCCCTCTGTTCATGTCGCGATATCGCGACACTTAGAACTTTTGCTGATGTCATCCTTAAGCATGTCACGAAATTGTGACCGTTTTGGCTCTTGAAAGCTTTCCCTACATCTTGTCACGATATCGCGACACTTTCAACATTTGCTGATGTCATCCTTAAGCATGTCACGAATTTGCGACACTTTCGGCTTCCAGCAGCTTTCCTTGCACCCTGTCGTGAAATCGCGACACTTTTTGACTTTGCTGATGTCATCATCATTCTTGTCACGAAATCATGACGCTTCTGGCTTTTGCTGACGTCATCATCCTTCTTGTCACGAAATCACGATGCTTCTGGCTTTCGTACACTCTCCTTTGCCAGCAACAGCGAAAATGGAACATGTCACGAAATCGCGACACTTTGGGCTTCCGTACAATCCTCCTTGCAAACTTCAGCAAAAATGGAACATGTCGTGAAATCGTGACACTTTGCTCTTCCGTACAACTCTCCTTGCAGACTCCAGTGAAAATGGAACATGTCGCGAAATCGCGACATTCACTGCTTTCGTACACTCTTTGTTTCATGCAGTAGCGAAATCGCTACAACTTTGTGCCTTGTGCTTTTGACTTGTTACATCTTTAATTTTTGCAACTTTGAATGGTAGCGAAATCGCTACACTTTTGTTTTTATACATTTTGTCATGCAGCGAAATCGCTACATCTTCTTGTTTGTGCCTTTTCACTTGTAGCGAAATTGCTACACCTTTGTTTTCTGCACTTCCTATTTGTAGCGAAATCGCTACACCTTTGTGCCATGTATTTCCATCATGCAGCGAAATTGCTACACCTTTGTTTCCATTCATTTCAACATGTAGCAAAATCGCTACACCTTTGTTGCTGAGCATTCTCTCACCTCTTCGGGTCACGAAAACCCGACGTGTCGCGATATCGCAAAACTTTTTGTTGCAAGCTCCTTTCCTCCATTTATGTCGCGAAATCGTGACATCTTTTCACCTTGCTTCCTTCTCTGCTAGCATGTCGCGAAATCGCGACAGTTTACCTTTCACTTTCTCTCTCCTCTGCCATGTCGCGATATCGCGACAATTTTCCTTACATTTTTTCTCTCCTCGGTAATGTCGCGAAATCGCGACAATCTTCCTTGCATTTTCTCTCTCCTCTGTTTTGTCGCAATATCACGACAGAAAACATGTCGTGATATCGCGACAGTTTTCTTCCTTGTCTTTTTCTGCCAATTTCTGAATCTGGGTCACCTATGTTTTTCTTGAAATTCATTGCACTTGATCTGACTGACCTCTGAACTGCATCAATATGTCTGTGTTGACAACAATGACAATACTTTTGCAATTCTTTTGCTGCACCTTGCTCAACAGGGAAAGTAGAATTTAAAATTTTGCATGGGCGGGAAATTTAAATTTAATTTTTTTTTGTATGGGCGAAAAACTTAAAATCATGTAAAAGGGGGGGAAATAGGATTTAAAAAGGGATTTTGGATCTGAAAAGAGGTCGTAGTTTGGGATCCAATATTGTATGATATGGCATTGTAATTTTTGCCCCTTTTGGTTGGCATTAATAAAATAATTATTTTCTATTGTGATTTAACTCCTTGGATGGTTTTGTTCGTGTTTGTTCAGCCTCAATAAGTCTGGCATTGTAATTTCTACCCCTTTGGCTAGCATTATTAAAATAATTCTTTTCTATTGTGATTTGGCTCCTTGGATAGTTTTGTTCATGTTTTTTCATCCTCATCAAGTGGTATCACAGTGGGAGTTTCTGAGTGTGTAAGAAGATCACTGAACATGAGGTAATTTACACCAGGATCTGTGGTTCAGGTTTGGAGAAGCCAAAGCAATATGCCCCCACAAAGGAACCAAGGTGTTACTAGTAATGTCGTAGTGCCAGAAGAGGATTTTTGAGCTTTGTAGAGGCAAGTCCAGGAATTACAAGAAGAGTTGCATAGAGGGTTTGACCCAAGAAGAGAGGAAAAGAGTGAAGATGAAGTTGAAGAAGAGGAAGACCAGTTTGAGAAAGAAGATGAGGTTGTAGATCCTGCCCAAGTGAGGTTTTATAGAGCCATATCTTAGATTGGGAAGAGGCCGAAGATGTAGGTTTCCACATACTCAAGAAATCTTAACCCAGAGGAGTTGATTGACTAGATCAATGACTTGGAAGAATATTTTGAATATGAAGAGATGCACGATCCTTATCGAGTCAAGTTTGCTACCAAACTAAAGGGTCATGCTAGAATCTTATGGAAAGGAGTACAACTTGATAGAAATATAAATGAAAAATAGAGGATCACCAAATGGGAACAAATGGTGGAAAAGCTGATGAGGCAGTTTATTTCAGTAGATTATGAGTTGGATCTGCTGAAGAAGATGTAAAGTTTGAGATATTTGAGAAATTTTGTCAAAGAATACACCGACGAATTCTAAAATATCTTGATCTAAATCAGCCATTCTAAGGCTAAAAAGGAGAAGGTAGCCCATTACATCCATGGGTTGAGAACCATTATTCAAGAAGAGCTGAGTTTGGTTAGGATGACCACCATTGAGGATGCTTACCAATTTGGTCTAAAAGTTGAAGAGAAGCTAAAAAGAAGGTTCGAGGGTAAGAAAAAATGAAGAGGTCGTGGAGAAAGAACTGGTGGAAGAATATATGGAGGATGATATGAGAAGAAAGAAGAAGCTAACAGTAGTCAGGACCAGAAGGGAGATAATGCTTACAGATATCATGGTCAGAACAACAAATACCCAAGAAGAAGAGGTAGATCTGGCCGATGAAATGGAGGAAGAGGGTTTTGTGGAACCTACTTCAACTATGGAGAAGAAGGACATTGAGCATATGAGTGTCTACAACACTAAGAGAAGTCAAATAGGAGGCTAAAAGGTAATGCCAGAGCTACTATTGCGGATGAAGGAGTTGAACCAGAGCACTCTAAGGAGGTAGAGAGAGGAGAAGTTATGGTCACAAGGAGAACCTTGTTGAATGAGGATAACGAACTAGACCAGAGGAAGAGTTTATTTTTCACAAGGTGCAAATATTCAGGTAAGGTTTGTAATGTTATTATAGATAATGGCAGTACTGATAACTTGGTCTCTAAATAAATGGTTACTAAGTTACAGCTAGAGAGGAGGAGACACCCGCATCCATATTGGATTGCGTGGTTGCAAAAGGACCATAGGGCATGTTGCAAGTGTGAACATGACCACGTTCTAAGTGGCTTAGAAAAACCTTGCAAGTGTGTACGCCTTGTAAAATGTCGACAAAATAGTTTTATCGACAAGATTTGTTTTTCCTCTCCCGATATTCTCTCCTCTCCCTATTCTCTCGTATTCCCTTTCCACCCTATTTTTTCCCCTTATCTCTCCTTTCCTTTCCCTTATCCCTCCGCGTCGACTCCCTTCCTCCTTCTTCTCCAACCTCCTTCCTCACCTTCCTTACGTTATATATATATATATATTTTTGTGTGTGTGTGTGTGTGTGTGTGTGTGTGTAAGTTTTTTGAATATATAATAATGAATAAAAATTGATATACACCCACAATATGGTATCAGAGCCAAGGCCAGGGGCATGCTCGATGATATAGAGTGAAATATAGAGAGTGTGGCACGTGAATCAAGAATGGATGTGGCACACATCCTGAGGAGCTATCAGGGACAGCTGGAAGTAGATAGCTGAGGCATACGGGCTTGGCAAAGCGCATGCAGTTCGAGGAAATGACATGGTAGGTACGTGATTCAAGGTAGACTAACAAGAACACATGGTAGTGGCACATGGATCGAGGTGGTGACATAGCTGGCAAAAAGGAGGGTGGTCATTGGTTAAAGTAGTGACAAAAGGAGGCGATGTTGATTACCCGAAGGCAATCAATTTTTCATAGTCATGTTGGGGTTTTTCAACCCCAAATGTCCCCACACACGGTGAATGTGGGATGATAAGTTCAATTTTTTAAAAAAAATCACCGCCGCTTGATGTTATAGAGGCTCTCGTGCCTCTATTGTCTCAACTGACAGTCGTGGGCTAGCGGTTAAAACCTTTCGCCAGCAAAGGAGAAGACTTGGGGTCGAATCCCATTGGGTTAGGAAAATCAAAGTTTTTTTTGTGGTTATCACCATGAAGGAGCCTTAAGAGGGAGAGCGGGTGGATTTGTCTTCATAGGAGCCACGCGGTGTAGTGGCAAAGGTGCTCGTTAGCTTGCATGAGGTCACGAGTTCAAAACCCGTCGGAGTGCATTTAATAAAAGGTTTTAAAAAAAGTTTTTTTTATTAAAGTTTCTTTTAAATTGAATTTAATTTTCAAATAAATGCTTTTAATTATTTTATTAATATAGTTATTTTTAATTTATTAAAAGCATTATTGATTATTAAATTAAAAAAAAGGCTTTATAAAAATTTGAAAACCTTTTTTTTTTTGGAGAAAAATTGTGAAAAGTGGAAAGTGAAAATTTGCATATTGTGAACCTGGAAAAGTGACGGGAAGTCTTCCGGAACGCCCGTTTAGCACCTCCAAAATTTTTGAATATTTAAGGTTAAATATTTATTTTGTAAAATATTTATTTTGTAATAGCCTTAGCGGCTGCAAAAAGGTGAAAATTTTAACCTTAGAGGCTCTAATGAAGTTGTTTTTTGCATTGATGAGTAGATGATCAAATCAACCGGATTCTATCATGCTCTTTGTTCTCTTTTACAAAGAGAGAACGTCGAATGGTTTGACAAAAAAATTCGGAGATATGGTTTGCATACAGTTTTCAATCAATTAGAAAACGCGGTCATAGCCCACCAAAGGAAGCCCGATTATGGATACGAGGCTGACTCAGAGGACAATATCTTCGAGAAAAGAATAGAAGAGTCGAAGACAGTTGAAGAAGCACCTGAAGGACAATCAAGTGACAGTTATACACCTACAGTGCCTAAAATAGAATCAAGTGAGAGCTATACACCACACTCTCCTAATCCAGAACCAGAGCCAGT
The DNA here is from genome assembly GCA_028583015.1 of Wollemia nobilis. NCBI lineage: Eukaryota > Viridiplantae > Streptophyta > Pinopsida > Araucariales > Araucariaceae > Wollemia > Wollemia nobilis. The sequence continues at coordinate 3,407,358 of JAQPPZ010001273.1, read as the reverse complement.
GGAGCCAGAGCCAGAGCTAGAGCCAGAGCCAAAACCAGCCCCTAAAATCATCATCATCAGCGATGACGAGGATTCCATTGCCGACAATTTTGGGCATCCAATACTGGGCAATCCACAACAAGAGGAGCAAGAAATCAGTGAGAGAATTAAAAAGGCTAGATTTGATTTAAATCAGTGATCTATTTTGTACTTCTTTGTACTACTTGCTTGCAATTGAAATAAAGTCTACTTTTTGAAATGGCATCCAATACTAGTCTACCAATCCCTGAGTTCAATGGTGGTGATTACGAATATTGGTCGATTAAGATGAAAACTTTGTTAATAGGCAAAGGTTTATGGGATATTGTAATATAAGGGTATATAGAACCCACAGCTTGATCGAATGGGCAGCTTTGAGTGCTGTAGATAAAAAAAATAGAAAAGAAGCCCAAAAAAATAATTCCTCTCACCTGTACAATTTACAAGCAGCCCTAGATAAAAGTATCTTTCCTAGAATAGCATCCTGTGTCACAACTCAAGATGCTTGGAAAGTTTTGAAAGAAATCTTTCAAGGTAGTGATCAAGTAAAACAGGTTAGACTTCAAACACTAAAGAGAGATTTTGAAAATCTCAGAATGCAGGAAAATGAGAAAGTAGGAGACTACTGCGTGCGGGTTAAAGCGGTAGTAGATAAAATGGTCACTCTAGGTGAAGATGTTAAGCCTGAGGTTATGGTGAAGAAAGTGTTGCGAACACTTCTTCCGAAGTGGAATCATGTAGCAATCATTATTGAAGAGTCAAAATATTTGACTACTCTTTCTTTTGAAGCACTGATTGGTTCTCTTCTTTCACATGAAGAAATATTGTAGGACACTCTTTCCACCAGCCATGGAGGAGATGATAAAGCCTTTGCTTCACAAGAAGGAAGAGGTAGAGGTTGTGGCAGAGGTCAGTACAGAGGAAGAGGCAAGAATAGTCCACGAGGTGGAACCCCAAGCAGAGGAGGATCTTCAAATAGAGGTGGAGGTCAGAATAGAGGTGGACAACAGAATAGAGGAAAGCATCCAGGCCGAGGAAAATGAAATGACAATTCAAAGCAAGTTTGCTACAATTGTGGCAAACCTAGCCACTATGCTCATGACTATTGGTCAAAGTAGCCTTCACAAGGGAGCAACAGCAGCCAGAGCAGTCAGTATGGCAATTTTGGAGAAGAGGAAGGGACCACAAATCTCTTTCTCTCATATGGCCAGTCAGATCAGAACATGAATGACACCTAGATTTTGGACACTGGGTGTTCAAATCATATGAGTGGCAAAGAAGAACTCTTTGCTACCCTGGATTCTTCCTACAAATCTAGCATCAAGTTGGGGGACAACAAGTCATTGGCAGTTGAAGGCATTGGAGCCATGGCGGTTCCAACTAAAGAAGGTGTTAAGAAAGTAAGTGATATCTATTACACACCCCATCTCCAACACAATCTTTTAAGTGTTGGTCAAATGTTAGAAAAGAACTACAAGTTGCTTTTTGATGAGGGTAAATGCACCATTTTTGATAAAAATAATAGTAATAGAATTATTACACAAGTGCCAATGACAAAGAATAGGCTATTCCCTTTAAGGTTTGGTCAGCCAGGGGGAGATCAATTAGAAAATGTTGCTATTTTAAATCCAAGTGTGTTGTGGCACTTGAGATACAGTCATCTAAATTCAGCTAGTTTGAAGATGTTAACCTCTCAAGCGATGGTGACCGGACTTCCTAAAGTTCAGGATAATAAAGAAGTATGTGAAGTTTGTGCTTTGGGAAAGCATGCCAGGACCAAGTTTCCATGAGGGCAAGCATGGCGGGCCAGTTATCCACTCCAACTAGTGCATTCGGACATCTGTGGTCCAATGCAGACCAAGAGCATCGGTAACAACTCTTACTTTCTTCTTTTTATTGATGATTTTTCAAGAATGTGCTGGATATATTTTTTGAAGCATAAATATGAAGCATTTGATTGCTTCGTAGATTTTAAAACAAGAGTTGAAAATGAGAGTGGATATTTTGTTAAGTGTTTGAGATCAGATAAAGGAGGAGAATACTCCTCTAATGAATTTTTGAATTTTTTGTAAAAAAATGGAATAAAGAGGCAGTTCACTGCTACCTACACTCCACAGAAGAATGGTGTGGTTGAGAGAAAGAACCACACCATTGTAGAGATGGCAAGATCTATGCTTTAGACGAAGCATTTGAGTAATATGTATTGGGCAGATGCAGCCAGGACTAGTGTGTATATTTTGAATAGAAGCCCTACTTCAAGTTTGAAAGGGAAAACTCCTTACCAAGCATGGTATGGTAAGAAACCAAATGTCAAGCATTTTCGAGTGTTTGGTTCACTGGAATATTCTCATATTCTTGATGAGCTGAGAAAAAGCTTGATCCAAAGAGTCAGGCATGCATATTTGTAGGGTACTATGAGAACACAAAAGCTTATAGACTCTACAATCCTAGGACTCGAAAGATTGTGATTTCCAGGGATGTGATTTTTGATGAAGGGGGAGAATGGGGTAAGCCCCAAATATTCAATGATTATGAATCCAATGATGCAATTTCTAAACAGGTGCAACAACAATCACCGTAGAAAGGTAAGAAGTCTCCTCCAACAAGCCCAAGTTCATCTTCGAGTTCAACTTCTTCACCAAGTCCTTCTCCTCAAAGGTCAATCAGTTCCTCACCAATGGATATTGATTCTCCATCCAAAGGTAAGAGAACACTCCAACATCATCCATCTTATCAGATGTTGGATAAAAAATTTCAAAGAAGATATACTAGAAGTCAAGCTAGTGAAATGAGTTCAGTCTTGCAAAGACTTGAAAATATGCATTTGTATGGTGATGATGACTCCCAAGAACCTCGGGGAGATATAGTTAACTATGCCTTGTTAACTAGTGCACAACTTGAACCTTCTAGTTATGAGAAGGCATGTACTCAAAAAATATGGCAAGATGCTATGAAAGAGGAGATAACCTCTATAAAAAACAACGACACTTGGGAGCTCGTAGAGCTTCCTAAAGGAAATAAATGTGTTGGATGCAAATGGGTCTTCAAGACCAAATTCAATGCTGATGGAAGCATTGAAAGGCACAAAGCAAGATTGGTTGCAAAAGGATTTACATAGAAGTATGGTATTGATTATGAAGAGACATTTGCTCCTGTAGCTAGATAGGAAACCATCAGAACAGTTCTTGCTTTAGCTGCTCACAAAGGTTGGAAAGTCCAACACATGGATGTAAAGAGTGCATTTCTCAATGGTTACTTGACAGAATAAGTGTATGTTGAGCAACCACAGGGATTTGAAGAGAAAGGCAAGGAGCACCTTGTTTACAGATTGAAAAAGGCACTCTATGGCCTCAAGCAGGCACCACGAGCTTGGTACTCACGCATTGATGGGTACTTCAAAGATTTTGGGTTCACCAGAAGTAGAAATGAACCCACCCTTTACTACCTAAAGCAAGGTAATGACATCCTCATAGTTTGCTTGTATGTGGATGATCTCATATTCATGGGTAGTAATGAAAAAATGAATATGGAGTTCAAGCGCTCCATGATGAAGTAGTTTGAGATGAAGGATCTTGGCTTAATGCACTACTTTCTTGGAATGGAGGTTCATCAGTCAGATACAAGGATCTTCATCTGTCAACATAAGTATGCTCGGGACATGATCAAGAAGTTTGCTATGGAGCATTGCAAACCAGTTGCAACTCCAGTTGGACATGGGATCCAATTAAGCAAAGATGATGGAGCACCAAAAGTTGACGTGACCACTTTTAGAAGCATGGTTGGGAGTTTGATGTTTCTCACCAACACCAGACCTGATATTCAGTATGTTGTTTCTCTTGTCTCTCGATTTATGGCTATACCTTCTGAGCTGCATTTGCAAGAAGCTAAGAGAATTCTCAGATATGTAAAGGGTACATGGTATTTTGGAATCCATTACCATAAATGTAACACTATCAAGCTTGTAGGCTTCAGTGATAGTGATTGGGGCAGCAACATTGATGACAGGAAATCAACTTCAGGGAATTGTTTTAGTCTAGGGTCAGGACTAATAACATGGAGTTCCAAAAATCAGACTATAGTAGCTTTGTCCTCTACAGAAGCTAAGTATATAGCAGTCACATATGCTAGTACTCAAGTGTTATGGTTGAGAAAAGTGCTGGAAGAGATTGGAGAACCACAAAGTGGTCCGACCAAAATCTACTGCGATAACATCAGTGCCATTCAGTTGGCATACAATCCAATCCACCATAGTAGAACAAAACATTTTGATATGAAGTACCACTTCATCCGAGATATGGTGGAGCAAGAAATTGTTGAGCTTCAATTCTACCGCACTTTGGAGAATGTTGCAGATATCTTCACCAAAGCGATGGCTAAAGCTCAATTTATAAAGCTGAGAGACTGTCTAGTCAGTCCTCTCAACTTTAAGGGGGAGAGTGTTGCAAGTGTGAACATGACCACGTTCTAAGTGGCTTAGAAAAACCTTGCAAGTGTGTACGCCTTGTAAAATGTCAGCAAAATAGTTTTGTCGGCAAGATTTGTTTTTCCTCTCTCGATATTCTCTCCTCTCCCTATTCTCTCGTATTCCCTTTCCTCCCTATTATTGTGCCCCTTATCTCTCCTTTCCTTTCCCTTATCCCTCCGCGTCGACTCCCTTCCTCCTTCTTCTCCAACCTCCTTCCTCACCTTCCTTACGTTTTATATATATGTGTAAGTTTTTTGAATATATAATAATGAATAAAAATTGATATACGCCCATAGGGCATTGGTCAATTAATAGTGCCTAGTCAAGTTTAATATTGGAAGATACAAGGATGAGGTCCTGTATGATATCTTGCTTATGGATGGTTGCCATATGCTGTTAGGAAGACCATGGTAGTTTTATCATCGTGCAATCCATGCTAGACATGCCAACACTTACTCCCTAACAAAGTAAGGAGTGCACCATAAACTGAAGCCACTAAATGAGATGGATGAAAAGGCATGTAACAGTGATAGAAGAGATAGAGGAAATCCTAGATACCTGCATCAATAAAGTACACGAAATAGGCAGTATGAAGAATATCTGGTGAAATGGAAGGAAAGGCCTGTAGAAGATTCAACTTGGCTGTCCAAGTCTGAGGTTGACCACCTTAGTTTTCCTCCAACAACAAATAAGTGAGGTCACTTAAACTTACCCTAGGTTTCTGATGTAGGAGCATCTAGTGGTGGCAAAGCAATCTTGCATCAACAAAAAAAAAAAAAAAAAAATTCTAAGTGTTTTGCCTTTGTGTTTTTCGTTTGCTAGTTGGGCAAGAAAGTAGAATTTAAAATTTTGCATGGGCGGGAAAGTTAAATTTAATTTTTTTCATGGACGGGAAACTTTAAAATCATGTAAAAGGGAGGAAAATAGGATTTAAAAAGGGATTTTGGATCTAAAAAGAGGGCTTCATTTGGGCTCCAATATTGTACGATCTGGCATTGTAATTTCTACCCCTTTTGGTTGGCATTAATAAAATAATTCTTTTCTATTGTGATTTAACTCCTTGGATGGTTTTGTTCATTTTTTTTCAGCCTAAACAAGTCTGGCATTGTAATTTCTACCCCTTTGGCTGGCATTATTAAAATGATTATTTTCTATTGTGATTTGGCTCCTTGGATAGTTTTATTCGTGTTTGTTCATCCTCATCATATATCAATGCCCCTTTCCTTACATTAAATTTAGACATAAAATAATTGATTTCATCAAGATCCTTTATGACACTTATAGATCTATTCTAACAACATGCTCAGTAAGAATATTTCTATATTTATCCATCTAATCTATTGAAATTGAATCACCTCAGCCAAGCACAATAAATATTGTTAGTCAACCCAAAACACTTGCACATATACATGCAATCTAATTATTAACAACTTTTCTTTTTATAAATCTAAATATGTAGCATTATTAATTATTTACCATAGTTCAATAGATCAATATATAATATACTAGTTCTTACCACAATAACTACTCTTTTCATTCTTAACAATAAAACTCAACAATTACATAGTCTTTAATAATTCTCTTCATTCAAGAGAACTTTAACACCAATGATCACTACATAATTACATCAAAGAATCCTTACAAAGTAACAATAGATACAAAGCTTAAGGATCCATCGATTAATGGATGTAGGATGATAGAAGAATATTTTTCTTTCAACCATTGCTCATATGTAAAAAAAGCATATTTTCATTAGGGTCTCTTAATCCATCAAGAAAGAGATGTATTTAAGGGATCAGGACAATTTATAGCATGAGAGTGCATTCCTAAATGCACATATTTTCACTTTCATTGCATGTAGTAAAATCAAGGATGTCAGACATATTATTTCATATTCACTCTTTTCAAAATTATAGAACAATCCACATGGAAATCAACACATAGACTATCATAATCTTTCCAATAAGCAAATTATCATACTCAAAAAAACAAACAGAACATAGTCTATGATATTTGTGGAGAAAAATCCACATGGAAATCAACTCACAGCTTATCACAATTTTTCCAATAAGTAAATTCTCATATACAACGAAGCAAACATAACATAGTCTATCTCCTTGGAAAATATAGTTTCATTCGGGTATTCTTTTAAATCCATAGAAGACTCTTACCCTTTTACAAGCAATGGCTCCACATCTTGCCAAAGGAGAAAAATGGTAGCTTCAAAATAAGGAACCCCATTTTACCTTTTTACTACAACCAAAAAATCTCCTAACCAATCTAATTAATTTATAATGTTTTACGTCCATAGAAATTCAGTAAATTAAATGTTTTACAATTCTATGTTGTAAAAGGAAACCTAAAAAAATCTACTACGTATTTTCCATGCATGTTTCCTTTTCATTGCTTATGGTATGTACACCTATTGAAGACGTAGTGCATCAATAGTAAACCATAAAATCCTATATACTTAATTTTGATACCCATATAATATTAAATTTTCTTCAACAAGAAGTATTTCAAATAGTCATAGCATTGTAAAACACTCACCTTCTTGAAACATAAAACTTACCAAAGACACACCTTCGCACATACCAAATTAATCAAGTCTCTATTGTTGAAGTACACCTTTACCACTCTAATACATCAAAATGTACTTTATTAAACATTCTTGAACAAAGCTATGGTCTTGATATGGGCTGTAGAATTTTGACAACCATTTATTACCAAAGTAGACATTTAACTAATTTTCCATAAATTCCAACATGCTACTAGTGTTAAATACGAGCCTCGATTAGGTTTTGGTAAATAATATAATTCATAAAAATACCAATTGAATTCTTTATTAACTAAACCTTCTATTTCTAGCAATATAATGATTTACATGATCTATATTCATCTCTAAGCATAAGGTATGAGGAAATATCATAAGTAGAATACTGGAAGAATATGTCATTAACATATATTTCCACCCATAGTCTAAACAAGTTTCTTTGTAAATAAACTCTACCATAGTTCCTCGATATTTTGAGACATCCAAAGGAGAAGGACTCAAATATATTATGTAAATATATAATGGTTCTAATTACCCCTTGAGTCCCACAAACCAACCAAAGTATTATAAGGTTCTACTCTTCTCAGACCATCCCATTTTTTCTTAGTGCACCAAGCTCTTGAATTTGGACACATCTCATACTAAAATAACTCACACTAAAGCATTTCACAGTCGATACAACATATATCCAATACAACCAAAAATCCAAACACTCAGTAAGCTTGAGTAAAGTTATAATTATTTTCCTTTTATAATTTTTTACAAAGAAAAGTTGTGAATTTAGTCGTGACATTCAGTCAATATTAAGGCATTGATTTAAACTAGAAATGAATGTTATAACTTTATTTTTCAAGCCTCCAATTTTACCTATAATCATACTTAGTTCCTAGAAGGATTTCTAGTCAGTTCTCCTTTTTCTTCCCTATTATCTTCATTTTCATCCATATTTTTTCTTATTCGAGCCTCTCTTGAATGAAGTATCACCTTACCCATTCTTCATCTACCTCAATCAGAACAATATCGTGGGATATGCATTATCCACCTAGCTATCATGCACATTCCTTCTTATTCAAATGATAGTGGAGCAATTCTAGTCTTCCATAAATAGTAACAATGCTTAATAACTTCCATACATAGGTACTAATATAAGTCACAATAGGAGACTGTAACCGTATATATATTTCTTTGATTATAAAACTAGCATCAAACTTACCATGGGTCCAAAAATGGATTTCAATAAACCAAGCATAAATTCAATAAATCCTTACATAATTATAGTTTTATTTTAATCAAGAAAATATTTTTTTTTCCATGGTAAGAAAATAAGAGAAAGAATTTTAAATCAATGAGAATCCTTAATCACTATTGGATTCAAGCAACATAATGATCCTTTTTTATATTAATCTAAAACAAAAAATCAACAAAAAACAAATCCGTCATATATATTTTTAAGACATTAAAACTAAAACTAACCATCTATTCCTCTTTACAATGAATTTTAGACCAAGTAAAATTTCATCCAAAAGAAGTTTTTTCATGCAAAAAACAAGTTTCTTCTCAAACTGGATATATTTCTTTCATGCAAACCATAATATGCAACTACATGAGAAGAGCATTCATCCATGTTACTCTAATTTCCGATGAATAAATCATCCCATAATTTCCCTCATCTTGTTCTTGGTGGTTAATCTCTTCTTCCACTCACAAGAGAACTTGTTCCTACAAGGATGCAAATCCATTAGGAACATCATATTCTTTCATTAATATACATTTTATGGAAATTAAACATGAGATAGTCAATCATTCCACTTGACAAGATACATCATATTTTCCATAAAATATATGGCATGTATAAACTAATCATGAAATAGTCAATCATTCCATAAACAATATAATGTAGTCAATCATGAATCCATCCATTGAAAAGTCTCCCAAAGGAGGGTCATGAAACTCTTGCAAACTCTTGGGATGTGATCATGTTTACGTCTAATGACTGATATATGTTTAAATATTTATAGATGTGGCAAGCACTAGATGAAATTATGGCACATCCTCTAACTATTTGTAGGATAGCTAGGAAAATTATTATACTCCACTATTTTAAAATTTCATCAAATATATATTTATCAATATGATTCATCGCTATACCTAAGAAGGATAAATGGTATAATCATTCAATGAATGTAAATCATCTAATGTACTTATGCACCCAATAACATGGTATAATTGTATCAAACATCCTTCCTCAATATAACATTCTATAAGATATCTAGAGTTATGATACAATATTTATTTTCCTCTACTCTAATGAGGGCCATATGATGGACATTACAATATTCTCACAACTATTAATAACCTCATCCTATAAATTCCTAGACATCTGAATACTACAGATTTTCACAAACATAAATCGCTTTAACATATATGAAAGAATTTATGATCACTAACACCCTCTCTAAAAGTAGGTACTTGGTTTACTTTGCTTTGATAATACATAAAACTTTATAGATGTACCAAGCATGGAAACTAATTATTTTGTCTCCCTCTGATGATTGGAAAATCACCTCAATAAACAACTATTTATATTTATTGATTTACATGAAGCAAAATATATGCTTCTATCATATATGGTTTACTGTAAATAAAATACATATCTATTTACATGTTAAGAGCTATCACCAAATTTCTTAATACGAGAAATTTGTACAACATATCAATGTTTAAAATCCTTCAAACCCATAAGGTCTAAGCACATTGTCATGTTTAAATTCTATTAGACCCACAATTTCTACACACTATTATGTTTAAAGTCCTTGATACCCACAAGTTCTAGGCATACTATTGTGTTTAAAGTCCTTTAGACCTATAAGGTCTAGGCACACAATTGTCTTTAAAGTCCTTCAAACCCACAATGTCTAGGCATACATCAAGATTAAAGTCCTTCAAACCCAAAAGGTCTAGACACACATCAATATTAAATTATTTTGAACTTTATATTCTAGGCATGTTTAAATTTCTTCAGACCTTTACACTCTAGGCGTGTCTAATGTCCTTTAGACTCTTGAGGTCTAGGCACATATTATGATTAAAATCCTTTAAACCATCTAGGATTAGGCAAATAAAGACCTTGAATATGCAATAAAAGCTTTATCTTGAGCTAAATTATTATTGTTATCTAAAAAACCCATTTATGACAATGTAAGTACTTATTTTATCATAACTACAATAAATTAAAATAATTTTTTGCTTATGTAGTCAAACTTTTCATAATAAAATAATTATAACACATGATCATATTATCAAGGCATTATATGGAAAAAAATAAATAATAAAGAATCTATATGTGTGTGTGTGTGTGTCAAAAAATCATTTAAAAAATTTAAATGGTCTATCATTCCACAATGACAAAATTGGTATGCTTGGTTAGATACAAAATCATAAATATGGGTGTACCATAAGCATGAAATTAGTGCACTCAATCTTTTAAATTAGCCAAAAGGCCTACAAAATCTCATTAAAAACTCACAAAGTCAATTATGCAACCCTATGTCATGAATCAACCCATCAACTAATTATTGTGAATCTTAAGTAGTAGACCATGACCTAGAATGAAACCTAGAAGAAATATGAAGTAGGGAGGCCTACCTCTAATCTAATAAAAAATTTGATGACGTAAATCCATATGGAAAGAAATTTCATCCTACTCTACCTATAAATGGTCTCTCACAATGTCTAAATTATTTAACATAGCTAGCATATTTTTACCAACAACCATTTCCCTAACGTCATCTCTTTCTAGGGTTATGCGTAAGGGGTCGGTCCAAAAATGTATTTATAAAAATTTGGCGAATAATTTTTGAAATCTAGACGAAGAGTGTCCAAACACATGTAAAAGGTTCACTATTATTAGGGGGATTGTTGGAAATTTAAACTTAAAATGGTCAAATTATTATAAAATTGGGGCGAATTGACCCAAAAAAAACATTTACACCCAAAAATATTTGGCTAATGGGTGCTGGTCAAGGGTCCCAAATATTAGCCAATTTGGTGATAAATATTCGCTATGCATAACCTTGATCTCTATCTCAAGTAAGTTTTATTAGTCATGCAATATTAGTTACATCCCTCTAAGTAGTCAACTAAAAAAATGCTAGAATCTCTTAGTCTTGGCAGTATCCATCTCCATAGTAACCTAAACCACCTTGAATCTTGTCATATCCCTCTCTATTGTAAGATATGAGGCCTGAAACACTACCTAGTCATGCTCACCCTACAAATGAGGTATCTTTGATGCCATGATCTCTATCTTCCATTATATGGTAAATATCTTTGACTTGTCCATCTCCATTATAGTCTTGTTGGAGCAAGTTCTTGGATCATGTGCTAGATATTGAGATATAGATCTCATTGGAAGAATATTGAAAACCTTTAAAGTCCTCTCTTGTTGTTACCTCTTGACCTATATAATATGCTACTTGATAAATTATTGGGCCCCTTGTGTAACAACCCAAAATTCAACCCCAATTTTTGTTTGTTTAGGTTCTAGTTTAACTGAGATAATCTAGATAAATTCTACATAGGCTTTTACTATATTGTAAGTTTTTAGATGATGCAGAATCCCTTAGGTGGATAAGAGTGGCCAATATCTCATAATAGTTATGGGGTTTACCTTGTATACTACCCATACAACTTAAAGGATACCTTTGAGTGGTCACCCCATTTCCTTTCTCTATTTTGAAGGACATATTGACTAACCCTATCTCACTCATTTAAGAAAAATGATGACAATATTCGACTAGTGTTTGTCATTCCATACTAGTATTTAGGTGTAATATTCTTGAAGTTTTATGCACCTCATTTAGTATAAAACTATTATGCACTATTAATCTATTCTTTAGATAACATAATGGAGGTGATTATCATTCATGTGGAATCTTCCATTTTGTCACCCATCAGACAATTGGGGCTTCCAATGATTTCCACACCAAATGACATCCCCCATAGGAATTATCCCTCATTCATTTGGGTCCCTCTGATTATCATTTGCATGATATCTCTCTCACATGGGTATCTCATTATATACTTGAAATCCCATCATAATAATTTAGATACAATGGAATTCTAAGCTCACCATCTCTTGAAGCACACTTTAGAAATCCATTTCTAAAGTGCCCATTGTAATCCTAAGGGATTGTCCCATCACGTATCCCTTAGTTCTATTTCTAATCTTAGGTATCTAATTAGTTTGGCATTCTATGGAAATTAGCCACTTAAATAAATATCCCCATACCCTTAGGTGAATCTAATTCAATAATGTAAACCATTTATTTCATTCATGTCAAATTTAAAAACCACAATTACATAACTCATATTCTATTGCAAGGAATAAAGAAGGGCTAATAATCTATCTTTCTTTACAATGTTTCTTTCCATGTGCATAATAAAATAAACATTTTTTTTTTCTTTTTATACACTCATTCTATAGCAATAGAACAATAAATGTGTATAACAAAACCATCACAAGTTCCACAAAATATACACAAATGACACATCATATATCTTGGGAACCCTTTTCGAGAGAAAACCTAGCCTCAAGTATCTATATTTATTTTCATTGCAATTCTATTAGCCCATACACAAAAAGAAATCCGCTATTTCTTTTCACCATAATTTTAATATGGTGCATAAGAATATCCATAATTCTCATGTATTATATTCCAAAACTTCTGTAATTTCCTTTTTACAAGCATGGAAACCCCATAATTCCCTCTCATTAAACCTTACCCATTTATCAAACTACCTTTACTCAAGAATTTCCTCGAGTAACCTTTTACAAAGAGTTAATATGGAATCCATAAGTTCATTTCCATCTATTGTACCCCATGCCCAACCCATTATTTGTAATGCATTATGTTAAATTTTATCTCTTCTAGACAAAGAATACATATAGTTAAACATTCTATTTTCTATAAGACTTCATGTTTTAAACAAATCAAGGATTCCATTTATCTTTAAACAAATAACTTTATCATAGTTCGCATAAGAAACAAGTAAATGACATTTGGTAGGAAACATTGTTCTTTTCTATCTATCAAATAATGAGCATGTTCCAAAAACCCATTTCAATCATTTCAACATTAAAGCATCTACAATATACATTTGTTCAAAATATGAATCAATCAAATATGAGGTTGCTATTTTAGATAAAAATCACCTCATCATAAATATTAATTCATATTTTCATTAGGATAGTCTATTCACATCACTATACTTATCTAATTCACATTAGACTAGTCATCGTACTCATCCAACCTTTAACTATCATGTATTAACTTTATTCTAAATATGATTTTCTAGTAATCTATAGTTTCACTACCTAGATTAAATTCTTTTTTTCCCTGAAATGAATCATATTACAACCATAAATCATTCCCTTCTAGATTGAATCATGAATCTTATAAAGTATCTTCAATTTAATGTGTATTATTCCTATAAAAGTAGATAGTATATAATATACATTCATTGGTTTCTTTTAATCCAATAAAAGGGAATGTACTTCTTTACATAACATATTACTCAAGACTTAATAACAATTAAAGCACATTTATCAATTCAATATATAAATTTTTCCTACGTATTTTAGCTATGTAAAAGAAAATATTGTATTCTCCAAAGAGCATATCGGCTATTGCTTTAAAGCATACAAACTCAAAGGTAAATAACAACCATGCTATCAACATACGTATATCAAGGATATATAGAACCAAATGTATGTAGGCCATTTCGTGAGAGCCAATCAAAAGCAATATAAATATTATACCATAGACACTTATAAGTTCAATGTGAACATCTAATACAACAAGTTCATTTTGTGATAGCACAAATTATTCATTTCCATATACCACCTTGGTAATGACTAAATCATTAGGTGGCCCTAACTTATTTTTAACCCCTATTAAACAAATTATTAATTTTAGATCTTATGTCTTTATATGCCTTCGTGAGGATGTTGCTACACAGTCAACCTGGTAGTGAAAGACATACACAAAACTAGTCATCATTGAATATGGTGAATACAGTTTAGCAAAGAGGAATATGGTTCTGGTTTATTACAAACAAGCTTTAGGTTATGTTCTATTGTGTTTCTTCCAAAAAATTGACGTGCATAGGCATGCTTCACGAAGCTCAATAGACATCACATAGGATAGGTTTCTTTCTTATGTACCCCAACTTGATACCAGTTATTTCCTTAGGGTGTAAACCACAAACTACAAGAGATTCACCCACGATGCTAATACAACATGGGTTTTCCATATTTTCACTCAGGAAATAGTCAATAAGTTTAGAACTATATTTTTACTTTACTTAATCGGTTTGAAATAGTCTATAATAGATAGTGGCAGAGAATGTTACCTTGCAAATCATTGGATGTCTTGGATATGTCTCATACCAAAGGAATGATCTTTTTGCCATTTTTTTTAATTTTAAAACCTCAGAAAGACTTCTTGTAGTACGTTCACCCCTAAAACAAAAAACTATCCTCAGAAAGACTTCTTGTAGTACGTTCACCCCTAAAACAAAAAACTATCCTCCTTCCCTTACTTCCATCGAAGGTTTGAACTCCATAACTACCCATAAATTACTCTTTTTTTGAAAGCTTCATATTAGAAACAATACAAAGTTGATTAAATATTTTGCAATCATTGAAATGTTCAAGTCATTGGTCACTTAGTTTCCTAATGAGAAATAATTTTATGAAGTAAGCCTTAGAAATACATTTCTTAATTCAAACATAAGGAATATTTGACCTAATAAAACTTATCATTTTAAATTTCATAAGAAAATATAATTGGAACCAAAGATTATTCCATGAACACTTTAGTAATTACTTTACTACTAAGAATTATTAATAAGCATCCCTTGGTATCCTATGTTACTTTAGATATATTTAAAGTAACTTAATTTTTATTTATAATTTAGACATAATACTATGCAATCACCACAAGAAAGATAAATGTAAAATACACAGTTGTAGAATAGATCTATATGTGGTTATCCCATGTTAAAAGATTTTTCCAACTTAACCATTAGTTCTTTTTTCACTCATGATAACACTTGTTCTTGTGAAACTGATATGGAAATATGAAACATGAAGCTAGTATTTCTATTATGTGCACTGAATATATAGTACATGAAAGGAATCACATAGGTTACAGTGGTTGTAATAATTTTCCATGCAAGGCCAACCACCTATAACTAAAAACCACCTACCAAACATGAATGCAAACAAAAATAACAAACTTCTATAAGAAAAGGAGATCACTAATCTCATAATCATGCATCTTAATAAATAACAAACACATATCCAAAATAGTCATACTATGTCTCATGTAATACAATTAAAGAAAAAAAAAAATAATATCTTAAGATTATAATTAAGCCTAAGGTATAATAATATCCTTAATAATCCTCCCAACCATAGAAGCATTAGACCCCAATGCTCTCAACAAATGTGTAAAGTCATGAGCCATTTGATGGTAATGGATTGAGCAAGCTATATATGGAAAGTGATTGCGAAAAGCAATAAGGTAATAAGTGGAAGAACCCTATCAAGTGTGATGATTCTTCATGTTGAAAACTCTATCTATAATGAGTGGAAGTTGAGGGCCAGGTAACACTTTTTCTAGTTGGTAATGACAAGTTTAGTCTCCAGTGGAGAGTCCTGATATGCCTTCTCTTGAAATAGTCGCTTATCCAAAGGGAGCCAAACTATATATCCAAACTAAAATGGATGAGGACTATTATTCTTTTTCATCACTCTCTAAAACTCTACTGAGTTTTTTGCAAGTCTTGTGTTATCTTGTCCTAAAGGCTCTATCGATGTTATATTAAGGAAGTTACCTTAGCTTTCTCCTTCTCCCTATGTGTAATGGTGGAAGAGGACAAGGATAAAGGTAACTTCAATGGAGCAAGTGGTTTTTTGTTCATAGGTGTACCCAGAATGATGCTAATGGAATCATTGGTATCTTTCTCATGAGTGAGAGTGATGGGTTCCTTAACCATGAGCTCTTGTGATTGTACATTTCTTGGAAGTGAAGCTTCTTTGTCATGGATTTTTAGAGGTGCTTTTTATTTATCCTATGTAGGTTTTATGCAAGTAGGGTTTAATTCAAGTGCTTGAATCAATGGCTTATGATATTACCTACAAATTAGCATCAAATTGTAGTGCTTTGTATCAAATATATTTTATCAGGCAATTCCAAAGTGTATGTGTTATTTTTAGCATGATACATTGCTTTCCTATCAAATTAATAGGGCTTACCAAGCAACAAGCCACATAAATCCATGTTAGTAACATCACACCATACCTTATCCACAAAATTATCACCAAAAGAAAAATATAAGGTGCAAGTGTGTGTGATGTTGTATGTGGAGTCTACATCCTTCCACTCAAGTGCATAGTTTTGAAGATGTGGCTTTGTGGGAAGATTCAACTTCTAGATAATGGTCCTCATGACGAGATTCTTCTACGAGTCATTATTTATAATACACTCCACATAAAAGTTATGAGTAAGGTGGGCTCGAGTGATAAAAATGATCACAACTCCCTTGTGGAGAAACATTTGACATAAGGGTAACTTTACTTATTTTACACTTCAAATATGGATATTCTTCTTCTATCCCTGTAGTCGCAATAGGACCATCTTGTGGGTCCTCATTTGTAGGTTATACAATTAGGGACTTTTTATTCTCCATTCTTTCAAATGTAAAACATCTAGATTTTGTATGACCATTATTTTTATAAAATTCACAATACAATGCTAAATAAGAAGAATTTTTAGAATTAGAAGAAGAAGAATGGGCTTAGGTGTGTTAGATTTTGATGTAATGAGCATTAGGAGATAGCAATCACAAGATGCAGAATAATATGAAAGAAATTAAATATGCTAAATGAATGAAATATGCTATAAATATAAATTATATAAAAGAATACAATATAGCTATTGATGAAATGAACACTCCATTAATAAAGCTATTGAACTACATTACACTCATCACCAATGAATGGTGATGTACACATAATTGTACTATGCTCTAAGCTACACTATCTAACTATGTCCCCTGACTGTATATCTATCTAACAATGAGGTCTTTATTATATAGGAAAATAGGTTCCTTGGACAACACTCTACCTAGTTGTGCAAGGGACAACTTGCACATATACAGGTTACACATTGACACTTGTGCATTTTTTACATTGCATGAAGTAACTAGATAAATTCCCCCTAAAGTAATCTAATGTCCTAAGTATGTTCCTTGGAAGATACATTTAAATAACCCAAATTATGTAATAAACTCTATTTCTAACACCCCTTGTGTTACATTATTTAGGTATTAAAGACTTTCAATCTTCAATATGGATCTTCATCTTCTTCATATTGATATTTGCACTCTGCATCCTTTGTATTTAGGTTCAATAGGTAATCTATGTCTTCATATGATGCAGAGTAATTTATAGTTGAAGCTTCTTCTTTCAATTGACTTTGCATTATATTCCTCCTTTATCTACTATGTTTTCTTCTTCATCTCTAGATTTGCATTTGATTATGGTTTTTGTGTTATCATAGGAGGTTGATCTGCTACTTAGTTCTTGTGAGTAAGATTATCCTTTCCTATATTTAATATGTACAAAAGTTTCTAAAAAACCACTTAAGGCATTACGATATTATTTTGATTTAGTATAATAGGAAGTTTTGATGTTGCATGAGGATTGAAAAAACTTTTCTAGATATGATTCATCAAGTTCTACCTTATTTTTGGTAATTCTATCAATCAATTTTGTTCTTCATTTTCTACCATGTAGTATTTATATGTGAGTAGTGCCATGTATAATATTCTCACAAAGTCTAAGGAAAGTGAAATATCACATTTTCCATTGTAAATTACTTCATTGATATGGGTTTGAATATAACATTCTATAGTTTCAAAATTATCTTCTAAGGATTCACTATGAATTACTTTTGAAGTTCGATCTAACTTTTCTTTCAGTTTCTTCAGTACATTCATGATCCCAAGTTTTATGGCACTGGATTTTTCCTTTTTTAAGCAATTATTCTTATAGGTATTTTTGGAAGTAGACATCTTATAGCTCCCAAGTTTTAGGATATATGATCCCTAATTTTTTAAAATCATTTAAAACGGGTTTTTACAGGATCCCAAAACCTAATTACATCAAAAAAATATATGTTGAAAAATCATATAACAGAGCAAGAAGTAAAAAGGTGGGAACACAGTCCCACATAGAGGAAGAAAAAAAGGAAAAAACAAAAAGGAGAAGGGCAAAATATGAGGATGCCCTAAGGCAAAAAACTGAACATGCACAAGAAAGTGTTAAGCCTCCTCTTCAGCTTCAACATCCGTGTCCTTAGGTTAATCCTTTGAAATGTCCTCATATTCATCCTCTATGTTGTTAGAATACAAATATTTATTGTCATCATCCTTGATTTCATCCATAGCATTGCACTTGCTATCTCACTCAAAAAACTTTTTCTTGAAAAACAACGAATTCAAGGCATTGTGGAGATCCATGATGTGAGAGATGCAATTGGAAATCGAGTTGATGATGTATAATTTTAAATAAAGGTTGTGTTCATCCTTATCCTCCTCATCTGAGTTGATTACCAAGGTTTATTTTTATGGACAAGCTATTGTAGATGTGATAAGGATCTTACACCTCTCTCTGACTTCTTGGGTACCTTGAGCTTTATGTGAAAATTTAGGTGGTTAAGACATGAGATGAAGATTTCTTGGAAATTGATAATGAAAAAGTTGGACATTTTGAAAACCTCATTAATGCTGATGGTGCCAAGTATCAAGGATGTGTTGGTGCCGAAAAGGAACAAAAAATACAACACTACAATTGATTGGTCAAGCATTATTATTGGTTATCATAGATTTGTCTTGTTCCACAATGTCAATAATTTCTTATGGTATGCCACTTGTCCAAGTCATTAGGCCTATGGCGTTGACACCATAATTTGCTAATTTTTTAGCAACCTTGTTGTTTTTTAAAGTATACTGGAAAATAATTTCTTGTTGATTTTGACTCAAAATCTTAGCTTCCTCAATGCAGTCCTTAACCCTCCATGAAGGATTTCTATTATTCTTGAGGTAGTTAATTATGTTGAGTGAGTCTCCCTTGACCATAAGTCTACCTAGTTGGTTTTTGTAAGGAATAATCCTCTCCACATGGCTCTAGATTTAGTAACCTAGTTTTTTTGAGTCCCTAAGTGTTTCACATAGGAAATGATGACACTTCATGTATGATATCTGAGGATACCCCTAGTTCCTACTTTTCCAGTTTTATATTTAGCTGCACCATCAAATTTTATTTTAATACATCTTGAAGGGGGAGGTATTCATTTGGAGTGAGCTATTAGAATAGGGGAATGCTAATTTTGATTTTACACAATAGGAATATTTAGGGAATAGCTCAAGGATGTCTCAAAACTAGAGGTAGGATGAGTGGAGAGAGGAATGAGGGTAGCATTTTCAGTGGCAAAGGATAGGATTTTATTAGTGACAAGGTTAGGATTCATATTCTTATTAGAGAAGATTTTACAGTTTCTTTCTAGCTGGATTTGCCACACAAAATAATGAAGATAGGTTCGCCAAATGAACTTGAGATGGAGATTGTGGAAAGGATTAGGCCATTGAAGAAAGAGCTCAAAAATGGAATAAGGCTTAACCCAGAGGATGTGGAAGGTTTGAAAGATCTTGTTAAGGATGGAAGAGGAGAAAGGACATGAAAGGAAAAGATGTTGAGGGGACTCCTAGTCAGCTAGACAAAGAAAACACCTATTTGGGAAAACCATACCTCTTTTGAGAAAGTTATCTATGGTAAGGATATTTTCTTGAATGGCAGTCCAAGCAAAAAATGATATTTTAGGAATGAGAAATTTGGGCCAAACAATATGGCAAGGGAATGAAGGTTCCTCGTGTGTCAAGAGAAAACTATAGGTAGACTTAACAAAGAAATCTCCACTTTTAGTGAATTCCCAAAAAATATAGTCCCTATGATTACCTGAGGGAATGATTATAGAATTAAGAAGGAGTTGCAACTCTTTTGAATCTTTTGGGTGGGTGTTGCTTCTTATGGGTTTCCATATTTTTTTATGCTATAAGCTTAGAAAGTTGGAAACTTTGTGACCAAAAGTGCTATTAGTGAAATCTTTCAAGACTTCCATATTAGGATCATTTATGAGAGGTTCTCCTTTGATCCACTTGTCATTCCAGAAGTCTATCCTATGACCATATCCTAATCTCCACCACATACCTTTTTTCACTAGAAATATGGTGTTCATTATTGACTTCCAAAAGGCATATCCTCTGGTGGGGGCCATTTCATTAAGGAAATATGTTCCCTGCAAGTATTTTCTTCTAACTATAGGTATCCATTCATTTCCAACATTATTGATTAAGCACCAAGCTTGCTTAGCCATGAGGGCTAAATTTAGAATATGGACTCTTCTAAGGCCAATTCCTCCCTTGTCCATTGGTTTGCAAAATTTGTCCCAGACCACTAAATGGAAGTGTTGCTTGGATTCAGATCCAGACCACATGAAATTCTTCTGGATGTGATCAATTGTATGATAAACTGATGTAGGGTCTTTGAAGACATACATGAAAAAAACTAGGATGCTCTGAAGAGATGCCATGGTGAGAGTGACTTTGGCAGATTGCGATAACATATTTCCTTTCCATCCTGCCAATTTCTTATGAATTCTTTCAATCACATTGTTCCACATTGAGTCAAAAGGATTACCTGTAAACATGGGAAGTCTCATATAGGTAGCAGGAAAGGATGATAGAGAACATTAAAGAATTTTGGATATTTTGGTTTACCTTTAAACAACAGTATTGAAAAAGTATGTTTTGCTTTTATTGAAATTGACTTTTTGACCAGCTACTTCTTCATATAAAAGAAATATATATTTGATGATTTTGGCTTAAAAATAGAGGTAAAAGTGGAAATGATAGTGTCATCAACAAATTGTTGGTGAGTTACAGGATTGGTCTGAGATGCAACTTTAATTCCTGAAATAAGTTATGATCTGCAGTCAGCTTTGATTTATTGACCAAGAACTTCAACTACAATGATGACTAATAAGGGAGAAATGGGGTCTCCTTATCTTCAAAAACAATATACATGATCCCTAATTTAAGTATATAAGATTGAATTGATAAAGCCTTCATTAATCCTTAGGTTTGTAGGCTTCCTTATGTATCCCTAGTAATGATAGTATGAACACCTAATTTTAGGTTTTGAAGAAAGCTTATATCTTCCCAACTTGATAATATTTGAAAAATATTATTATTATCAAGTTTTGTAGAATGCCTTATGACTCCCTAATGATTTTAGAGTATGATATAGTTATTTTGTAAAAATATAGTTCAATTTTGGTTGATTTTGTACAAATTTTGTAAAGATCAAAAGTCAACTTCTTCACACCTTATTACTCCTATTGAACTAATCATTTTTAAATTTTTGAAGAGTTTTTAATGTTGGATTTATTTTGTCCCTTTAGAAGTTTTGAGACAAGAAAATGATAATTTTCCAACCTTAGCAAAAAATATAATAACCACTTTTTATATCCCTTGTATTGTTTCTAATTTCCAATAAATTAATTTGATTCAGTAACCCTTGCGGATCCTAAATTTAGAAAATTAAAAAATTAATGATATTTGCAAAAATGTTAAAGAATTAAATCCAAGTAGAATTACTTATTTCTCCTAGGTTAAATTGTAAATATTAATTCAATTTGATAAGTTATCCCTTATATATTTTGCTTTCAAAATATAAGATTTAACCTTAGCTTATAATCCTTATATCTCCAAATATGAAAGCAACAATAAAATGGGATTAAAGCTTACCTTTTGGATGCTAAATCTCCTCATTGTTCGGCACTTTATCTGGATGGATATAATACCAATATAAAGACCACCTTTGGTGCTAGAATCAATGGATATGCCTTGGAATTGCTTATCTTCAATGCTAGAACATAGGAATTGTAAAAATATGAAGGTTTGACCTTTAAGAGCCTTTAATGCTCCTTATTCCTTCCTTCCACACTGCACTTCAGATAACTTTGACCACACTTTGCTCTCTGTTGAACTTTTGAATTTGGGCACATTTTATGGATAAATAATCATGGGCTTTGTGAAACATTTTACACCTATTATAAATGAGTGCTCCTCTCCTTATATAGCATACCAATTACTTGTTCAACACTATTTGACCATTATGTAATGTATGGGCACTTTTGTGAAGCTTGTGGAGGATAATAAGTGTCACCACTTTCTTGATATTTCCTGTAACTCCTACGTGAGGTTTCTTGAGCATTGAGAGATGAAATGGTGCCTTATAAAGTTTATGCCAAGTGGCATTCAAACTCTCTACGTGAAGTCCTTCCTTGTAATGTCTTCCAAGGTGAAGATTATAACTCCTCAAATCCTTTCGTATGTGAAGCAAACAAAATATGTCATTTGATCAAAGAAAATACATAAATACATATAATGCTCAGAATGTTACTTTTCCTTGAGTGCCATTTTTTCTTGACTATCCTAAGTGGGGTTTTTCAGTCCTTCAATATTTCCTAGGTTAAACCAGCCATCGTACTTGATTTGTTCATCCAATGGCCTTGCCCCTTTTCAAGCCAAAGACTTAGATACATGTGGAAAATTTGTCTCAATCACTATATTTGGTAGGTGTGGTTAGAAATGAACCATAGAGTCTTTAATTAGTCTATCCATGATCATAAAAATATCATTTCTAGGATCTTATCTTTTACCAACGAGAATGTGAACCTTATCCCTTTTGATAGTCGTAAACCTCATATCCAGGAGACCACGATTGCTCAATATTTAAGCTTAACCTTGCTAGATGAGTCTATGCCTTAGGTAGTCAACCCTAGGACCAATGTTAAGGGTCCCACCTCCTACAGGTTGGTTTAAGCTTAATTTTGATGGAGCGGCTAAGGAAAATCCTGGCATAGCAGGCACTGGAGGTATTGTACGAGATCATAATGGGAATATGATGCTTGCATTTTTTGAATATTTGGGAACATGGACGAACAATGAAGCTGAAGCTAGAGCTATGTGGAGAGGCCTTCAAATGACTCAAGACATAGAAGGCAATTTAATTATATAAGGAGACTCTATGCATGTTATAAATCTCCTCAATAATTGGAAAACACCTCCTTGGAGGATTAAAATAATTATTGAAGAGGCTAGGATCCTTTTCCAGGGAAGACAGGATAGAAAAGCCCAACATGTCTTTCAGGAAGCTAACAAAGTTATTGATAAGCTGGCCAATTTGGGTGTCGATGGTGATGAAATTTTCAAATGGGAACACGATGTCCTAAGCGAAGTAGAGGAGCTTATTCAACAAGAATGCCAAGAATGATAGTCGAATTTACCAATAGGGAAGATACTGTAATTTCGAAGGCTATGAGTATTCTCATCTCTTTTATGAAATGGACTCACAATAAAAATTATCTGAGCTGTCAATTAGGAAAGAAACAACAATATAAAACTTTTAACCAGAGCCATGTGGACCACCAGATAGCCACCGCCATAAATCTAGCTAGCATTTTCACTTCTCCAAGGCTGATTGGCCAAGACAGGATGTGGTCCCAAAGCATGTCATATATGGAAGAAAGGAATTACCAAAGAATTATTAAGAGTAATTGTCAATACAGAGCTTGTGGGAGTTTTTTTAGTACTCTGCTATGTGTGTCTACAACTTTTTGTTTCTCCACTATTTCAATGAAGGGATCTGTGTTTGTTTATTTTTTTGTAATTATGATGCATGTGTGTTTTCTTGGGATATACCTAAAATTTTGTATGGGAACTTTCTTTATGATAACAAGCTATGTGCCTTACCATATGTAATGGCTTTGGTGACATGTAGATTTTACATATATAGGATCCTTAGTAAGGACATGTTCATCAATAGCCCTAGGCTGATTTTTGTAAAAGGTTTTGGGTCAACCT
This sequence comes from Wollemia nobilis, assembly GCA_028583015.1. Classification (NCBI taxonomy): domain Eukaryota; kingdom Viridiplantae; phylum Streptophyta; class Pinopsida; order Araucariales; family Araucariaceae; genus Wollemia; species Wollemia nobilis. The sequence continues at coordinate 3,383,266 of JAQPPZ010001273.1, read as the reverse complement.
GTAAAACCTGGTATTAATGCTATAGTATCTTATCTACCAAAAAAAGAATGCTATTTTTTATTCATTCAAAATGTTCATGGGTTACAAAGGTGATTCTCCCAATTATTTTCATGAATATCAAACATCCTGATGACTTCTTTCGAGACTCCTCAGTGAAGGTGGGCTTGCGGACCACCAATAGTTTACTGGTTTTGTGATCTCCTACACCTATTTTTGAAGGCCTACAAAATATGGTTAGATGGTTTGGGGGCCTGCCTTAGTCAAGCCCCATAGTGATAAAAGATAAAATAACATGAAAGAAAATTGTGCTGAAACATGGTAAAAATTGCATAAAACACTATAAAACCTTAAACAAATGATACCTGATGATTTTTTTTGTGTAATCCCACTATAAGGTGAATTTGCATGCTAGGGGGTGAATTAGAACCTGAATTCATAGTTCAGGGGGTGAATTGGACTTTTGTTGACTGTGGGACCAGAATTTCTGTCTGGATGGATGTCTGAAGTTGTCCTTTGCTTCTTGTATGGTGTGGAATTTCTTGATACGATTTTGCAATGATTTTAATGGAGTTTTTGTAAGGTGAATGAAATGGGAGAGAGAGGTAAAATGGGAGAGGTAACCCTCTATTTATAAAAAAATATGAGATCAAGAGAAGAGGTTATATAAACCAGCCCTTAGAGTCACTCCATGTTGGATTTAGGTTAGGGTTTGAATAAGTGTCAAACCCACATGCCTTAGAGAAATATCTCCTTCTCACACATGTGTGAGGAAGAGTTAGGGTTAGCTAGGATTAGCTAAGTCCTAGGTTAAGTTAGGGTTTAGTTAGGGCTTTTGGAAATATTTGAAACTAACCTCATGGTGCACACATGTGTGGAAGTGTGTTTAGGGCTAATTTGACTTAGGACCCTAATTAAACTCACTTAAGTGAAAAAGTGCATTTAAGTGAAAGTCAATGATGAATTAGAATGTTAATTAACCTAATTAGGATTTTAAGTGGGAAATGGTCCCATGGGGCCCTAATTAGGTGTAGGAAAGGGCTTCGGTGCAGTTGGATTCCAAGTGAGTAGGAATAATCCTAGGTGTATTTTACCTTTTTTTGTAGGTTCAAAGTCTACAAGTGACCAAGGTAGTCTACATATGGCTAAAGCAGCCTATGATGTCCTACGAATATCTATAAGTAAGAATGTGCAACTTTTGGGTGTCTAAATTTACCTCTTTTTGTACTAGGCTATGTGGGACACAGTTTAATACAAAAATATAATGTGAGAAGAAAGTGGAATGTGTGTGAACCGAAGGAGGAAAGAGGGAAAAGAAGAAGAGAAAATAAGAAGGGAAAAGAATGAGATCTAATCAAAGGTATGTATCCGCTCGAAGCGTGACCATACAACATTGATCAACAGATAAAAGAAGAATGGAAAGAAGAATGGAAAGAAGAATGGAAAATAATGGGATCTAATCAAAGGTATGTAGTTGCTCAAAGCGTGACCATACAACATTTATCGATAGCCAAGAGAAGAAAGGAAAATAATGGGATCTAATAAAAGGTATTTAGCCACTCGAAGCGTGACCATACAACATTGATCGATAGCCAAGAGAATAAGGGAAAAAAAAAAGGGAAAATAATGGGATCTAATCAAAGGTATGTAGCCACTTGAAGCATGACCATACAACATTGATCGATAGCCAAGAGAGAAAGGGAAAGAAGAAAAAGGTAAAACAATGGGATCTAATAAAACGTATGTAGCCACTCGAAGCGCGGCCATACAACATTGATCGATAGACAAGAAAAGAGAAGGGAGAATAAGAATAGGAGTGCAGAATGGATGACTGTGGATGCAATGTGATGATTTTTTGATTTTGCACAATATTTTGTAATATTGTGTTGATTGCTTGTGAGGAAAAATTATGACTACTTTGCTTTCGCAACCAATGCAAGATGGTCCAAATACAAATAGAACATATGTCTATTTATATTTTTTCTTATGATTCATTTATGAGTGCATGGTGATACTTGTTAAACCATTTGAGTTGGATGGCAAGGATTTCTTAAACATACCATTTAGTATGTGGTCAAGGTCAACATACATGAATGTGAGAGTGACATGTCTGATATTGGATTATTCAAATGTACCATTCATTATGTGATCATTGTCGACATATATGAATTTGAGAGTGACATATCTGATATTGTGCATGGATCTTGTGACTTAATAAATGTCTGATTTGGGATGGACTTTATCTTGAGATAATATTCAGTAAAAATCTATTGTAGACAAATGTGATATTAGTGATTTGGATGTTTTATTGTTTGGTTGTATGCAAAGTGGAATTTGGATATGAATACTCCCTCAAACGAGGAATCAAAAATAAGGTGAATGAAATGTGATGAAGTGATGATGAGGTGATTGATAGAAGAAAATGGATGATAATAGGGATGAAAAATTAGATGGATAGGAAGAGGGAAAGGTGATCTAGGTGTTGGAGTGAAAATTTGGTGATTTTGGAGTCAAGAGCTTCAATTCGCATGGTGGGGGGTGAATTGAACCTGAATTCATAGGTTAGGGGTGAATTGGACCTAAATAATAGGGTGACCTACAAATTAGGGTTTTTATGTGTTTTTATGCCTTTTTGATGTGTGTGGGGGGTCATTTGCAGTGTGTGAGTTGAAGAGCAAGGAGTGAGCGATATTTGGTGATGTAGAGCACTTGCAGTTTGGGGAGTTGGACTCAACGATTGTGAGGAGATATATCTATGTTGGTAGTTGATGCAAGGATCCACCGATAAGTGCTCGCTACTTGATTTTGTTGAATTTTGTTGTTTTTAGTAATTCATGAAATGAGGGAGGTGAGGTTTTTGTATCATTTTTAGAAATATACGTAATATTTAATGAAAATTGAAACACAAAGTGTTAAATAAACCAAATGGGTATCTAGATATGTGATCAGATGTTAGTTTTGACCAATTTTTGTGTTATTTTTAATGATTTACACGTAGTGTAGTTAAGTGAGTTGGATTTGCTTGTTTGGAGCAAACGGTGTACTGTTTTTGATATGTGATTGAATTTTATTCGTAAATATAGCAAATGGGTATCGTGCAATTGTGTTTTTTTTTTTGCCCTTGTTTGGTGTGTGATGTTGATGTATGCTTTTTGGGTGTAATTTCATTGAGCTTGAATTTGATTTTGGTGATTATCAATGTGCTATTTTTAAAATCTGTTGAAAATTTCATCGTAAAAGGGCAAAATGGGTATTCTAAGTGTATTTTATTTTTGTGTGTTGTGGTATTTGGTATATTTTTGAATTTCATGTCATGAGGTGTATTTGAGTAAACATGGAATTGGCTATTGGGAGCCAAATATGCCCTATTTGTCAAATTTGTTTGGGCTTTTACCATGAAATGAAAAAATCCAAATATATAACTGTATTTTTTTTCGTGTTTTGTGAATTGTACATGATTTTGCATCTCAAAATGTGTGAGAAAGTAAATGAATGATTTTGTAGTTGTTAAATGTGTTTTAGTGAATTGATTTTTGTATGTTTTGTGATGTTTGTCCTGCAAAGGGAGGGGCAAAAGGTTACCCAAAGTGTGTTTTTATTGTTGTTTATTAGTATTTTATTTTTAGTATATGATATACCGTAATGGTGATGTGTGTGACAAGTAATATTGATTGAAATTGAATTAACTAGAATGAGTGGAATTTTAGTTTATGTGTGGAACTAACATGAATTTTATTATGAATGAAACAGGTGAAGAATCTTGAGTCGCGACATCGTGTGTAGACGATGAAGGCTGAATTGGAGGGGGTTATGAAGAATGATGAGGATTAGGTATGGTTGGATGTAGTGTGGCTAAAATGAGTTTGGAAATGTGTAAGAATTCATGCTAATAAATCTTACATATTAGCATTATGTGAGAGGTGGGATCCAGATAGGAATACCTTCCACTTTTTTATGGGTGAGATGATGATCACCTTGGAAGACATGTAGAGGATCTATAATTTGCCCATTGGTGTTCTAGTGAGGGCAGTTACAAATGACAATCAGGTGGTGGTGATGGAGAATGAATTTGGTGCACAGTGGAGGGAGGTAGATATCAATAAGATAGATTACGAGTATCTTTGATATCAGGGCATGTTGTCCAGTCATAAATATGTGATTATGATGATGATTTCTACCTACGCACTACCAAATACTTTCAAGATGTTGTTTACCTAGAATATGCTAGATGTGGTGTGCGATATGATGGAGTGCAAGGTTATGTTTGTGTGGGTACCTGCACTATTGGCCTAGGTGTATAGGGAGTTGCATGATGTAGTGCATGTAGGGTAGAAGGGATTTAGTTGGACTCCTTTGCTACAAGTGTGGGCATATGAGCATATAGCGATAGAGTGACCATTGTTTTTACCCTATAATGCTCATGTGGATGGGAAGACTCACTTGTTGTATGCACTAAGATGGAGGACAGATGAGGAGAAGGGGATGAAGAGGCTACATGAGAGCAATCCTTTATTTTGAAGGGTACAGTTTGAGGAGTTGGAGGCTAAGGATATTTGTTGGATGCCTTGGAGAGGTAGAGTAGTAAGGAAAAAGGATGAGAAGTAGCTAGGATCAAGGATACCTCTTCATAAATTGATATGATGGCTTGGTGGCATGTCTAGTGCGACTATAGAGAGAGTGGTGAAGGTACCGATGGATGATAGGGTAGAGGCCATGGAGGATCTCATGATGATGGAGGAGGTGAGGGATGATGTTGGAGCTAATATAGGTACCGATGACATGATTGATGTGAGAGATCTTGGTGACATTGGAGATATGGGAGAGATACCCATTGAGGAGCAGGAGAGGTTGGAGACTGATGAGGGGTTATTGATGTTGCATGAGAGGATACTATAGCTAAATGTGTAGCTTTGTACTAGTGATGAGGGTTGGGCGATAGATCAAAGGAGATGGAGTGAGGAGCAAAGGGACTTGTAGGAGAGATGGTTTTCTATGGAGGTGGCAAGTACCACTAGGAAGAAGGAGTTGGAGCTTTAGATTTTTGAGCAACGTGGGTGATTTGAGGTGGTGGATATGAGGCATGTAGAGATAGTAGTGAATTTGTACCATCTAATTGGAGAGACTATGGAGGTAAGAGAGAGGTTGAAGGTTGATATACATAAAATGATGTATGTGATAGAGACAATGAAAAGTGAGAAGCCCACTTGATAGATATTACCAAGTTGTGTGTTGAGTTTGAGTGGCAATGATAGGCATGAGAGGATGTGGATCAAGTGAGAGCAGTAGAGAAGTTCCCTACGAATATGGCTATGTTGAGAGCAAATATAGAGTGGCTATGAAAGTGTAATGAGGAGGTGACAAAGTATATGAGAGAGGAGGCAATGATGCAGTCAAATTGTGAGATCCTCCTGATGATGCATGGGATTCCACTACCATACTATGGTAGTTCGTGGTCGCTATCGAGATCACTATCATGAGCATAAGCACATTCCTAGTAGAGTCATTGGAGTACAACATTTATGGTGTCGAGGGGGTTAGGGATAGAGGTACTAGAATTATTGCGAGGAGGAGTTACTCTTGTGGTGACTCAAACATACGGGGCAAGGGAAATTCTAGTAGGGTAGTAGTGGTATACGAAGTAGCACAAGATATGGCAACTCATGAAGGGAGGGAGAGAGACTCCTAGAAATCAACTAAGTTGATGCTTTGGTTTGTGGTGATGTATTGTTGGTATTTGTAGCCTATGAGATGATGTGATTATGGGTTTGTGGACTTTTTACCCATTTTGTAGCTTGATGGTATTTTTTATCTTGATATATATATATACCTATTCTGTTGTGGCTCTTATATATATGTTTTGTGATTTGATTTGAATGTGTGTGTGATTTCTTGTGTTTGTGTTGTGTGAAATATCAGTAGGTAGATATACCATGGATGAATATATGTGCATATGGTATTATTTAAGAAAATGATAGCACTATAGTATAGCGATACAATGAAGTGATGCAATGGAAATACATGTAGATAGATGTGATGATGTATGATCTAAGATAGATGTGATAATAGGTAATGTAATGTAAATAAATGCATGTAAAATAGATGCAAGGATGCATGTATGTGAAAGCTGAAATGCACAGAGGAAGCACTTGTATCATAGCATAACCGATGGTAATGTTATCCATTATGTAATCTCAAGGATGTAGGAGAGTGTAGTGTGTATGTAAAAATTTTGACATTTTAGTTGTAATGGTCAAACCTCATGAAAAACTGAACAAGATCTATCGACAACTCATAACTAACCTAGCTAGGTCAAAGTCTATAAAGGATCAATGTGTGCAAATAAGTGATGTTCATTTATCCATTTTAATGGAGGTAGGACTAACTCATTGTAAACATATCCGAAGTAGCTATCTCATCCACAAGCAAGTAGTGATCTGTACAAAATAAGTTCACTAATATGACATAAGTGTCACCACTTGTAAGACTATTCTACTGGCAGGTAGGTGCTTAGGGTCTATAGCTGGCAACGAAAATTGTCCCATTATGTTATGTTAAATTTAAGGACCAAAGGCGATGAAGCATAATATTTGTGATTTTTGGAGGCTTTTCCTTTTTTTTTCTACCCCTCGTTTATTGCTTATCTTTTTGTGGTACTCTTTTCTTTTCTTTTTTTGTTTTTGCATGGGTGTTATCTTTTGTTTTTTGCCCCTTTTTATATTTTCCTATGCTTATCCCTTTGTTTATACATAGGTTGTATGTTGACCATGCAAATGATAGGATTAGCAGGGGAAACCATTTTCTAGATGGTGATATCTACACAAGGTTTTATCTTCCCTAGACTCAAAATTTGTTTTAAAATGTGACCTGTGTGAGTGGTCCTTGAGAGAAGTTGAACTAGCCAAAGAAAACTATAGGGAGTGTAATAACCTGTCAGCTAGAGATGACGTTTGATTGATTGAACTAGTGAATAGTCAATAAAATGCATGACACCATATATCCTGTAAGTTCAAGAAAGGGAGTGGAAATCCAAGTGGTGATGCCAACAAGGGCGTATGTTATTCCTGCTAGGGGCATATTTCTATAGATGGAATTTACAAACATGAATGAAACCATATAAGAAGTATGGATATATATGATGAATATAGTGTGAGATGTAGTATGAGAGAATAATATCTACAAGAAGAAATATGTGTGATGTAACTAGATGAAATTAGTACTTGTATCTACAGATGAATATATGGGGTGATAATGACAAGAATATGGAGTCACGATATTGGTTGTACCAGCATGTGGGAGATGTAGTAAATAGGATAAAAGCTAAAAAAATGAAAAATTACATGTGGGATTGATGGGTGCAAATAGAGAATCTTGATGAAAGATGTAAAATTACATGAAGGTTATGAAGTGCAACAAATATGAGAAGTTGAAGCAATAGTTTTGGTAAAAATAAGAAAAAAAGGGAGAAGGGGTGGTGAATTGGCATAGGAATGTAGCCGCTCAAAGCTTTACCATTTAGAAATGCTAATAAAGAAAAATATGAGGATATGGAGTAGAAGAAAATAGACAAAAATGAGCCAAGAAAAATCTATGTGAAGTGACAAGACAACTTGGATTTTGGTAGTTTGTATAGTTGGATAGCTATTGGAAGCAATGTGGTGTAGAATTCAATGAATTCCATGATGGGATGAAGTGATGTACTAGCCGATGTGGAGGGCTTTGGAGGTGAGTAGGCAAAGGAGCTTTTTCAGGTTGTGAGTGAGCATTATCAAAAAGCATATCTTGGAAAATGGTTTCAAATGTATGACAGGAATTTATGTCATGCATTGGCTAACGATGATAGACATAGAATTTGTTTTCTTTTTAATTTCATGGCTTAGGCTGCAATGGGTCGATAGGGAAAATCTCAGGTAGTACAAGGAAGTCCTAGTGAAGGAGTTGGTGAAATTTTTGGGATAGTGGCATTGATTTGATTGACATAGGATAGACATATGGATCAGTTGGTGATGAGCATGAAGGAGGTTGGGTAGGGATAAGTGGTCAGTTCAACATGCAATAATCGAGTAGAGGTCATATTTGAGGGTGAGGGGTAGGCCTCGAAGAATGTGATGTAGGTCATACCATGGTAGAACATTGTGAAGGGGAATGGAAACGATAATGGCTCAAGTGTAACTCGAGGTTGTCAAGGCGAGAGAGGATACATTGAATTTCAATGGGGGTACATGATGGAATCGAGGAAGGAGGTGACCAGGATATAGGTGGTTAGATGGATTGGAGGTATGGGTGTGGTAAAGGGAGCAAACAAGAGGAAGAAGGAGGATAATGGAACTGCTACAAGGGTGGTGTGGTAGGTTGAAGAGGGAGACTGTGAAATGGAGATGGTAGTTTTTGAAGGATAGGTGGCGTAGCTGATGGTTGTAAATAGTAGCACAAACAAGATGGGGAAATGCACATATAGATGGCATGAGTGGCATACTAGAGTAGGGATAAGTCATAGGGTGACATACCAATTAGTAAAGGTGGAGGTAGTCCTATGGAATATGCATGAATGAGTCTAGTTGCCTTATTAGGTGGATAATATGTTGGTGAAGGCTAGCAGGCTAAGGAGGTTGGTAGATATGGATCTATAGGATCACCTATTGGATTTGGGGATGATTTATGTGCATAGGGGTCTGTCAAATGTGAATGATCCCTCTCATATGTAAATGAGGATAAGGAGACTTGGCTATCTCCTGAGCTAGGTGAATAGGAAGAATACATGTGATGAGATGAATGGTGATGGGGGGAAGTATGGTGATCAGAGTGTGATGATATGGAAGTGTGATGTGTATGAACCGTGTCGGGTGGTCTAGCCAAATCAACTAGAGTGACTGGTATCATAGGTAATATCAAGAGATCCTACATGATGACAGTAAGTGATATGTTGAATGTATGTGCCTAGAACAAAGTATTTCTATTGAAGATGTCATTGTTGGTGATGAAAGACCTAAAAAAACCAAAATACCCACAACATATAAATGATATAAAGAGTACAAATATTTTTGTTGTGTAACAGAAAGTGAAAACTGTGTGTGTAATATTATGTGGATCATGTGGGTGATTTGAATCAAGACTGTTTTATAATGACATTATGTACAATCCATGGTGGTGCATACCTAGGTGATATAGACATTGAATGTGCGAAGGTGAATTATGTTGATAGTCCTAGGTTTGATGAATCATTCGAGAGTTTCCAATTGATAGGTATTGAAACCATATTTTTGTGCAACCATGTATAGACCTAACTAGTTAGGAGTGAATTTATCATGCTTATGATGGGGTTGGCTTGTAATCTATTGGTTTTCCTTGAGAACAAGGTCACCAATTTGAAATTCATGTTGATGTATATTATTTTTTTAAGCATAGAAAAGGTGGTCTTGATAGACATGTGTGTGCTTGATGGCATGGATACGATGCTCGTCCAAGAGCATTAATTGGTCAAGACGGGATTGACAAGCAGTGTCATTATTGATGAAGTATTTCATGGAGACTTGTAATGAAGGTATATCGAGATCAAGATGTATAATGGCTTCAGTTCCATAGAAAAATGAGAAGGGAGTTCCTCTAGTGGGAATACGAATGCTCGTACAATAAGCCCATAAGGCAAGAGACATATGATTATGCCAATCATGGTGGTATTCTATAATTTTTTCAAAGGATGGAGTAAATGGTTTTATTATTCACCTCAACCTGGCCATTACCCTATGGGTAATACGAGGTTGATAAGCTATGGTGGATATTAAATTTAGCATAGAGGGCACATACAATTTTGTTTTAAAAGGGCGTACCATTAGGATAGAGACCACAAACGATCGAATTACAACAAAGGAGTAAATTCTAATAGGTTGTAGCAGAGAGACCATAATTGATCGATTGTAGCAAATAAACCATAACTAATCGGTTGCAAAAAATATAATATTATCAATTGATTATAGCAAGGAACCAATATCGATCAGTTATAGCAAAGGGACCATAGCATATCAATTGTATCAAAGATGATCTACTATAGTAAAGGGGAAAATACTTATAGGTTACAAAAAAGAGACCATAACTGATCGATTGCAACAAAGCAATAAATGTTGATAGGTTGTAGTAGAGAAAATACAACCAATTCGTTGTAGTCAAGAAACCATAATCAATTAATTACAACGAAGAGAACATTATCGATCAATGGTAGCAAAGGGACCTAGTCGATCGGTTGTAGCAAAGGGACCTAGTCGATCGGTTGTAGGAAAAATACCATTATCTATTGGTTTGGCAAATGGTTCCTTTACCGATCGATTGAAGCAAATAGTTCTTTTGTTGATCGATTGTAGAAGAGGGTTCTATTATCAATGGGTTGTAGCTTTACCACATGTCAAATGCTCAAATACCATGTGTCAACACAACATTAAATTCTTGCATGCAGAAGACTATAAAAGGACATAAACAATCATTTTTTCACCTTTTTCTCATGCAAAAGAAATTGTACGCCCCTCTTTTCACCTTTTCTCTCATGCAATCATTTTTTAACCTATTCTCATCGTACCTCAATCATTTTTCACCATTTTCTCATGTAGAGTGATTTTTTCACCTTCTCTCACTATACCTCAATCATTTTTTAACCCTTTTATCATCGTACATCATCAAAAGTTTTACCTTCCACCCTACGACCTACTCCCTCATACCTTACCCTCTGTAAAATAATCAAATGGTATCCCCTTCCACCCCTATTCCCTCTAAAATTTCTTTCAAAAACCTTGTATACCCCCTTATTTCTAAAATATTAACAACACCAAGTTACGACATGTCATGGATCTTCGACTCTGGTCTTCAAGGTTTAGTATCAATGTCACAGTACAAAAATGACAACAAACTACTCCTGAAGATTATTTTAGGTTACGACAATGATTATTCCACTATAAATATTAATATCGACAACAAGAATGTGATATTTTCTATTAAACCTTTGAAATTCTATAAATCGACAACATTGCCTTACAAGGATTGTGATCTTGTCACACCAAAGTTCATTTTAACTGATGAAGATAAAGACTAGCTAGAGAGCAACTTCCATATTCCCTCAGAATATTTAACAAGTATAACACTGTATATTTTTAAATTTATTTGAATTTGATAATTAGGGTTCTTTTTTGCAGGTATAACTCTAGTTTTTTTGTAGTTTCTACCAACAAGTCCATAAGGGGTTTGATTTTAGCATCTATTTTTGACAAGTTTCTTTGAGGGTGTGTCAAATTCTTCCAAGCTAGACTCATTCTACAAGGAAGACCAATAGACATTCCATTTTGGGTGTTGGCATATTTAGTTCATTGTCTTGCGCACCAAAAATTTGACTAGTGCACCTATATTTCGTAGCGGATCAGAATGGATCTCCACAGCGTTAAAACCAACACTTCTACGACAATCAAGCACATGCAATTACATTCTTTCCTTTTTTATGAATCTTATTATAATTTATAAAATTTTGCAGTACCGACCTCACTACACCCAGACCTAGCCAATGTTGGTATGATAGTACAATAGGTGTAGGTAAATTTTACTTTATATGAAACTAATAATTTTTATATTCAATTACATTTTTTGTTTTTATTATTTTTATAATTTATACATAAATGTAGAAAAGGGCATCCTCTTCCTCTTCAAAATGGGATGTTGTTATCAAAGGTCATAATCTAGAAGAAATAGGAGATTCAAAAACACCTTTGAAATCGACACCGTTACATAGAAGATCTACAAAATGCTTAAGGTCTTCTAATTCTCCTAATCCTCATCAACCTCCACCTGCACATCAACTACAAATTGGTGTTGATATTAATGAGGCCACACCCACTACACGTAAGCTTTCTATTTCAAGATTGGGTTCATGTATTAATTTAGTTAAAATTATAATCTATCATTTTTATGAATTTTTTAATATGTTTTCAGATGTACAATGCACAAACATATCATTACGAGGTGTAGTTACACAAGAGATCTCTTCTTCGACCAGTAAGTGTAATATATTTACATTAAATTTTAAAGTTTACCTTCACAAAATTTGTAACAAAATTTTATTGTGATTTTTTAAGCTGCTTCACAACAATATACTCAAGGAAGACAACAAATGATGTCGCCCCCTCCTCCACCATGGCAACAACAAATGCAAGGTCAACAACGTATGGGTGGAAAATGATTTCTTCCATCCATGACATGAGGAGGAGTAACCAAGGAATTTTTAGGATTTCCAACTTTTTCTTTTGGTAATTTGTCAAATGTACAGTCAATATCAGCTTCGGGGTTAGCTAATCCTCCACTTGATGAGGATTACCTTTTACAGGGAAACATACCCACTTTGTTTCAAGCAATATATGTGCTTTGATATCATCAAAAGGAAGCACAAGTAGAACATTCAACTCCATCTCCTCAGACCTCATCTCCTCCTAGAGAAACTGGTAGCCCTCATCCTCTAATTGAGGATGAGAAAGTAAAATTTTCTGAAAAAAAATAATATCTCACAATTGTGAAGCAACCATCATAGATATGTTGCTTCAAGATGTAAAAGAAATGAAAGAATTGGAGTTTTGAGTAAAATTTTTAATAAAGGAAATAAATGCCCTGATTCAAAAAAATTCAAAAAGGGAAGAATTTTTTTCTTTTGTTGAAAATGAACTGGAAAATCTTGATGCTCTACTACATCAAGCTCAATATGGCACAATGAAGGTTACAACTTCTTATGATGATGAAATTTTAAAAATTATGTTGAATAGGTTGGAGAACATAAATGTTGAAGCCCAGGCTTATTTTAATCAATGGGTATTTGACAAGAAAAGAGTTGTTGTTGTGGCTACAAAGAATGTTGTCGAGGTTAGACTAATGTCTTCTAAATTTTGTTTGTTCTCTTTTTTTTAATGTAACTATCTACTGACTTCTTTCTTGTTTTTTTTTTTATGCAGGCCAATTTTGATAATATAAAGAATCAGGTTAAAAACCTGCAAGATTATCTACAAATGGCAAAGGACTACTTGCTGGCTTCTATGAAAATGAAAGAAATGTTGCAAGAAATAGTTAGAGAGAACAACGCTTTTAGGAAGATCATAATCCTACACAGGTTTGATCCTGATATTTTTCTTAAGCAAAAGGGTAAACAAGTACTTGTAATAGTAACTGAAGATCCAACGAAAGAAGAAAAGGCCTTAATCGAAGGCTTAACACAAGTAGAGAAACTCATGATCAGATCTGGAGCAATGGAGGAGTAGAATGATAAGTAGCCTGATGAGGAAGGACCTGTAGCATAGGAAGTGGAGATATTAGAAGCAGGATTTGTACCCCATGAACTACAAACTATAGAGGTAGCACAAAAGGGAAAAGAACTCGAAACTACCTCTAGCCCCCAATTTAAGGAATGAAAAAGTTAAGGTTGTGCAATTGTTGACTAGAAATATGTTATTGCAATCAACAATATAGAATTCTCAAAAAATATTTTTATGAAATGCTATTTCAAAAAATATTTTTATGCTATTTCAATGTATATTTTTGTGCATTTTTACAATGAGTATTATGTTATTTCAATGTATATTTTTGTGTGTTTTTACAATGAGTATTATGCTATTTCCATTGTGCTTGAGTTTATGAAGGATACATCTATGCATGGGTTTAAATTTTTAGTTTATTCAAAGCCAAAGCATAAAACATAAAATTTTATAAACAAAGCTATGATATAAAAATGAGTATTTTCTTGTGCTATTTCCATAACTTGAGTTTTCAGCTATTTCCATTTATATTGTTGTGTTATTTCCATAACTTGAGTATTATGCTATTTGCATTATGCTTTTTAAACTACATACAACACTTTCTATAAGAAATATTTACTAATGATACATGCATGCATGGTTTAAAAATTTTCAATTTATTCAAATCCAAAGTATAAAACAGAAAAAATTTGTCGACATAGATAGTTAATACAATAAAAAAGCTATGGTATGAAAAATAAAGTCTTATCAACGAAGACAAATGATATCAAATATGGAATACCATTAATTATATGATTTTTTTTAATTCATTGAAATTTTACAATGGAGGAAGTTGAAACAAAGACTTCTCGACTTCTCAAAAATAACTTGTAAGCATATCTGAATCCTGCATCTCCATAATCTGATCATTGCAAGTGTCATTATCCTCATTATCAAGAATATTAGTTATACCTCTTTGGTCCGCTAGGGACTTCCAATATGCCAAAGCTCTATCATAGGGATAGTTATCCAACTCGTACGATGACACATATATTCTCAAACAATTTTCTAAAATTTTATCCAACCTATTACGAACTTTAGATTTCAAAAAATATATGCACTAAAAATTCTTTCATCTTCAATAAATCCCAATATCATTGTCTGACATAATTCATATAAAATAAAATATTCACTCATCATTTCTTGTAAGACACTACTTGGATACAATTTTTTCCACAAACGCGTGATGGAACCAGGCTCATGTGGGTTACTCAAATGCACAATTTGGTTAACCATTGTCATTCCAAAATTGGTGGATTATTGTCTCAAAATTTATTTTTTGAGAATACCATTGATTTCAATACCATTCACTTCCACACTTTTAGTGAAATGTTTCACAAGAGTGCCCATATATTTTACAAACAACTCATTTTTACTATTGTAGTCAAGACAAGAATTTCAAAACATGGGGTTAACCACAACCATTATCCTCAAGCAACTCATCTCTTTGAAAATGATCTCTTATTTCCCTTATCAATGATTCTATAATTCTTATCAATTTAATCTTAGTACTGTGTAAAACCACATCAAATCCACTGTGTGTTATGGGTACTTGTTCAACATCCTCTGTAATTGTATCTGACCACTTTTCATAACAATATAAAGGAATCAATTTTCCATGGATAGTAATACAAATATTATCATTGATGTTGAACTTCAAAAATTTTTTAGGATGATTGACCTTAGTTAAAGTATTCCAACTATCAAATAAAGGATCTATAAAATTTTCTCTGGACAAATATATCTTATCGATAAGCATATTTATTTTATCATCCTGATGAAATCAACAATATAAATGGATCTTTCCTATGCAATTTTAATCAAAGTATTCATTTCTTGCAACAATGGAAGAATACCACATAATGTGAGAAGTGTTTCCAAGTCAGTCATATGGTATAGCAAATATTTTGCCTTGTCAACATCCCTATGATGTGCATACATAAACCCCACTAAGGATTGATATTTTGAAAAAAACCTTTTTGTAGGAAGAAATAGTGAAATCCACCTAGTGTCCACATATTTTAATAATTTTTTACCTTTAGTAACACCTAGAGAAAACTATTGAAACTCTGCAAACCTTTTTGGACTACACAAAAAGTAAGCGTGTATTTCATGGATAAGTTCTTCCACTCTAGCAACATTTTCAAATGTGCTCACAATTTTGTATGCAAGATTTATTCTATGTGCCATGCAATGAATGGGAATCAAATATGGGGTAATGGATTTCTAAAGTCTAACACAAATACCATTCCTATGTCCTTGCATTGTAGATGCACCATCAGCTCCAACACAAATTAACTTTGTGGCTATTTATTTTTCATCCATTCTGGCAATATCCTTTAAACTTGTTACAACAACATTGTAAATATTTTTGCATTACAATTTTCCACCATATTATGTAGTGCTAGTAAATGAGGTTGTCTTAAATGATTTTGGAATGTGTAAACATGTATGCAAATCCAATATGTGTTGTCAATAGTTGTTACCTCATCAATTGAAAGTGAAATGAATTTGGCATATTTTACATTCTCTCTCAGGTCCTCCTTCTCAACCAGTGATAGACATTTTACCATTTCCCAACCACTTTGATCTGATCAATGGAACTTGGAAAGGTTTTGCACATCATCTAGTTGAAATAGTTGCTTATAATCAACAAAATTAAACATGGATCTACCTCTTTTTTAGAATACTGTATACAATAACAAACTGCAAATTTTTTGAGGCTAATGTGGTCTTATGAATTTTTTGAAATTGGGCTTGGATTGTTCCACCCTTCTCAACAAGAGTTTGTTGTTGTTTCATTTCTTTTTGTATTCTAGTGCATATCTGACATGCACACATTTCGATGCATCCTTCCACCTAATTGATTTCTTAATTTTTTCATCACTTTCTTTTACTATCGAATAAAATTTTCCACAATTTTTTCTATTGTGTCTAACTTAAGTTGCATCTTATGATCCTTTCCTAGTTTCCAACTACAAATAATGCATCTACACTTTGTTGGTATGTCATTGTTGTTCTCTAGATGAACTAGCTCAATAAAGGGATATGTTGATGACCATTCAAGCTTAAATGTCCTTCCAATAGTCCACCTAGTTAAATTTCTATGTTTAGTTTTTACACTAGAAGATTCTCCAAAAGTTTGCATTTTACATGTATGGTCATTTTATTTTTCGGTTGGTGTGTTTGTATGAGGTATCTCATCAAGTGGTTGTTGAATTTTGTTATTATGAAAATTATCATGTGGTCCCATCTCATCCCTAGGAATATCTTCAAGTGGAGGTATATCAGGGTCAATAGTGTTCATTGCATTCAATTTTTGGTGTTCTATATTATTTTTGGATGTAAAAAGGTACTATTTTAAAGAATTAACAAATTACATTTTTACAAGCATTAAAAAAGAGGTAGATAAACAAAATAGAAAAATTAATTCATTAGTTGGTAAAAGATGTTTGTACCTTCAACTTGTGCAGATGTGGATGCCTCACTGCATTTTGATATATGTGTAAAATATTTTAGGATTGTCTTTTTACCAGAAGATTGGCCTCCCTTATTTCCATCACTAGTAGGTGACATTGTACTTGTAAATAAAAAATATTTTGATGTTAGGAAATGAATATGAAGTTGAAGGAAAATCTCATACTTCCCTCAATAATAATTTCCATAATTTCTAGTAGGTGACATTATACATACTTCCCTCAATAATAATTTATATATTTTCTCAAGGGTTATGGAACCATTACCATTATCCATTACTTTAAGAAAACAAAAATAACTTATTAACTCATGCATTTTTTTTTACAAAACAAAATAAGTAGCAAGTAATAAACTTTCTACATTTTGCATTTCTAAGAAACCAAGCTTAAACTATAATTCCATAAAGAATGTATGAGATAAACCTACGCTGCCCTCTACAATGACCTCTGCTTGTGTGCTTAGGGAATAGCAACAAAATAATGCAACACTAAGAAAACATACTCTAACAGACAAGGAGGCTCTAAAAACAAGAAATTCTCCTAACACACTACAAGATGACATGGATACTTGGATCTCATAGTTGTAGATAGTGCATCTATGTTACCTATGAAATTGAAGGAAAAAAGCTTTGGATAAAAAAATAGTGGAAGAGGAATACAATCCAAGATAACATTCTAAACCCAACACTAAAGGAATACCTTGCACTCCAGTAGGGTTAACCTTCACTAAATTCTAAAGAAACCTTGATGTCTAATGTCATTACGACTACCATAGTTTACAAACTAAAAGAATAGTTTTACAACAATTCTAAAGAAACTCTATAGTACAGCACCAACAAAGGTTACAAAACAAGTAACAAGGCTACAACAATAAGTAGGCATAAAGTCAAATTTATTGCTAGAGATGATCCAAAATAAAATAACCATACTAATATATTTAGAAGCTTTCACTATACCTGTTGTCACAATCATCACAACTTTCTACAACTGATCATTAGAACTTTGCAACTGATCATTAGACTTCTCCAACAAGTTTGTGCCACCGATCATCACTTTGTAAATATTTTTTGCAATCGATAGGTTTATGTCAAGATAAAGTCCTCTAGAACTTATTGGTTGCAACCGATTAGTATATGTTAATAATTAATATTATGCAATCAACTTTCAACTTGTTAGGTTTCTACAATCAATCGATAACTATCGATTGACAATCCTCTACAATCGATCAGTTTATGTCAAGTGGGTTATCACCTTGTTAGGTTTCTATTGATCGATAATTACCAATTAATAATCCTATGCAACCTATTAGTTTATATCAAGAGATAGCCCTCTGTAATTAATCAATATCTATCGATTGATAATACTCTAAAATCAATTGATTTATGTCAAGATACGGTCCCCTATAATCAATTTATCACCTTATCATTTTTTGCAACCGATCAACAATGATCGATTGACAATCCTTTGTAACTACAATTGATAATCAAATATATTGATTGATAGTCTTCTACAATCAATCGGTTTTTGTTGATAAATAGTTCATTGTAACCGATCAACACTATGTCATGCTTCTCTACAATTGATCAACAAATCTTGTGATTGATAGTCCTCTACAACTAATCAGATTTTTATCGATAGAAAATGATAGTGTTTGTTTTTTTGGTCTGCTACAATGTTTTTGCTGCTTCAAATCTATTTTCAAGGAGTTTGAGTGTTTTAGATGTATGTTTATTGGTATTGTGTTAGGTATTTATATAGGTGGTATAAGAGGTGAATTAGGTGGGATAAATAAAAATTTTTATAATTTGAAGGTGAAATAGGTCCATGATTTAGGTAGGAGTGTTGGTGATTTAAAATTAAAATGGTGAAATTATTTTCAACGTGGGGTGAGTCGACCCCAAATAACTTTTACTCCCAAAAAATTTAGGTGAATGGGTTGACATGTTCACATTGGGTTGGGGGAAATCACCAAACAGGATGGTGTGCCACATGTGATGATTATTTGTGTTGTAATCAAGAACCTAATCCAATGATGCCAAAGTCGTTGCCTTAATCCACCTGTACCCAATCAGGATGGAGGAACCCACGATTCTCATATAATTATGCCACCTTGAAATATACCACCTAGGGACTCCACCAGTATTACTATCATGATCCGTGGTTTGGGAGTTCCTCATGGCAAACATCAAGTTAAGGCTCATATTAAGGAAGCTCACCCACCACCTATGATTGGGCTTGCACTTGCTGATGTTAAAATTGAAAAAACCATCTTGGCACAATCCATAAAAAATGAAATTAGAACTAATATCTTGCTCGTGTGATCTCCATGTAGGATGGGAAGAGATTGAATCAAGGTGATATGTGGTAGATATGGTAAAGGATAATAAGTGCGGCTACCACTATAGATGAAGGAAACCCCTAGGGTTCAAAACAGTAGTCAGTGCCCTTTTTAGAAACACCACTATCCTTTTGGTGATCCCTCAATAGACTAATACAAGTAGTGAGTCTGAGTCACCAAAATAAAATACCACCTATTATTGGTCCAAGTGTTTATAATGTCAATCAGGGCCCATAAGCTCCAAAGTTTAGTTTTGAAGTGGAGAATCCACTTGCAAAATTTTGAGACTTAATGGGGAAATTTGTCAATCCAAAAACTAAGGCCATTCTGATCCAACTCAAGGTTAGCCATAATATCAGCCACACCATTTCCCTCTATGAACCAATGCTGGACAACTGATCTCTCCAACCTGCCAACCAGGATTTTGGATTCATTGATCAAATTGGCAATAATCCAAGCATGGGGTGGGATCCTTTGAGATAGTTGATCATGTTTAGGAAGTCCCCCTCAACTATGAGACTCTAAATGCAGAGGTCATCTGCAAGACATAAACCTTTTAATAAGGCTTTGGCCTCGACCACATTGTTGGAGAAGGTCCCAATGAATTCAACAAATACAAAGATGATTTTCCCTCAATCTTATCTTATGATTCCTCGAGAACTAGCATTACCAGGATTACCTTTAGGAGCTCCATCAAAATTGAGCTTTAGCCATCCAATGGGATCATGGGACCAATGAACCTTTGATTTGTCAACCTTAGGGAACATAAGAGGGGTTGAGCTAGCTAGAAGCTTAAAGGAAAAAATAATATTGACTTCAAGGTCACAACTATGATTTTTAAGGGAAGGAGCAAGGTTGGGGTTCTTGGTATTGAAGGAAAGGATTCTGGACTGGACTGAAACAGGCTCTCCGAAATAATCATTGAAGGCTTTGCCATTCCTTTTAATCCATACCTACCACAAAAAGTGAGGGAGGTATAAATACCAAAGGGACTTAAGGCACACTTGATTAAAGGGATTTGGCCATTGGGTGCAGAGGTCAAGGATAGAGCTAGACAAGGCCCATGAGATATGAAACTCTAAAAGGAGCAAGGAATGTATCATGAAAGAGAAAGGATATTTGATGAAGAGGTGGAAGATCGATTCCCAAGCTAACTAGCATAAGTAGCAATGATTGGGAATAATAAGGTCATAGGTAGATAGGTTGTCCAGAGTAAGAACTTTTTTTTAGACCAAAAGCCATAAGGAATGGGTAACCTTAGGGATGAGGTGACATAGCCAAATAAGGTTGGCGGGAAACCAATAGGGTTGGGAATCTTCACAAAGGAAGTAAGCAAACTTGACTATGAAGAGGCCTTGGTCATGGCTTTCTAAAGGATAGAGTCCTACATAGGAATGCTCAGAATAATAGTGGATCTGAGAAAAGAAGTGAGGGCTTGCACAAAAGCCTACTGAGATGGATTATGACCTAGAGTGGGGATGGGTTTCCATGAAGGGTAGTGGAGATTGACAAGCAAAATGAAATCTTGGAAAAAACTACCAAAATGGATATCAAAAATGGGTTTGATAACATGGAAGGAGGGATTAGAAAGGAGGGGTTGGTCAAATACCCAGGAGTCCTCCTAAAAATGAATAAGTGATCCATTATCCAAATGCCATCTGATCCCTATAGAGATAATGATTTTAGTTCTATTGACAACTTTATAGAATGCAAAGCTATCTATGCAAAGATTATATTCCAAGAAGGAGCAGTGTTGGAGATATTTGCTTTTGACAATTTTAACCTAGGATAAATTTGCATTGGTCATAATTCTCCATTCTTGTTTGTTGAGTAAAGCCATATTCATTTTAGAAAATTTCTTGCAACCGAGCCCTCCCTAGGACTTCTTTGAATAGACTTTGTCTCAAGCCACCAAAGAATATATGAATCTATTTTCCAAACCACACCAAAGGAAATTTTTTGAACTTGCTCAATCTGATAGCACACCTTCGATGAAACCTGGAATATAGATAGAAATAAAATAGGGATGCTTTGAAGGTAGGCCTCAACCAATGTAGCTTTTGCGGATTGACTAAGGAGTGCACCTTTCCATCTTGCCAATTTTTTCATGATGCATTGAATAAAATTATTCCACATTTCTTAGGTGGGTTTCCCATGGAAGAGAGGGAGTCCAAGGTAAGTGGTAGGCAAGCTTGTGATGTTGCAACCCAATATTTGAGCAATTTTGGCTTATTTTTCTTGGGGAGTGTTGATGAAGAATATGTTACTTTTGAGAAAATTGACCTTTTGACCAGCGGATTCTTCATACAAATTGAGGATACATTTGATATTCTTGGCTTTGGGGATGGAGGATCGAAAAGCCAAGATGGTGTCATCAACGAATTGGTGGTGGGAAATGGGGTCAAGCCTAGAAGAATCCTTGATTCTAGATATGAGACCAAAGGTGCAAGCCACTTTTAAATATCTCCTTAAGGACTCAATAAGGATGATGGAAATATAATGAGATAGCAGATCACCTTGCCTGATACCTTTGAAGCTTCTAAAATAACATGTAGTAAATCCATTAATAAGAACTAAAAACCAGGTTGTGGATAGACATTCCTTGATGAGGCTGAACCAATCCTCATGAAATCTAAACTTGGATAGAATAGCCAAGAGGAACTTCCAAGAAACTTTATCAAAGGCTTTGTTCATATATAATTTGAGGAAGAAGTTAGGATTTTTACTTTTGGTGGCAGAATGAATCAACTCATGTGGTGATGATGCCATCAATTAATAATCTTCCTTGAACAGAGCTCCGTTGGCACGAATCAATGATAGTCAAAATGATTGTTTTAAGCTTTTTTTCCATGGTTTTCATAAATATTTTGTATAGGATATTGCACAGGCTAATGGGGCGGTAATATGAGAGAGAATTACAATATTAATACATGGAAACAAGGGAAAGGAAAGTGGAGTTAACATCTCTAGGAAGGCATTTAGATTTTTTGAAATTTATAGAAGGTAGTAGATAAATCAAGCCCAATAATATCCCAAAAGGTCTAAATGAATCTTGGAAAAAACTCATCTGGCCCTAGACCTTTGTCAGGAGACATGGAAAAATGGTATCCTTAATCTCATCCAGGAAAAAGGATCTGATTAGAGTTATATTGAAACTGGTGAAAACTAGGTTAGGAATATGCAGAAGGAGGGAGCTAGAATAAGAGGAGGAATAAGAGTTCAAAGGTCTGGGTGAGTCCTAAAAATGACAGACAACCTTAGATCTAACCTCAGAGATATCGTTGGTGGTGGATCCATATTTTTTGCACAGATGTCTGATATTATTGGAGATCCTATGTCGAAGGGTCGAAGCATGATAATACTTGGTATTCACATCACCTTATTTGAGCTAGAGGGCTCTAGATTTCTAGCTCAAAAATGTCTCCTCCTTAGCCAAAATATTTTGGAAGTCAAAGAGGAGGATTTTTTTAGTGTCTCTGATATCAGGAGATTGGTTTTCGTTGGCAATGGCATCTTCGATCTCTTTTCTCCTTCTATCTTGGATATAAGGCCTTGCTTTTTTCTTTTTAGACCCACATCGACAAGAAGCTTAGAAGGGCTTAAATGGTTGGAGGAAGAGGTAAAATGAGCTTTACCATGAGCAGAAGAGTGGATAAGCTTAGAGAGTGGGGGACTAGAAGACTCACTGTGGGATGGGAAGTTGAAAAACTTAGAAGGATAAGGACCAGAGTCCAGGAAAAGGGGAACCAGAGGTTGAGAAGGACCTAAACCAGTGGGGGATAATGAGAGCTCATAACTGGGAGAAACAATAGAGGGGAAAGCGATGAAGTCCTTTGTAGGAAGGTTTTTAAGAGAAGTATCGATCTGCTCTAAAAAAAGAGAGGCTACAAGATTGTCTTGATGGCAATTGAATATGGTGGGGTTTGAGGGGTTATCTAAGACATCCCTAGAGTAAAAAAAAATAGAGAATAAATTTAGGCATGTGAAAGGAGAGCTTACCTGGTTAGGGTCAATCATCAGATCTGAAAGAGCTAGAAGAGACTTGCTAGGGAGGGTGTCTTCCCCAGATGAGACTGTGGGAGAGGGTACCTTGTTTACCACAGTTGGAGAATGTTGGAGCTCCTTATTTGTTAAATCTTGAGAAGAAATTTCCATGATTGCTTCTCTCATAGGATCATCGATTTTGTCATGGTGGGAGCGATCTTTCTTGGGTCCTTTCCTTAGAGATGAACATTGAGATCTTAAGTGGCCTTGGTTCTAGCATTCAACACAAAATACTGGCTTGTTCTCATATTCAAACTCTTACCGCCATTGGTAGGAGCCTAAAATTAGGTCAATGAACGTAGGAAGCTCTGAGTCAAGGTTTGCGCTAACGCAAAACCAGGTATATGGCATTTTGGATTGGTATTTTGAATTCGGGCCCATAGTGATGAGATATCCAATAGATTGAATGATGCTATGAAGGATATCTTCTTCCCATAACTGAACTGAGAGATCCAAGAGACTAAACCAAATGGGTGCCATATTGATGCTCTGGATTTTTGGATTGAAATCAGAGTCTTGGCATCTTAGGAAGAGACTGTGATGCCCAAATAACCACGGTCCTTCGATGAGGATACAACTAGTATCACTAGGATTATTCAGCCTGATGAGAAAAAACCCCCTAGAGAGGGCAACCAGTTCCATGTGTCTACTCAGGCGCCATTTGCGTAGGGCCCAATTCCTGATAGTTTCCATGTCCGACCTCGAACCCATAAACTTACCCACTAATGAGAGGGAGTTTCGAGAGACTATGGAAGACATTACTTCTGAAGGAATGTTGAGTTGGCAGCAATCGATCAAAAGGGACCCAATTTTGAGGGTCGAGAGGGAAGAGG
This sequence comes from Wollemia nobilis, assembly GCA_028583015.1. Taxonomy (NCBI): domain Eukaryota; kingdom Viridiplantae; phylum Streptophyta; class Pinopsida; order Araucariales; family Araucariaceae; genus Wollemia; species Wollemia nobilis. Next base: position 3,359,274 of record JAQPPZ010001273.1, on the reverse strand, counting down.
AAGAGAGTGAATCCCTCTTAAGGGTTTCAATGAAAGAAAAATTTTTAGGGTGGGGTGGGCCATTCTGTGAAGGCCTTCCAACGCTTGTCGTTTCCAGTTCACCATTTGCATCATCTTGATTCTCTGGTGCTGCTCCTGAGGCAACACTTACTATAGTACCAGTACCAGGCCCATGATCTGCAGAAACTCCCTTAGAAGTTCCTTTTCCATTCCCACCATGAGCAACTTCAAATTTTTAGGGTGATCTCGTTCCACCCACTATTCTCTCTACAAATTCAGAATCATTGTAGTTATCATCTTCATATTAACACTCACCCTCTCATTTGTCTCTCATTTATTTTCAAGTGTTATTGCCTAAAGCCTTCCCTTTACATTTATGTTTTCAGTTTTGAACATTTTAACTATACTTATTTTTTATGTTTATTTGCATTTTTATTGAATTAATATTTAATTTTAAAAGTAAGTTTGAAAGGATCAATGGATATTATAAAATCATTTAATAGTCACTATAAATTTTAATTCTTTTCATTTGTAATTGCATTGAATATTTTTAAAAGTTTTAATGTATATAATGCGAGTGCAATACGTAAATATGATATTTTATTAATAATTCTGATGCCAAACATAAAAACACCCATCTTAACGGTGGACGATGGATGCGTAACTTTAAATTGTACTTGAGATTGAGACAATCGGAAAATAATTGCAACATTAACTTCTATGCTTTTAACAAAATTAAAATTTGATGTTTTCCTTTGACCTGACATAAATGGCATTTCCTGTCAAATAAGGACAAAATATATATACCGACAAGGATATAACTCCAACTATCCCTGAAATCATTTTACAGTTGTTTACTCTCCCATAATGTCCTATCTGTAAATTTAAAATATTAGTCAGCAAGCATGATGTTGCTATTTCTTTTCGTTCACACACAAACACCTTATCATATTATCATAGTTTAAACTTGATCTTAAAAAAAAATATCAAAACCTTATGAGGGCTGCTTTCGGAATCTTTTTGTGTGCCTTCCAAAATGTATTACCTACCACAGTTTGTCCACTTCGTTTGCCTCTTGCGTTGCAGTTTCTTGCTACAAAAAGTTAATGTGCATATACAATTCGACCTGTCACGCAGTAGACAATCTTTGGATGCATATTAAATTCGACCTGTCACGTTGTGCTTAGGATTCGAAGTTGAATCGTCTTGTGTGTTTGTAACAAGCTAAGAAATGTCTCCCAAAGTTGCGACGAAATATCCACTCTATACCCTTATATTATAAGCCGTCAAGGAGGTCAATATTGCATTGCAGTGACAAAAATGGGGCGAATAGCTATGAATTCCAGAAGCTTAACACTGTTAGCCACGCCGGCTTTCATTGCATTATTGAATTTAACATCCACTTTCTCACAGCCAGAAGGTAAGGTCTAACTTATTCCCCGCTAGGTTTAATTTACTGTGTTTGAAAATTAAAGGCTGTGCTTTTTTCTTTACAGCTAATTTACTCTTCTCTCTTTTTTTTTTTTTTTTTTTCTTGGGTGTAGGATTTCTAAACATCAACTGTGGCTCTAAAATAAATCAAATGGAATATGGATTTTACTGGATCTCAGATTCTTCTTTCATCAAAAATCGAAGCGTTGCTACAGTGTCTAGTTCCAACATACCCACTGATATTCTACTGCAATACCAGGACATAGCCTTTTTTACGAACTTGGAAGTAAATAAATATTGCTACCTACTTCCAGTGACGCGTGGAGTTGGTTACTTTGTCAGAGTTGCGTTTTCGTGGGAAGGGTTTGAATCTCAAAATTTAGCTAGCATCTTTGATTTGTTCGTAGGGGGAGTCGTGTGGAGAAAAGTAAACACGTCTAAGATAGATCGTCATACAGCCCTTGTTCACGAGATAATCTTGACTGCTAAGAGCGAAAGTGTGAGCTTGTGCCTAGCGCGCAACTCAGAAACAGAGGCAGAAAAATTTGTTTTCATTTCGAGTATTCAGTTGCGGCAATTGGAGTATTACATGTATGATGATACCGATTTCAACATAAACGCTTTGGATAAGATCAACGTCATTAATTACGGTGGCGCACAAAGCGTTATAAGGTAAGTCTAATTATCATTACTGTTCTAAGCATGAATTTTGAATGCATCCGGTGAAGTGTATAGCTGTGTGGTACGAAGGGATTAAGAAAAACATACATAGATTACAAAATGCTGGAGCAACCAATATTCAGAAGAATTTATATGGAATACTTAGTTTTCTTTTAATATTGTTGTTACATTCATATGTTTTTTCATTCCTTTTTTACCTGTTTAACTTTGGAAAACGGAGTATTGTAACAATAGGACATTATAAAATAAAGTATAAAAAATATATATCATAATAGAAACTTATTTTTATAATATATCATGTATTACAATAAAATTAAATTAAGTTTTAAAAATTTCTAATGTATTAAGAGTTATTAATTTGTTATGTTATAAAGTGTTGTTACTTATAAAAAGATAGCATGTAAAAGAAATCTAGGTTAATTTTTATACTCTTCCTTCCTTATACTGATTACTTAAGATTGTGATACAATATTTTTTTTTTTAACTTTCAAAGTTTTCTTTCATTAAAGTTTTTGTACAAAGGTTATGTAAATATGTTTAATATTTGTTTTTTTTCATTTGGATTTCATTTTTTCATTTATAACTAGTTTTTTTTTTTTTTTTTTGAGAAAGTGAAATTTGACATTGTTGTGTTTGTTTTTTCTATGAAATATTTGATTTTTTGATAATGTTATAGTTCAATTATTATCACAAAATAAATTAGATGTAGATTTGTATATTTGATTCATTTCACACATAATTCTTCTAAGCCATACTAATTGATATGTGTCTAAATTGGCAACAACATATTTTGCTTCACCAATTGAAAATACAATAACAAGTTATTTTTTAGAAGACCACAAGATTATACTGGATCCTAGATGATATATGTACCTACAAGTGCTTTTTCTATCATCAATGTTTCTAACCCAATCACTATCCATATATCCAAAAAGTTAGTTTTGATGTTGCATAGAAAAGTCCATGATCTTATACTTTATTCACATACCTTAGAATTGTTTTCATGCTTACAAGTGAGTGTACTTAGGTGTCTCCATAAATCTTGAAATCAAGCTAACTGCATGCATTATATCTAGTTTACTGGTCATCAAATAGATAGTACTTCCAACCAATATTTTGTAAAGTGTTGAATCTACATTACTATTGTAGTCATGTTTGTTTTTTTTCACCAGTTGTATATGGTGTATTATTTTGTTTGCTATTATTCATTCTAAATCTCTTTAAAACATCTTTTGCATATTTAATTTATAAAATAAAAATTCTATCATCTGATTGAAATACTTCAATTCCAAGGAAATACTTCATCAAACCTAAATCTATCATTTCAAATTCACTCTTCATTGCTCTTCTAAATTCATCAAACAACATATTATTGTTGTTAGTATAAATTAAAACATCAAATTTATTTGTTGTCATTGCTAAAATTATTCTTACTATGTCAAGACTTGCTACATGTGAATAAATTTCACATTAAAATTTATATTATATCTTGTCAATACCCTTTTGCAACTCATATTATATCTTTTGATATCACAATTCACATTAAAATTTGTTTTATACATCTATTTTATATAAATAGCTTTCTTTCTTCTTAAGAAATCCATCATTTTCTATGTTTGACTTTTCTCTATAGAATTTAATTTATTCATGCATAACTTTTACCCACTTACTATTCTTGATTGCATCTTCAAAATATATAGGATCACATTCAAACAATAAGGCAAAATCAATAAACTCTTCATCTTCATTTTTATTTCTTGTTACCTCATATATTTCTCATAGGCTTCTTGTCCTTAATAGTGTTCACATGTTGTAACTACACGTTGTTCTTGTACTTGGTGGTGAATTTGATGATGAATAAGGACGGCTACCTACATCAGTATTATTATTTGAAACCAAGGGTTGGTTTATGCTTTGTTCATTTGAATATTTAAAGAATTGTTGTCCCTTTTTTAATCTATTTTGTTATTTCAATTACAAGCCTTATCCTTAATAAAATTTACATCTCTATTTACAATTACTTTCTTTGTAATAGGGTAATAAATCATACAAGCTTATATTGTTCACTATATCCACTAAAATGTATTTTTTTCCCTTGCCATCTAATTTTCTTATTTTATTTTAAAATGTGTTCATAAGTTATACAACCAAAAATTATTAAATGTGCAATAGTTGGATTTTTATTACACCATATTTCTTGAGAGATTACATCTCGAACACTCTTTCTAGGAAATCTAGTCAACAAATAAATCGTGCATACAATGATTTTTTTCCAAAAAAGCATTTGGTAATGTTTTTGCTTTTAACATACTCTCCATTTTTATTATAGTTTTGTTCTTCCATTATCGATTTCTTTTAACTATTTTGTTATGGTGTATATGTAGTTGTAAATTATCTTTTGATTCCATTTCCCTTACAAAAATATGAAATTTATTTGAAATGTAGTCAACTCCTCCATTAGTTCTTAGTATCTTCACATATCCACTTTGCTTCTCAACCAATGCTTTTAATTGTTGAAATATTTCAAATACTTCTAAACTCTGCTTCAATAAAAACATCCATGTCTTTGGACTTAAATCATCTATAAACATCATAAATTTTTTATTATTTTCAAGTGAGCTTGTTTGTATAGACCCACAAAAATTTGAGTGTACAAGCTCTAAAGGTTGTGAAGTCCTCCATGATTTTCCTACAAGGAATGTGTCCCCATGTTTCTTGCCTAAGATACAACCCTCATAAACTTGAATTAGTTGCTCTACTAATGGTGATCCGTTTACCATTTGCTTCTTATACAAAAATATTGACTGTTGAAACTCAAATGATCAAATCTAAGGTGTCATAACCATGACTTACTTTTTACGATAAAATTGTACGGGAGCAACATTTCAATATAAATTTTAAAGGAAATATTCTATTCTTTGTCATACTCATATTTGTTATAAGTCAACTTTTACCATCTTTAATAATACAAGCTCCATTTTTTAAATAAAAACCATGATATTTTTGTATAAGATTTCCCATGCTTAATATATTATGCTTCAATATAAGCACATAGTAAACATCAAGGATGTATTTTCTTTCTTGTTTCTTTGTAAAAATTAAAATATTATCTTTACCCATAATAAGAACCTTATTCTTATTCCCCATATTTACTTTAGATTTGATAGTTTCATCTAACTTTGAAAATATTTGTTTATTTCTAAACATGTGATTGCTACAACCACTATCCAGGTACCAAATATTCTTTTTTACTTTATTTATCAACATTGCAAGTTATCAACAATTAACCACATATATATTTTTCTTTCTCATTTTTGTTTGTGTAATTTTCCTCTAGCTTTTTTCTTTAAACATCTTATTTCTACACTCATAATTATAATATCCATTTTTTTGCAATAATAACATTGGATTTTTAATTTATCATACCTTTAATATGTACCTTCTTGTTGATTTTGATTATTGCTTCTTCTTGTTTCTTCATGAAGGTCACAATTTACCTTTATTTTATTATAAGTTCTTCCTCTTGTTTCAAAACCTATACTTCCTCTACCTCTGTTATCATATCCTCCTCTTTGAGAACTTGAAGGTGCTTGTTGAGATTCTTCTTTTTTGCTCTTGTCTTTGATTAAAACCTATGTTTTGAATGCATGCTCCAAAAAGGAATGATATATTTAGTTTTATTCATGTGTTTACAAATAACCTATTGATTCATCCATAGATAACCTTGATAGATCCTTTGATTCTTCAATGATAGTAATAATATCGTTAAACTTTGTTGTTATGATTTTCAATAGCTTCTCTACTATTTTTTATCTTCAATATATTATCCATTCATTATCAATTGATTAAAAACACGTATTGCATAATTAAAAGAATCACTTACAGACTCAAAATCATTCATTTGTAAATTCTCAAACTCATTTCTTAATATTTGTAATCTTATTAGTTTTACTTTGTTGGTACCTAGATATGAGTTTTCTAAAATCTCTTATGCTTGTTTTTAGTTAGTTTCTATTGTAACCCTTAGAAATATAAACTCATCAACTACATGCACAATGAAAAACATGGATCTTACAATCTTCTCTCAATGTGTTCTTATGAGCATGAGCAAGTGTGTTATATGTTGCTTGATCTATAGGTTTTGCATAGCCATTTTCTACTAAATCTTAGATTTCTTGTCTCCCATTTAAAATATTCATTTATATGCTTTAATCTTCATATTTATTACCATTAAAACATGGAGTTGTAGTTGTAATGGACTATTGCTGGAGATCATTGTCCAAACTTCTTATTTGCTTGGTCAAATATGCTCTAGAGCTAGGCTCTAGAAAGTATTTCAAGATCTTTACTCTAGTGGTGTAGTATCTTACCCCCAAACTAATCTTGTCCTAAAACCACCTTAGTTGATTTGGGCATCTCCACTTCTCTTTCATCAAAAAATTATTTTTTAAATAAAGGAACATTCAAGCTCATCCCCTTGCTCTTTCATGATGCCAACATATGGTCTTTTCTAGCTTGTCTCTAAAGCCATGTCTACCTTTCTTCAACTTTGCTAACTTACCTTGCTTGTTGAATCCTTGTTCTACCAATTTGAAGGGGTTTAAAATTTTATACACTAAAAGAAAACATAAACTACAAATTATTGCTACATCCAATATTCAAAATGGAGAGAAAACATTTTTTTACATTAATTTTTTTAACATTAATAATGTTATATATATATATATATATATATATATATATATATATATATATATATATATATATATATATATATATATATTAACTCCTTTTTAAATTTATATGTTTTGAAAACAAAACATTACCCGAACAAGATATTACAAAATAAAATATAACCAAAAATATCATATAAAAGAAACATATTTGACAACATATCATATATTATAAAAATTTCAATCACTGCTAAAAATAACAGACATTAATATATGTACAAAAGAATTATTAATTCCTATGTACTAGAAAGTCTACAGCTAAAGAAACAAAAAACAAAACAAAAAAATGACGTCTATGAAATTTGGATTAATCCTAACGTGGTCATCTTCACCGAGGTTAGTCAAGCGAAATCATATTTGGACGGTGCTCCTAGAAAAGAATATCAGCTCTTCAACTAGCGGCCAAAACAATTATGCTTTTATCAACAGTTGTCTCCAAACCATCACAAAGAATGCCTTCTTTCTCCATTCGTTAATTGACTGTTTCTGTAATGGCAGGTACCCAATTGATAGGTTTGATCGCTTGTGGGAACCGTTTTCGACGTCGTCATTCATAAATCTCAGCGCTAAAGATTTAGAGTGGAATGACATACTAAACCAGGCACCTACTGAAATATTACAGACTAGTATAACACAGGCGCTAGTGCAGGACTTGAATATTTCACTATCTGTGGAGAAGCCGGTTGCTCCGACCTTGTACTATTTTGTACTCTATTTGTGCGACCTCAATGAAAGCAGGCTCTATGGAAACGGTTATTTGCAAGTCATCATCAATGGTATTAAAGCATCAGACTGGCTAAAGTTTCCTTCCGTTGGGCGTTGCTGGTTTGTACATGAGATTTTAAATCTCGGCACAGCTGATACATTAGAGATAACTATACGTCCTGGTTCGGACATGCCACCATTTATAAATGCACATGAAATATACCGTGTATTGGACATAATGAATATTACACACCCCTCAGATGGTATGTTTCTCTACGTGTGTCCTGAAGTTCACCCAAGTCATGTCCTTCCTACTAACATATTTTAATTAGTTATATGTTAGCATTTTCTTCTCTATTATTTATATTTTACATATTTTAATGGTCCTTCCTACTAACATTTAGACAAATAATATGGAAGCAGTGCTTGCCATCCACCAAATAGCAGAGGAGATTAATGTTCCGGATGACTGGGCAGGAGACCCATGTCTGCCAGCGGGATATTCCTCCACAGGCATCGTTTGCAGTGAAGACAACCCTCCTCGAGTGATTATCATGTAAACTTCTTTCTCTGAACTTTGATTCCCCAATATTAGCATACTAATATTGGATATGAAAAATTAGCATTTCAAATGTTTACACATTTCGTAGTAAAGCTACTAATATTGGATATTTGATTCCCCTCCCCGCCAGAGACCTCACCAACACGGGTCTCAAAGGCAGCATACCTCCAAGCATATCAGAGTTGACAGCGTTAACTGAGTTGGTGAGACCCTACAACCTTCACTGCACTTATTCTTGTGGGGATGGTGCCTTTTTCTTTAAGAAATTTTACTTCTACAGTCCATTTTCACTCCAAATATACTTCATATACAAGTATAGAATTTGACCTACTAAATAGCAAAATTGACCGAAATTTGTATTGTCATTGTTAGTTGCTAGGCAATAACAGTTTGTCGGGTTCCATTCCGGATCTCAGTTCGATGAAGAATCTTGCGAGACTGTAAGGCATTTCTAACCTTTTTAAAGGCAGTTCTCAAGTATTTCGTTGATCTTTAGCTGTTTAATGCATGTCTAAGACAATTCTATAATCGTCTAGTTACCTACTTTTTCTCTTTGATGAACAATGGTTTTATCTGTGCTTTGATGCTTTTGTTCCAAACATCAAAACCAAATTGTCAAAGAAAATGCTAAACTAAATCAGTCTTTTAACAATTTAAAATTATGACGTAGAGGTCAACTTCTAACCACACAAATATTTATATTAAGAAGATATTTGCAGAACAATAAATTAGTGGGAACTATTCCAGAGGGTCTAATTAAGCGTAAGATGGATGGCAGTTTAGACCTCCAGTACGAGGGGAACGAAGGGTATGATGATTGGATTTGTCCTTTATGATTCCTTCTTTCATCAAACATTGACTATATATTATATGTTAGGCACATGGTGAAAAGATGGGTTGTTTTAGGTTGACAAAATACTGTTATTTTTATTTTGTTCAGTGTTCTCCTCAACAATGTCGGAGAAGAGAAAACAGCTTCAAGTAAAATAAAACGTTGGATTATCACACTTTTAGTGGGTCGTTGGATATTCGTAATAGTTGTCATCTCAATGGCATTTCTCTGGAGATATAAATGCAGATCACAAATTCAGACCAAAGACGGTCCTATTCTACCGCAGCCACAACTACCATATCGAGGTGTTTTTCATTCGATCTTTTATTAGATATAGAATGGGTCCTTCATTTTTTTCTTTGATTTTGTTGAGTTATATTTGAAAATCCATTTATTTCCTACAGAGAAAGAAGATCAAAACGAATATCATAGGCTCGCCATAGAATATGCCGAGGAAGATATTGAGGTGGCTACAAAAAACTATTCGACTATCATTGGTAAGGGAGTTTTTGGATCTGTATATTATGGTAAACTTTCAGGGTATGATGTCGCGGTCAAGATTCTTTCAACTGATTCCCATCAAGGGCAACCAGAATTTCAAAATGAGGTGTGCATATATTGGTTCAACTTTCATGAAAAACATCTTATTTAAATCCTTCTGTTATTTTCTTCTCCAGTTATTAGTTAATATATGTTCCTTGTGTTCCGTTTTGTCCAGGTAACCCTTCTTTCCGGGATATATCACAGGAACCTTGTGTGTCTTATTGGCTACTGCAGACAGCCAAAAGTAGCATTGGTGTATGAATATATGCATCTTGGAACGTTGAAGGATCATCTATATGGTATTGTTTATTTAATTCTAATTTAACTTAACAAAATTGAACGTGTGCAAAGTTTTCCCTCGAAGTCTACTGCTCCCGTCACAGCTAAAGTGAAGATCTTTTTTAAAAACATAATCAGGAATAACCAAATCAAAGAAACCACTTGATTGGTGTACAAGACTTAAGATTGCTTCACAAGCAGCACAAGGTAAGTCGTTTGGAAGGATTATTTGCTTTTATACTTCTTTTCTATCCCTTTTCATAGGGAAGGATTATTTGCTTTCTTTTCTGTGATACTTCTTTTCTATTGTTTTTCATGTTGCTTTTGTCATTACTTTTGTAGGCTTGCTTTACTTGCACCAAGTTTGTAACCCTCCAATAATACATGGAGATATAAAGTCCAGTAATGTACTTTTGGACCAGAGAATGTGTGCAAAGGTAGCTGACTTTGGTTTATCCAAGCTCCTAGACAAAACTCAGAGTTATATCTCGACTGTTGTTAAAGGAACCCCGGGTTATCTGGATCCTGAGTATTTCATCCTTAACCACGCCTTTAAACTTATTTGGTTACTGACCAGTCATTTGTTTTGTTATTATTGATATGGATTGTAGTATGACTAAATATTGAAAATCTATACAGATATTTCAGGACCCCATTAGTCACTGAAAAAAGCGATATTTATAGCTTCGGAGTAGTCATATTGGAGATTATTTCTGGAAAGCCACCTAGTGAAGGAATAGTCGAAACGGTAATTTTTTTATTTTCTATAAAATTAAAGTTTTGTGATCCCTATGTTATGCTTATTAACAAATATGTTTTTTTAATTATGTTTATTTCTAGGCAAGAAAGCTGCTTTTATGTGGGAGATTGGAAGACCTTATGGATCCTTCATTGAGCAACCAATATAGCTTACAATCTGCATTGAAGGTTGCAAGGATTGCATGTGAATGTGTCGAACCACAGTCAATTAATAGGCCAAAAATGAACATGGTAGCAAAGGAATTGGAAGAAGCGATGGCACTTGAATTTGAAAATAATGATCAATCTGCACATAGTTCAATCACAGACACTCCCAAAGTTAGATAGTCAAAATATAATATAAGATGTATCAACTTTAGTATTATAAACGCGTTTGTCTATTGTTGCTTTCTCTTCAAGTTTATGTATATGCGTGACTAATAAACTTTTGCCATAATGTGGCTGCCTTGTATGTGGTGATCTATTATTACCACTGACCTAGGTTTGCCAACCAGTAATATGCGACGAAGTATAGAACTTACATTAAGAGGGATGCTCTCTGCATATTCAATTTTATCTATAATCTAGAATGTCTTAAATTGTTATCAATAATTCAATCATTTTTTTAATTAAGATATAATCATCAATTTTATAGTTTTTAAATTTATATATTAGTAATAAATTTTTAGATAAATCATATGCTTTAACCAATGTTTCTAGTGATTTATTACAGTTTTTTTTTAATATAATTACTAATTTTTAGGTATTAAATCTTCTTTATAACAATTAATTTTTTAAAATGAGATATATATATTAAATTAATTATTTATGAAATATATAAATTTTAAATCATTTTATTAGCTTCCTTAAAACCTTTATTTTTTTATGAAAAGTTTTTTATTTTGATTTTTATTTATCTAATTTTTTTAATATACATCCTATAAAAGTAATTTTGAATTTCCATAAACATTATAAAATATATAAATAAATATATTTTATAACATTCAAAGATAATATATATGGTGTTGTTTACCTATTCTAACGTAAATAACACTATATGTTTATATATTATTGGATGAAAATCTATGAAGTTTAAAACAAAAGTGAAGAAATGTTTTTGCAAGAATGACATAACCAACAAACAAGAACCTATATTTCCTTAAGAAAAACCTATGATAAAAATTAGAAAGGTTTATTTACTTTTCATTAAATTGATATTCTTTTATAAATTGAAAGAATAGTGGAATCGTAAATTATTTATTTTTTATAAAATTAAAGTTTTTGATCTCTATGTTATGCTTATTAAAATATATGTATTTTTTTATTACGGTAAAAAAAAAAAAAAATTGCTTTCAGTCGGAGATTGGAAGACCTTAGGAATCTTTTATTGTGCAACCAATATAGTTTACAATCTGCGTGGAAGGTTGCAGAGATTGCATATAAATGTGTCGAACCAGAATCAATAAATAATCCAAAAATGAATATGGCAGCGAAGGAATTGGAAGAAGCGATGTCATTTGAATTTGAATATGTTGATCAATCTACATAGTTCAATCATAATATTTCATGAAAATATCATATAATATCTATTAAAAACTCAATACTTTTTATTATTATAACATCCCTCTCAAAACGAAACGAGATCAAACTTAGTTTTAGAAATGCTTTTGTCTGTTGTTGCTTTCTCTTCATGTTTATGTTGTTGAAATTAATAAACCAAATATCACGCCAGGAAAAGCTTCGTCACGAAGCACTTATAAAACGCCTTCGAAAAGTGCTTCGCTGCGAAGCACATTCAACACGCTCTCTAAAACTACTTCGCCACGAAGCGCAAACTGTTTGCCTTTGGAGAATGCTTCGCCGCGAAGTAAAATCAATCTGCCTTCCGAAGATGCTTCGCCGCGAAGCAACTCAAACCCGTCACTTCGCACTTCATATTGCCGAAGCAGAAATCCGACGCGGGAATCGACGCATTAATTCGTCAAGCGTGCGGGTAGTTGGGGTTGCTCGGCGATTGGACAGGAACCATTCCTCGGCATTTATTTTCTGTCAGTCGGTCGGTGAACTTCTCCCGCCTTTTGTCCTCATCTTCTGCCTATAAATACCGGGGCCATTTTGTCATTTAGTAAGGAGTTGGAGGATAGTGGAAGGAGCAGAGCAGCGAAGGGAGCAGAGTGCGTAGAGCAGCCGCACAGCTAGGGTTTCAACCAGCAGTGCAGCAGCCGGAGAGTGGAGCAGCAGTCTCCCATCAAATCCGTGTGTTTATCCTGCAGTTTTTATATTGCAGAAGTTTGTAATTGCTTCAGAAGGAAGCTTTGTAAATGCGGCATTATTTTAATATATAAAATATTTACCCTGGAAATTTGGGTCACTGTGTATTTGTTCTTTGCTTCGAAGTGGTGTTAAATCTGCAGACAAATTTTAGTAAGGGTTTGCCCCGAAGTGGTAAAATACCCATTCGATCCAGAAGAGGATTGAGTTTATTTGTTTGTGGGACCCTGGAGCCACTTCGCCAAAGCTGCCGAATTTACCGCGAGCTGCAGTGCTTCGCAGCTTTCCTGTCCGAAGTAGTCACTTCGACTAGAAAATTCCTAAAGTGATTCTACTTCGAAAGCAAACCGTGCGAAGCAACTGCTTCACTGAGAATTTCCCCGAAGCAGTTTCACTTCGGCACATTATTTCCCGAAGTAGTTTTACTTCGGCAAAATATTCCCCGAAGTGTTTACTTCGGGATTATTTTCCCCGAAGTGCATACTTCGGGAGTATCTCCCCCGAAGCTCCTCCCTCGCGTAAGAAATCCCCGAAGTGTTTTATTGACGCGATTTAAATCACGATTTAAATTTTATTTCCTTCAAATTGGTATCAGAGCTATTGTTGTCGTGACGCGGAGATAGAAGCATGGCTTCCAAAAAAATTCCCTGCAGTTGTAGATCCCACGATTTAACGGCAAGAACTACGATTACTGGAGCATCCAGATGAAGATCCTCTTCGGGTCTCAGGATTTGTGGGACTTCGTCGAGAATGGTTACCCGGAACCGGCAGATGCAGCAGCACTGGCCGCCCTCTCCCAAGCTGACAAAGATCTTCTGAAGGAGAACCGAAAGAAAGACCAAAAGGCCCTATTCTATATCATGCAAGCGGTTGAGGAGACCATCTTCCCGTGGATCGCATCAGCCACCAAGGCCAAGCAGGCCTGGGAAATTTTGGCCAGTTCATACCAGGGCACCAACAAAGTGAAGTTGGTGAAACTACAGATGCTCAGAGAGGAGTTCGAGAACCTGCAGATGAGTGAGTCCGAGTCGATGAGCGACTTCTTCACCCGGACAACTGATGTCATCAACCAGATGCGGTTGAATGGTGAGATTGTGCAGAATCAAAGGATCGTGGAGAAAATTCTGTGGAGTCTGCCAGCAAAGTTTGACTCTGTGGTAATTGCAATAGAGGAGTCAAGAGATTTGACAACCCTCTCTATGGATGAACTGATGGGTTCTCTGCAGACACATGAGCAGAGGCTGAGCCACTCAACTCAGTCCTCTCTGGAGCAAGCGTTCAAGGCGCAAGTCTCAGTCCGAGATAGCAGCAGACAAGACTCCCACCAAGGCGCCTCTAGTTCTCAAGGTGGAAGAGGCAGAAGAAGGCGTGGGAGAAGTAACAAGCAAGGAGGGAGATCAAACCCTCATGTTAGTGAGACCAGCTGCAACTTTCATCAGCAAGGAGGAAGAGGCACTGGCAAAAATCAGCAAGGTGGCTCTCAGCAGAAGGACATGTCAAAGGTCCAATGCTACTACTGCAAAAAGTTTGGCCATTACATCTCACAATGCAGAAAGAGGATGGCGAACGAGAATCAGCAGCAGGCCCATTATACGGAGGAAGCTGGAAATGCGGTAGGAGGAAATATGTTGCTAATGTGCAGTGTTGAGGAGGAGAGCAAGAAAAACATTTGGTATCTTGACAGTGGGTGCAGCAACCACATGACTGGGAACAGAGAGATGTTCTCACAATTGGATGAAACAGTCCAATCCGAAGTCAATATGGGGAACAACAGCAAGGTTCCCGTGATGGGGAAAGGTAAAATCCTCATCCGCACCCGACACGGTGAAAGAAAACAAATTTGTGATGTGTATTATGTGCCTGGGTTGAAACACAATCTGCTAAGCATTGGACAGCTTGTGCAGAAGGGACACACTATGTAGTTCAAAGACGGTGTCTGTTCCATCAGAGACAAAGTGCATGGACAAATCGCAACCGTGTCCATGACAAAAAACAAAATGTTTCCACTGTAGATTCAGAATGAATCATTGATGTCTCTGAGTGCAGTTGTGAAGGATGCTACTTGGCTGTGGCATCTCAGATTCGGTCACTTGAGTTTCAATGGCCTAAATTTGCTGCACAAGAAGCAGATGGTGAAGGGTTTACCCCTTATTGAGCAACCGAACCAAGTTTGTGAAGGTTGCCTAGTCGGTAAGCAGCACAGGGATGCATTCCCTATAGGACAGTCTTGGAGAGCATCACAGCCATTGGAGCTGGTGCACTCAGACATTTGCGGTCCCATGCAGACCAGCACATATGTCGGCAACAAATACTTCCTGACTTTCATTGATGACTTCAGCCGAAAGACCTGGGTTTATCCCATCAAGTTGAAGTCAGAGGCATTTGCGAAGTTTAAGGAGTTCAAGGCTCTGGTTGAGAAACAGAGCGGGTATTATGTGAAGACTCTCAGGACAGATGGAGGAGGAGAATACATCTCCAACGAATTCCACAACTTCTGCAAGCAACATGGAATTCGAAGGCAGTTCACTGCCAGATACACACCACAGCAGAATGGTGTAGCTGAGAGGAAGAACAGAACTATCATGGAGATGGCACGGAGCATGTTGAAGGCGAAAAGTTTGCCACATGAGTTCTAGGCAGAAGCTGTAAGTTGTGCAGTTTATCTGCTGAACCGATGTCCCACCAAGAGTGTGAAGGACAAAATTCCAGAGGAAGCCTGGAGCAATCTGAAGCCAAGTGTGGCTCATTTGCGAGTTTTTGGGTGCATTGCATATGCACATGTTCCAGATGAGAAAAGACGGAAGCTGGATGACAAAGCTGAAAAATGCATCTTCACAGGGTACAACGAACAAGCAAAGGCATACAGGTGTACAATCCGGTGACGAAGAAACTTGTCATCAATCGAGATGTGAAGTTCTTGGAGGATGAAGCCTGGAACTGGAAGTCAAAGACTGGTCAGCTTGAACCAACAATTGTTGAACCTGTAAACTTGGAGGAAGATAGTGTGCAGCCACTTGTACCTTCAAGCAGCAACAGTGGTGCCAGCAGTAGCACAACCTCATCATCCCGGTCACCTCCACTTGCAAGCAAAATTCAAAATTTGAGGACACCTACGAAGACTCGGAGCTTGCAAGACATTTATGAGGTAACCCGTAATCAGATAGATGAAGAATATTCTGACTTTGCTTTATTTACTGAGTGTGATCCAGTGGAGTTTGAAGAAGCAAGTCAAAATCACAAATGGGTGAATGCGATGGATGAGGAGATAGCAGCCATTGAGAAGAATGAGACATGGCAACTGACAGATCTTCCAGCAGGAAAGAAGACCATTGGGGTCAAGTGGGTGTATAAAACAAAGTTTAACGCCCAAGGAGAAGTTGACAGGCATAAGGCCGGATTAGTGGCGAAAGGCTACAAGCAGAAGTCAGGAGTTGACTATCATGAGGTGTATGCACCTGTAGCCCGACTTGACACAGTCATAATGATTCTGGCACTAGCAGCCTAGAAAGGTTGGAGTGTGTACCAGATGGATGTCAAGTCTGCCTTCCTGAACGAAGTGTTGGAAGAAGAGGTCTACATAGACCAACCACCCGGATATGAAATACAAGGGCAAGAAGACAAGGTCCTAAAGCTGAAGAAGGCCCTGTATGGGTTGAAGCAAGCACCCCGGGCATGGTACAATCGGATTGACGGCTATTTTCAGGAGAATGGGTTTCAAAAATGCCCATATGAGCACACCCTATATCTGAAGACAAATGTAGAGGGTGAGATGATAATCGTCTGCTTGTATGTGGATGATCTGATATATACTGGCAATAGCAGCAGCCTATTTGCATAGTTCAAAATAGCCATGAAGACCGAGTTTGAAATGACAGACATGGGGCTGATGAAATTCTTTCTTGGCATTGAAGTTGACCAATCAGCAGATGGCATCTTCATTTCTCAGGGCAAGTATGCAAAGGATGTCCTGAAGCGTTTTAAGATGGAGGACAACAAACCTGCCATCACCCCGGTAGCCACTGGTTTGAAGTTGAGCAAGACTGACAACAACAGAAGCGTTGATCCAACTCTCTATAAAAGGTTAGTTGGAAGCCTGATGTACTTGACTGCAACCAGGCCAGATTTGATGTTTGTCGTGAGTTTAATCAGTCGGTTTATGGAGTCACCCAAAGACACTCACTGGCAAGTAGGCAAGAGAATTCTGCGATATGTCAATGGCACGAGGAACCACGGACTTCACTATGCCAGACAAGACCAGCTTGAGTTGATTGGCTACATTGATAGTGATTGGGCTGGTAGCATAGATGATCGAAAGAGCACTTCGGGATATGCCTTCCATTTTGGATCCGGAGTTGTCTCTTGGTCCTCGAAGAAGCAGCCAATTGTTGCTTTATCTACAGCAGAGGCAGAGTACGTTGCTGCCACCTCAACCGCCTGCCAAGCAGTCTGGTTGAGAAGAGTTCTAAGTGAACTACATCATCCGCCCAAAGCAGCAACAACAATATTTTGTGACAATAACTCTGCCATCGCGCTCTCGAAGGACCCAGTCTTCCACGGCCGGACGAAGCACATAGACATCCGGTATCATTTCATCAGAGAGCTGGTGAAATTCGATGAAGTACAGTTGTAGTTTTGCAGGTCCAAGGAGCAGCTGGCTGACATCTTCACAAAACCCTTGAAGGAGGAGGACTTCGCCAGATTGCGAGATATGTTGGGCGTTAGAGAATCTATGAAGTTTGGTTTAAAGGAGGGTGTTGGAATTATTAAATCAACTATTATGCCAGGAAAAGCTTTGCCATGAAGCATTATAAAACACCTTCGAAAAATGCTTCGCTGGAAGCAATTAAAGCTCTCTAAAAACTTCAAAGAAAATGAAAATGCTTGTCGCGAAGTAAAATCAATCTCCTCCAAAGATGCTTGGAAAGCAAAAAAGCAAATTGTGAAGCAAAAATCAGGCGTAGGAATCGACATTTAATTGTTCAAGCGTGCGAGTAGTTGGGGTTGCTCGACGATTGGATAGGAACCATACTTCGACATTTAATTCTTGTCAGTCGGTTGGTGAACTTCTCCCGCATTTTGTCCTCATCCCTCACCTATAAATACCGGGGTCATTTTGTCATTTAGTAAGGAGTTGGAGGATAGTGGAAGGAGCAGAGCAGCGAAGGGAGCAGAGTGCGCAGAGCAGCCACATAGTTAGGATTTCAACCAACAGTGCAGTAGAAGCAGCAACCGCTTGCAGCCGAAGAGTGGAGCAGCAGTCTCCAAGAAATATGTGTGTTTATCCTGCAAATTTTATCTTGCAGAAGTTTGTAATCGCTTCATAAAGAAGCTTTGTAAATCCGGTATTATTTTAATATATAAAATATTTATTTTGCAAATTTGGGTCTCTGTGTATTTGTTCTCTGCCTCAAGTGTGTTAATCTGCAGATATTTCAGTAAGGGTTTCCCCGAAGTGGTAAAATACCCGTTCGATCTAGAAGAGGATTGAGTTTATTTGTTTGTGGGACCCTGGAGCCACTTTGCCAAAGCTGCCGAATTTGCCGCGAGCTACAGTGCTTCACAGCCTTCTTGTCCGAAGTAGTCACTTCGGCTGGAAAATTCCTGAAGTGATTTCACTTTGGAAGCAAACTGTGCGAAGCAGTTGCTTCGCTGAGAATTTCCCGAAGTAGTTTCACTTCGACACATTATTTCCCCGAAGTGTTTACTTCGGAAAATTTTTTCCCAAAGTGTTTACTTCAAGATTATTTTCCTCGAAGTGCATACTTTGGGAGTATCTCCCCTGAAGCTCCTCCCTCATGTAAGAAATCCCTGAAGTGTTTTATTGACGCGATTTAAATTTTATTTCCTTCAAATTGGTATCAGAGCTTGTGTTGCCGTGACGTGGAGATAGAAGCATGGCTTCCAAAAAAATTCCTTGTAGTTGCAGATCCCATGATTTAATGGCAAGAACTACGATTACTGGAGCATCCAGATGAAGATTCTCTTCGGGTCTCAGGATTTGTGGGACTTCGTCGAGAATGGTTACCTGGAACCGGTAGATGCAGTAGCACTGGCCGCCCTCTCCCAAGCTGACAAAGATCTTCTGAAGGAGAACCGGAAGAAAGACCAAAAGGCCCTATTCTATATCATGCAAGCGGTTGAGGAGACCATCTTCCCACGGATCGCATCAGCCACCAAGGCCAAGCAGGCCTGGGAAATTTTGGCCGCTTCGTACCAGGGCACCAACAAAGTGAAGTTGGTGAAACTACAGATGCTCAGAAGGGAGTTCGAGAACTTGTAGATGAGTGAGTCCGAGTCGATGAGCGACTTCTTCACCCGAACAATAGATGTCATCAACCAGATGCGGTTGAATGGTGAGATTGTGCAGAATCAAAGGATTGTGGAGAAAATTCTATGGAGTCTGCCAACAAAGTTTGACTCTATGGTAATTGCAATAGAGGAGTCAAGAGATTTGACAACCCTCTCTGTGGATGAACTGATGGGTTCTCTACAGACACATGAGCAGAGGCTGAGCCGCTCAACTCAGTCCTCTCTGGAGCAAGCTTTCAAGGTGCAAGTCTCAGTCCGAGACAATAGCAGACAAGACTCCCACCATGGCGCCTCTAGTTCTCAAGGTGGAAGAGGCAGAAGCAGGCGTGGGAGAAGTAACAAGCAAGGAGGGAGATCAAACCCTCATGATAGTGAGACCAACTGCAACTTTCATCAACAAGGAGGAAGAGGCACTAGCAAAAATCAGCAAGGTGGCTCTCAGCAGAAGAAGGACATGTCAAAGGTCCAATGCTACTACTGCAAAAAGTTTGGCCATTATATCTCACAGTGCAGAAAGAGGATGGCAAACGAGAATCAGCAGCAAGCCCATTATACAGATGAAGCCGGAAATGCGACAGGAGGAAATATGTTGCTGACTTGCAGTGTTGAGGAGGAGAGCAAGAAAAACATTTGGTATCTTGACAGTGGGTGCAGCAACCACATGACTGGGAACAGAGATGTTCTCACAATTGGATGAAACAGTCCAATCCGAAGTCAAGATGGGGAACAACAACAAGGTTCCCATGATGGGGAAAGGTAAAATCCTCATCCGCACCCGACACGGTGAAAGAAAACAAATTTGTGATGTTTATTATGTGCTTGGGTTGAAACACAACCTGCTAAGCGTTGGACAGCTTGTGCAGAAGGGACACACTGTGTAGTTCAAAGACGGTGTCTGTTCCATCAGAGACAAAGTGCATGGACAAATCGCAACCGTGTCCATGACGAAAAACAAAATGTTTCCACTACAGATTCAGAATGAATCATTGATGTCTCTGAGTGCAGTTGTGAAGGATGCTACCTGGCTGTGGCATCTCAGATTCGGTCACTTGAGTTTCAGTGGCCTGAATTTGCTGCACAAGAAGCAGATGGTGAAGGGTTTACCCCTTATTGAGCAACCGAACCAAGTTTGTGAAGGTTGCCTGGTCGGTAAGCAGCACAGGGATGCATTCCCTGTAGGACAGTCTTGGAGAGCATCACGGCCATTGGAGCTGGTGCACTCAGACATTTGCGGTCCCATGCAGACCAGCACATATGCCGGCAACAAATACTTCCTGACTTTCATTGATGACTTTAGCCGGAAGACATGGGTTTATCCCATCAAGTTGAAGTCAGAGGCATTTGCGAAGTTTAAGGAGTTCAAGGCTCTGGTTGAGAAACAGAGCGGGTATTATGTGAAGACTCTCAGGACAGATGGAGGAGGAGAATACATCTCCAACGAATTCCACAACTTCTGCAAGCAACATGGAATTCGAAGGCAGTTCACTACCAGATACACACCGCAATAGAATGGTGTAGCTGAGAGGAAGAACAGAACTATCATGGAGATGGCACGGAGCATGCTGAAGGCGAAAAGTCTGCCACATGAGTTCTAGGCAGAAGTTGTAAGTTGTGCAGTTTATCTGCTGAACCGATGTCCCACCAAGAGTGTGAAGGACAAAATTCCAGAGGAAGCCTGGAGCAATCTGAAGCCAAGTGTGGCTCATTTGCGAGTTTTTGGGTGCATTGCATATGCACATGTTCCAGATGAGAAAAGGCAGAAGCTGGATGACAAAGCTAAAAAATGCATCTTCATAGGGTACAACGAACAAGCAAAGGCATACAGGTTGTACAATCCGGTGACGAAGAAACTTGTCATCAACCGAGATGTGAAGTTCTTGGAGGATGAAGCTTGGAACTGGAAGTCAAAGACTGGTCAGCCTGAACCAACAATTGTTGAACCTGTAAACTTGGAGGAAGATAGTGTGCAACCACCTGTACCTTCAAGCAGCAACAATGGTGCCAGTAGTAGCACAACCTCATCATCCCGGTCACCTCCACTTGCAAGCAGAATTCAAAATTTGAGGACACCTACGAAGACTCGGAGCTTGCAAGACATTTATGAGGTAACCCGTAATCAGATAGATGAAGAATATTCTGACTTTGCTTTATTTACTGAGTGTGATCCAGTGGAGTTTGAAGAAGCAAGTCGAAATCACAAATGGGTGAATGCGATGGATGAGGAGATAGCAGCCATTGAGAAGAATGAGACATGGCAGCTGACAGATCTTCCAACAGGAAAGAAGACCATTGGGGTCAAGTGGGTGTATAAAACAAAGTTTAACGCCCAAGGAGAAGTTGACAGGCATAAGGCCAGATTAGTGGCGAAAGGCTACAAGCAGAAGTCAGGAGTTGACTATCATGAGGTGTATGCACTTGTAGCCCGACTTGACACAGTCATAATGATTCTGGCACTAGCAGCTCAGAAAGGCTGGAGTGTGTACCAGATGGATGTCAAGTCTGCCTTCCTGAACGGAGTGTTGGAAGAAGAGGTCTACATAGACCAGCCACCCGGATATGAAATACAAGGGCAAGAAGACAAGGTCCTGAAGCTGAAGAAGGCCCTGTATGGGTTGAAGCAAGCACCCCGGGCATGGTACAACCGGATTGACGGCTATTTTCAGGAGAATGGGTTTCAAAAATGCCCATATGAGCACACCCTATATCTGAAGACAAATGTAGAGGGTGAGATGATAATCGTCTGCTTGTATGTGGACGATCTGATATATACTGGCAATAGCAACAGCCTATTTGCGTAGTTCAAAACAGCCATGAAGACCGAGTTTGAAATGACAGACATGGGGCTGATGAAATTCTTTCTTGGCATTGAAGTTGACCAATCAGCAGATGGCATCTTCATTTCTCAGGGCAAGTATGCAAAGGATGTCCTGAAGCGTTTTAAGATGGAGGACAACAAACCTGCCATCACCCCGGTAGCCACTGGTTTGAAGTTGAGCAAGACTGACAACAGCAGAAGCGTTGATCCAACTCTCTATAAAAGGTTAGTTGGAAGCCTGATGTACTTGACTGCAACTAGGCCAGATTTGATGTTTGTCGTGAGTTTAATCAGTTGATTTATGGAGTCACCCAAAGACACTCACTGGCAAGCAGGCAAGAGAATCCTGCGATATGTCAATGGCACGAGGAACCACGGACTTCACTATGCCAGACAAGACCAGCTTGAGTTGATTGGCTACACTGACAGTGATTGGGCCAGTAGCGTAGATGACCGGAAGAGCACTTCGGGATATGCCTTCCATTTTGGATCCGGAGTTGTCTCTTGGTCCTCGAAGAAGCAGCCAATTGTTGCTTTATCTACAGCAGAGGCAGAGTACGTTGCTGCCACCTCAGCCGCCTGCCAAGCAGTCTAGTTGAGAAGAGTTCTAAGTGAACTACATCATCCACCCGAAGCAGCAACAACAATATTTTGTGACAATAACTCTGCCATCGCGCTCTCGAAGGACCCAGTCTTCCACGGCTGGACGAAGCACATAGATATCCGGTATCATTTCATCAGAGAGCTAGTGAAATTCGATGAAGTACAGTTGCAGTTTTGCAGGTCCAAGGAGCAACTAGCTGACATCTTCACAAAACCCTTGAAGGAGGAGGACTTCGCCAGGTTGCGAGAAATGTTGGGCGTTAGAGAACTCGTGAAATTTGGTTTAAAGGAGGGTGTTGGAATTATTAAACCAACTTTCATGCCAGGAAAGCGCTTTGCCATGAAGCATTTATAAAACACCTTCGAAAGATGCTTCGCTGCGAAGCACATTCAAAACGCCCTCTAAAATACTTCGCGCGAAGCACTTTAAAGGTTTGGAGAATGCTTCGTCACGAAGTAAATTCAATTTGCCTTCCAAATGCTTGGGAAGAACTCAAACCGATTGCACTTCATATTGCTGAAGCAAAAATCTGGTGTAGGAATTGACATGTTAATTGTCCATGCGTGTGAGTAGTTGGGGTTGCTCGACGATTGGACAGGAACCATTCCTCGGCATTTATTTTCTGTCAGTCGATCGGTGAACTTCTCCCGCCTTTTGTCCTCATCCCTCGCCTATAAATATCGGGGTCATTTTGTCATTTAGTGAGTTGGAGGATAGTGGAAGGAGCAGAGCAGCGAAGGGAGCAGAGTGCGCAGAGCAGCCACATAGTTAGGGTTTCGACCAATAGTAGAGCAGAAGCAGCAACTGCTTGTAGCCGAAGAGTGGAGCAGCAATCTCCTATCAAATATTTGTGTTTATCCTACAACTTTTATCTTGCAGAAGTTTGTAACCGCTTCATAAGGAAGCTTTGTAAATCCGGCATTATTTTAATATATAAAATATTTATTTTGAAATTTGGGTCTCTGTGTATTTGTTCTTTGCCTCGAAGTATTGTTAAATCTACAGACAAATTTCAATAAGGGTTTGCCCCGAAGTGGCAAAATACTCATTCGATCCAGAAGAGGATTGAGTTTATTTGTTTGTGGGACCCTGGAGCCACTTTGCCAAAGCTGCCGAATTTTCCGCGAGCTACAGTGCTTCACAGCTTTTTTGTCCGAAGTAGTCACTTCGGCTGGAAAATTCCCGAAGTGATTCTACTTTGGAATCAAACCGTGCGAAGCAACTGCTTCGCTGAGAATTTCCCCAAAGTAGTTTCACTTCGACACATTATTTCCCGAAGTAGATTTACTTCGGAAAATTTTTTTCCCAAAGTGTTTACTTCAAGATTATTTTCCTCGAAGTGCATACTTCGGGAGTATCTCCCCTGAAGCTCCTCCCTCATGTAAGAAATCCCTGAAGTTTTTTATTGACGCGATTTAAATTTTATTTCCTTCAAATTGGTATCAGAGCTGTTGTTGTCGTGACGCGGAGATAGAAGCATGGCTTTCGAAAATAATTCCTTGCAGTTGCAGATCCCACGATTTAATGGCAAGAACTACGATTACTGGAGCATCCAGATGAAGATCCTCTTCGGGTCTCAAGATTTGTGGGACTTCGTCGAGAATGGTTACCCGGAACCGGCAGATGCAGTAGCACTGGCCGCCCTCTCCCAAGCTGACAAAGATCTTCTAAAGGAGAACCGGAAGAAAGACCAAAAGGCCCTATTCTATATCATGCAAGCGGTTGAGGAGACCATCTTCCCACGGATCGCATCAGCCACCAAGGCCAAGCAGGCCTGGGAAATTTTGGCCAGTTCATACCAGGGCACCAACAAAGTGAAGTTGGTAAAACTACAGATGCTCAGGAGAGAGTTCGAGAACCTGCAGATGAGTGAGTCTGAGTCGATGAGCGACTTCTTCACTCGAAAGACAGATGTCATCAACCAGATGCGGTTGAATGGTGAAATTGTGCAGAATCAAAGGATTGTGGAGAAAATTCTATGGAGTCTGCCAACAAAGTTTGATTCTATGGTAATTGCAATAGAGGAGTCAAGGGATTTGACAACCCTCTCGATGGATGAACTCATGGGTTCTCTGCAGACACATGAGCAGAGGCTGAGCCGCTCAACTCAGTCCTCTCTGGAGCAAGCTTTCAAGGCGCAAGTCTCAGTCCGAGACAGCAGTAGACAAGACTCCCACCATGGTGCCTCTAGTTCTCAAGGTGGAAGAGGCAGAAGCAGGTGTGGGAGAAGTAACAAGCAAGGAGGGAGATCAAACCCTCATGTCAGTGAGACCAACTGCAACTTTCATCAGCAAGGAGGAAGAGGCACTAGAAAAAATCAGCAAGGTGGCTCTCAGCAGAAGGACATGTCAAAGGTCCAATGCTACTACTGCAAAAAGTTTGGCCATTATATCTCACAGTGTAGAAAGAGGATGGCGAACGAGAATCAGCAGCAAGCCCATTATACGGATGAAGCTAGAAATGCGACAGGAGGAAATATGTTGCTGACTTGCAGTGTTGAGGAGGAGAGCAAGAAAAACATTTGGTATCTTGACAGTGGGTGCAACAACCACATGACTGGGAACAGAGAGATGTTCTCACAATTGGATGAAACAGTCCAATCCGAAGTCAATATGGGGAACAACAACAAGGTTCCCATGATGGGGAAAGGTAAAATCCTCATCCGCACCCGACACGGTGAAAGAAAGCAAATTTGTGATGTTTATTATGTGCCTGGGTTGAAACACAATCTGCTAAGCGTTGGATAGCTTGTGCAGAAGGGACACACTGTGCAGTTCAAAGACGGTGTCTGTTCCATCAGAGACAAAGTGCATGGACAAATCGCAACCGTGTCCATGACAAAAAACAAAATGTTTTCACTGTAGATTCAGAATGAATCATTGATGTCTCTGAGTGCAGTTGTGAAGGATGCTACCTAGCTGTGGCATCTCAGATTCGGTCACTTGAGTTTCAGTGGCCTGAATTTGTTGCACAAGAAGCAGATGGTGAAGGGTTTACCCCTTATTGAGCAACCGAACCAAGTTTGTGAAGGTTGCCTGGTCGGTAAGTAGCATAGGGATGCATTCCCTATAGGACAGTCTTGGAGAGCATCACAGCCATTGGAGCTGGTGCACTCAGACATTTGCGGTCCCATGCAGACCAGCACATATGCCGGCAACAAATACTTCCTGACTTTCATTGATGACTTTAGTCGAAAGACCTGGGTTTATCCCATCAAGTTGAAGTCAGAGGCATTTGCGAAGTTTAAGGAGTTCAAGGCTCTGGTTGAGAAACAGAGTGGGTATTATGTGAAGACTCTCAAGACAGATGGAGGAGGAGAATACATCTCCAACGAATTCCACAACTTCTGCAAGCAACATGGAATTCGAAGGCAGTTCACTGCCAGATACACACCGCAGCAGAATGGTGTAGCTGAGAGGAAGAACATAACTATCATGGAGATGGCACGGAGCATGCTGAAGGCAAAAAGTTTGCCACATGAGTTCTAGGCAGAAGTCGTAAGTTGTGCAGTTTATCTGTTGAACCGATGTCCCACCAAGAGTGTGAAGGACAAAATTTTGGAGGAAGCCTGGAGCAATCTGAAGCCAAGTGTGGCTCATTTGTGAGTTTTTGGGTGCATAGCATATGCACATGTTCTAGATGAGAAAAGGCAGAAGCTGGATGACAAAGCTAAAAAATGCATTTTCATAGGGTACAACGAACAAGCAAAGGCATACAGGCTGTACAATCCGGTGACGAAGAAACTTGTCATCAGCCGAGATGTGAAGTTCTTGGAGGATGAAGCCTGGAACTGGAAGTCAAAGACTGGTCAGCCTGAACCAGCAATTGTTGAACCTGTAAACTTGGAGGAAGATAGTGTGCAGCCACCTGTACCTTCAAGCAGCAACAATGGTGCCAACAATAGCACAACCTCATCATCCCGGTCACCTCCACTTGCAAGCATAATTCAAAATTTGAGGACACCTGCGAAGACTCGGAGCTTGCAAGACATTTATGAGGTAACCCATAATCAGATAGATGAAGAATATTCTGACTTTGCTTTATTTACTGAGTGTGATCCAGTGGAGTTTGAAGAAGCAAGTCAAAATCGCAAATGGGTGAATGCGATGGATGAGGAGATAGCAGCCATTGAGAAGAATGAGACATGGCAGCTGACTGATCTTCCAACAGGAAAGAAGACCATTGGGGTCAAGTGGGTGTATAAAACAAAGTTCAACGCCCAAGGAGAAGTTGACAGGCATAAGGCCAGATTAGTGGCGAAAGGCTACAAGCAGAAGTCAGGAGTTGACTATCATGAGGTGTATGCACTTGTAGCCCGACTTGACACAGTCAGAATGATTCTGGCACTAGCAGCTCAAAAAGGTTGGAGTGTGTACCAGATGGATGTCAAGTCTGCCTTCCTGAACGGAGTGTTGGAAGAAGAGGTCTACATAGACCAACCACCCGGATATGAAATACAAGGGCAAGAAGGCAAGGTCCTGAAGCTGAAGAAGGCCCTGTATGGGTTGAAGCAAGCACCCCGGGCATGGTACAGCCGGATTGATGGCTATTTTCAGGAGAATGGGTTTCAAAAATGCCCATATGAGCACACCCTATATCTGAAGACAAATGCAAAGGGTGAGATGATAATCGTCTGCTTGTACGTGGACGATCTGATATATACTGGCAATAGCAGCAGCCTATTTGCATAGTTCAAAATAGCCATGAAGACCGAGTTTGAAATGACAGACATGGGGCTGATGAAATTTTTTCTTGGCATTGAAGTTGACCAATCAGCAGATGGCATCTTCATTTCTCAGGGCAAGTATGCAAAGGATGTCCTGAAGCGTTTTAATATGGAGGACAGCAAACTTGCCATCACCCCGGTAGCCACTGGCTTGAAGTTGAGCAAGACTGACAACAACGAAGCGTTGATCCAACTCTCTATAAAAGGTTAGTTGGAAGCCTGATGTACTTGACCGCAACCAGGCCAGATTTGATGTTTGTCGTGAGTTTAATCAGTCGATTTATGGAGTCACCCAAAGACACTCACTGGCAAGCAGGCAAGAGAATCCTGCGATATGTCAATGGCACGAGGAACCACGAACTTCACTATGCCAGACAAGACCAGCTTGAGTTGATTGGCTACACTAACAATGATTGGGCTGGTAGCGTAGATGACCGAAAGAGCACCTCGGGATATGCCTTCCATTTTGGATCCGGAGTTGTCTCTTGGTCCTCGAAGAAGCAGCCAATTGTTGCTTTATCTACAATAGAGGCAGAGTACGTTGCTGCCACCTCAGCCGCCTGCCAGGCAGTCTGGTTGAGAAGAGTTCTAAGTGAACTACATCATCCGCCCGAAGCAGCAACAACAATATTTTGTGACAATAACTCTGCCATCGCACTCTCGAAGGACCCAGTCTTCCACGGCCGGACAAAGCACATAGACATCCGGTATCATTTCATCAGAGAGCTGGTGAAATTTGGTGAAGTACAATTGCAGTTTTGTAGGTCCAAGGAGCAGCTTGCTGACATCTTCACAAAACCCTTGAAGGAGGAGGACTTCGCCAGGTTGCAAGATATGCTAGGCGTTAGAGAATATATGATTTTTGGTTTAAAGGAGGCTGTTGAAATTAATAAACCAAATATCACGCCAGGAAAAGCTTCACCACAAAGCACTTATAAAACACCTTCAAAAAGTGCTTCGCTGTGAAGCACATTCAACACGCTTTCTAAAACTACTTCACCGCGAAGCGCAAACTATTTGCCCTTGGAGAATGCTTCGTCGTGAAGTAAAATCAATCTGCCTTCCAAAGATGCTTCGTCGTGAAGCAAATCAAACCCATCACTTCGCACTTCATATTGCTAAAGCGAAAATCTGGCATGGGAATCGACACATTAATTCGTCAAGCGTGCGGGTAGTTGGGGTTGCTCGACGATTGGATAGGAACCATTCCTCGGCATTTATTTTCTGTCAGTCGGTCGGTGAACTTCTCCTGCCTTTTTTCCTCATCTTTCGCCTATAAATATCGAGGTCATTTTGTCATTTAGTAAGGAGTTGGAGGATAGTGGAAGGAGCAGAGCAGCGAAAGGAGCAGAGTGCACAGAGTAGCCACATAGCTAGGGTTTCGACCAACAGTGCAGCAGAAGCAGCAGTCGCTTGTAGCCAAAGAGTGGAGCAGCAATCTCCTATCAAATATGTGTGTTTATCCTACAACTTTTATATTGCAAAAGTTTGTAATTGCTTCATAAGGAAGCTTTGTAAATGCGGTAATATTTTAATATATAAAATATTTACCCTAGAAATTTGGGTCGCTGTGTATTTGTTCTTTGCTTCGAAGTGGTGTTAAATCTGTAGACAAATTTCAGTAAGGGTTTGCCCCAAAGTGGTAAAATACTCGTTCGATCCAGAAGAGGATTGAGTTTATTTTTTTGTGGGACCCTAGAGCCACTTTGCCAAAGCTGTCGAATTTGCCGCGAGCTGCAGTGCTTTGCAGCCTTTCTCGTCCGAAGTAGTCACTTCGGCTAGAAAATTCCCGAAGTGATTCTACTTTGGAAGCAAACCGTGCGAAGCAACTGCTTCGCTGAGAATTTCCCCGAAGCAGTTTCACTTCGACACATTATTTCCCGAAGTAGATTTACTTCGGCAAAATTTTCCCCAAAGTGTTTACTTCGGGATTATTTTCCCCGAAGTGCATACTTCGGGAGTATCTCCCCTAAAGCTCCTCCCTCGCGTAAGAAATCCCCGAAGTGTTTTATTGACACGATTTAAATCATGATTTAAATTTTATTTCCTTCATATGTATGTCCCAGACTAATACACTTTTGCCATCTCCACTTACAAGCGTGGGGTGCATTGTATGTGGTGATCTATTATTACCATTGGCCCACGATTGCTAAAAAATAATAGCCATGAAGTATAAAACTTACATCAAAGGGCTACTCTTTA
This sequence comes from Wollemia nobilis, assembly GCA_028583015.1. Lineage (NCBI taxonomy): Eukaryota > Viridiplantae > Streptophyta > Pinopsida > Araucariales > Araucariaceae > Wollemia > Wollemia nobilis. The sequence goes on along the minus strand of JAQPPZ010001273.1, from coordinate 3,329,843 downwards.
TATCTGCATATTTAATTTTATCGCTGAACATAATCTAGAATATGGCTTATATTATCAATATTTCAATAGATTTTTTAAATTTCTTTTTAAAAATCAACATGTAGTTATTAATTTTTTAGACTTTGGATTTATATATTAGGGTAGTTTTTAAAAAATTCATATGTTGTGACCAACAATTTAATTGGTTTATTACATTATTTTTAGTTTAATTATATTTTTATTTATTGGGTTTTAATTATGATATACTTTTAAATGGTAATGTTAATATTTTAATTGGAATTATGGAAACACAATTTTATGAAGAGAGGGAATGAAGGATTGTATGAGAAGAAATCACTAAAAAAGTTTGCTTTGATGCTGAGAAATAATAGTAAAGAAAAAAAACGTTTAATGTAGAAAACCAACCCTAAAGCAAAACAAAAGGGCAAATTCAAACTACAACCAAAATGAATCCTCAAGAAGACCATACAAATTCGAATAGTAGTTTCATGGTTCTAAGTAACCAACCTATAGTCCCAACTGGAATGAAGCAAGATACGAATAAAAGGATGAGGATGCCATAATCCTAAGGGTTTATAGGATGGGTGTTATCTTTCAGTCTCTTGATGACAATGTTGAAAACTTTGGCTATTTTGCTAAGCAATTTTTGATATTTTTAGTAATTTGTTAAGCTTTGGTTTATTTTTAGTTTAACCTTATTTTTTTTTATTTGTCAATATCTCCTTTGACTTAGTTTTGGTTTTATTTGTTGTATTTGGATTAGCTTTTGTTGTATTTGTTTTTCATATTTTTGTTTGTGGTGTATTTGGATCATTTTGTTGTTTTTGTTTTGAATCTGTTTTGTTATGTTGTTTTTGTGGTTTATTATGTGTGTTTTGTGTTCTATGGTTTTTTCTGTGTATTTTGTGTTCTGTAATTTTTTTCTTGTGGTGTATTTGTATATTTTTATTGTTTTTGTTATGGTAATGTTTTGGTGTGCTGTGTTTGTGGTTTTTTCAGTGCGTTTCGTATTTTGGTGTTGTTTATTTTTTGTTTTTTTTATTTTATTTTTTGTTTTTTGTTATGTTGTTTTTGTGCTTGTTATGTGTGGTTTGTGTTTTTTAATCTTATTGTGCATGTGTTTGGTTGTGCTTTATCTTGTCAACACACTCAAGGAGTATGCTTTATTTGTTTTAGCTTATTGTGTTTGTGTTTGTGCATTCTTGTTTTTTGTTGTTTCAGGTATGCTTCGTGCATGTTCAAAGGTGGTAGGCCAGGTGTGAACCTTGGATATTTTTGGTGGAAGAGATACCCCTACCTCCTTGGGTCTCATTTTTTGGGCATTCTCAGATGTTTTCCACAAACAAAAAAAATGTTAATATTTTAACTTGATTTTATTTAAATATAATTAAAATTTTAAAATGATATACATATAAAAATAACTATTAATAATATATTTTTTTTTGAATTTAACAAAAAAACCTTTGTGGGCCGCCTTGGTCTAAGAAATCATGACCGGGGTTCTACACCATCAAAATCACCCAGGAGTCGCTCCCAAACCTGACCACACTAGCATTATCAACTAGATATTGGGTACCCAATATGCATTTGGTAGGGTGAAAATTCAAATCAAGGATCTCCTTTCCCTTGGAGGATTTCTCTATCTCTCCAACTCACTTACAACATGTGGGTTATTTATTAAATATTTATATTTTATATTTTTTTATTATTTATTATTTATAAACTTTTATTTTCGTTAAGAAAATATTTTTTATTTTGACTTTTTATCTATATAATTTTTTTTCTAGGATACATCATATAAGAATATTTTTATGTTTTATTGGACATTATAGACAGCCTAAATAAATTTTAATATAAATATGAGCATCTTACAACATTGAAGGAAAATGTATATGGTGTTGTCTACCTAATTCTAATGTAAATAAAAGTAAACATTTATATATTGTTGTATGAAAAGCTATTACTTGAATGGATCTTAAACCAAAAGTGAAGAAACATTGTTTTGAAAAAATGATAATACCAAAAATATATTTGATTAACAAAAAAAAACCAATATTTCTTTAAAGAAAACATATCATAATTTTTAGGAGGTTTAATTTGCTTTTTATTTTATTATATTTGTTTTTGTAATAATTTTTTTATTTTGAGGATTCTTCATAAAAATTTAAAATTGATATGCATAATTAGATATATAAAGAATCAAATTTAACATAGTTATAAAAAAAAAGAACTTTTAGTATAAGGATAATATTCGTCACATATATTAAACCATAAATGATATTTTTTACCTTTTACATTAACAAGGCTTTGATTTTCTACATTATATCCAATAATTTAGTGTTGATATTGGCACGTTGTTGCATCCAATAAACATTAGAACTATTCTCCAAAATCTTATTAAATCAATCTAGGATATTATTGTTAGCAATACTTGATATCTATAACATGCATTCTTATTGTGCTTATTTTTTTTAATTCTTCTATTAAGTCAAAAACTTGCATTAAGCTCCTAGAGTACAATAAAAGAACCTCGATGGATATAGAAAGTGTAAAACTATTAAATTCAACATAACATCTATCAAACCAAATACACCTTAAAATTAGCTTCCTAAAATACTTCATTTAGTGATCTAAATTAGACCTCTTTTTTTATTTGAATATTAAAAGCAAGCTATCAACCATTGGTATCACGGAACTTTAGACATAAATAATCTTTTTAAAAATACTTGAATAAATGAGTTGAACTAGACTTCCAACTATCTAAAGTAAAAAAGCTATAGTTTCAATTATGAAACGACTATATATTCAAATTTGATCTTATCTAATAGGGTTTTCTTGAGCTAATAATCTGAAATAGTTTATAATGTTGAATGATCCTCTATCCTTAGATGGAGCTTTAGACTAGATTCTATCCCTAAAAGCATGCACTATCACTATTTGGATTGAGCTACCAACTAATTAATTCTCACTCTCATAGATACCTTTATCCCTTGATCTAGTGATGGAAGACCTTAGAGAGTACGTAAGGTGTTTTCTATTCCTCTTGAAATTGCTCAAATATCCTAAAAGAACAACATTCCTATAGGAAAACACATCATGTGACATGACTTGAGATCATTTTGAATTATATGATGCATCAATAACTTGAATTATAGACTAACCTATAGACACCATCATGAACCCATCATATATGTGGATATTCTAAACTATAGAATTACAATTTGGATACCTATGCAATAATTTTAAATCTTGATGCTTCATTATATAAGTTTTATCAAGCAATTTCTATGAAGTATCCTATCAAGCTATCATTTTAAAATACTTACTAAGCTTATTCAATGATGTACTTAATGGAATGATAAGAGAATCCACCATCTAACACTAACCTATATCACTAAAAATCATTAATATTTTAAAATCCAAATTTTATATCTATTCACATTTATATTTTTATGAGAAGAATCTCTTCCTATAGATCTATATTTTGACGTAAATAAATATGTATTAGATTTATTAAAATACACTCATTTTAAATTATTATCAAAATTAAGGGTTATTAATTTTATATATTTTAAAAGCTCACCATCTAGATCCATTTCTACACTAGTGCATGGAAGAACCCAAAAGATCGAGAACTTATCATGGTCACTCTTATACCATATTATCATTTTGAGATAAGGAAAAAAATCTTCAAGTATGGCCTAAAGATGAATTTAATAAAGGGAAATTTTGATTAGAGTAAGAATTTGACTTCCAATATTAGACTAGAGGATATTCTAGTGTTAGGATTCTAATCCTAACCATTAACCATTAATTAATCACTCATTATTTTATGGACCATTGTGTCCTTTCACTCATAACTATAGGGTAGATATATATAATCATTAAAATTTGTGTAATTAGGCATCCAAGAAAATAAGAACAAATATATATTATCCATTGAACAAGTTACTCTTCTAGTGTAAATGTGGTTCAATATAAAAGGTGATTCTATCAATTTTTTCATTCATTTTGCATTCCAAATCCACTTATTTTATTTGTGTAAATCACTAGGACATAGAGTCCTAATATTTGGTATCAAAGCAATGTTCTGAGGGACCTATTCATAGTCATTCCTACTTCTCACCATTTTTTTCCACTTTGCTCTTTCTCTATCATTTGTCTGCCAACTACTGCACCATTATGTTTAGAACCAACTTGACAATTATTCTCTCTCACCTCCAATAGCCTCGTCGAATTTGGTCATGTTACACCTCCAATAATAGCATTCACCAAAGCCATAAACACAATCACTACCAAATTAATCAATGCCAGCCAAAGCAATGTAAACTAAGACACCAAAAAATAGGAGATTAATAGAGAAAAGGTTAGTCTATTAAATGAGCAATCGACATGGTAAAAACAAATTCTATGCAATCATAAATTTGACATACCCATAAAAATGAGGTATAACAACAATCATCAAAAATGCAGTGTTATCCATTGCAAAATACTCATGATTGGTAGTTGACTATGAATCTTCGATGTCCACAGGTGACCTAATATGAAAGCATGAAAGACAAGCTTCAAAATATCTAAATTAATTCTTCCAAACCTCGGTCAAACATCATAATCATCCAAGATAGAAAGGCATAATTAAATCATGAAGAAAATAATTAATTTACTGCACAATGTTGAAATTCTAGTGAAATCTAGAAAACTGATGACATCTCTAGAATTCCAGTGAGAAAAATTTAAAAAGGCTAAGGTTTAAAATATTTCTAGCACTGGTTTAATTTTATGATATCAAAAAAAGGAAATCTTCCACAATCCATTAGAACAATAGTCCCACATTGAGGAAGAAGAAGCAAATTATGGGATTGATATACTTTGTGATGCATACAAGAAGGCGTGGCTTCGATCACTCTCCTACCTGCATATTGTGTGACTACCATTGGCCCCACCCTTGATCACTCATCCACTCACCATGTTTTGTTGTCTAATCCACTCGTTCACCACTTGTTCCTACTTGTGCTCTTTCTTGCTACTGACCATTTCATGCTCCCCCTCATGCTTCCACCACTAATGCCACCTGCTACCTTGTTGCTCCCACTGCTGATTATCTCTCCTGTTCAATTTCAAATTCAAATTTCAAAAATAACCTTGCTCTTTGCCATTGATGATCCCTTCCACCAATTTCAAATTCAAATTTCAAAATAGGTGACCGCTGAGATCCAAAATAGTTGATAAAACCAAAATTTGACAAAAATTAAATTAATTTTTGCAAAAAAAATTAACCAAATTATATAAATTTTGTAAATATTTTCAAAAATTTAATCACACTTGTCAAATAAGACTTACATTTTTCAAATCAACCCTAAAATGGTTAATGGTAGAAGATCACAGGACATTACCCTTAAAGAATTCATCCAGGAGTTTTTCTAGTGGAAGGACGAAATTAAAAATAAAAATATACGAAGGGAGGGGTTCTGCTAACAAAAGGACAAAATTACAAAAAATACTATACCAAGTGAGGAATATGATAACAGAATGTTAGCAATGGATTTAAAATTTACACTTATAACTACTCCATCGATATAATACAACATATGGCACTAGTCCAAGCTGGCCAATCTACTGGAGGACCAACATACCAAGCACCACTTGGGTGGCCACAAACTTCCATCCTGCCTAGAACTACTAAATTGGATTTTTCAAAATTTGAAGGAGGTGATCCCACTAACAGGATTTATCGGGTTGACTAATACTTTCCCTCTACCAGATCCCTTAGGTACAAAAGGTTTGTATTGCATATTTCCACATTGAAAATACCATCACCCAATGGTACCAATTGTACAAAAATACTAATGGTACCCCTACATGGCTAGAATTTACAAAAAATCTAATGGTACGATTTGGTCCTAGTAAATTTAAATATTTCATGGGAGGCCTTACCAAGCACTGTAAAACCACTATGATGCATGAATACCAAGCTCAATTTGAAAAATTGGCCAATCTTACATCAGGGTTAGATGCCTCATTCTTTCAAATTCGTTTCATCAGTGGCTTAAAGGAAGAAATTTGGTTAGAAGTAGAAATTTTCAATCTCACTACCATGATGTAGATCATTGGATTAGCCCAATTGGTGGAAGACATATTCAATTGACTGGGAAAACCATCTATGGGAGAATCACAAAATACATACACCATCCCAAAAATTAACCGAATCTTACCAATTAAACATATTAGCATCGAGGAAATGAAGGCAAGAAGAGAAATAGGTCTTTTTTATCATTGCAACGAGAAATTTATATCCAATCATAAATGTATTACACCCAAACTATATATTCTGGATGCAACTATTCTAGCTATTCCTTGTAGTTCAACCAAAAAATAAAATGAGATCGAGGTAGAAGTAGTGACGGATACACCCAAGGATAGAACTAAATATCCACTAGAAATTTCTTTCAATGCCCTCACTAGTAATTCTTCTCCTCAAACTATTAATGTTTTAGGATCCTTCAAATGATAAAACCTTATTGTGCTTATTGATTCTGATAGTACCTATAATTTAATCGATCCATGTGTGGCTAAACAAGCTAACTATTTTATACATCCTTGTAATAGTTTTGAGGTTATGATTAGTAATGGGGGTAGGATCACCTGTAAAGAGAAATGCCAAAATATTAAACTCACCATGGGTGATTACAACATAAAACATGACATGTATACAATTTCCTTAGGAGGATGTGATATTGTCTTATGAGTACAATGGTTACGAACGCTAGGGGAAATCCAATGAGATTTTGAAGAATTATGGATGAAATTCACAATAAATAATCAAATGTATACTCTTAAAATATTACAATATGATTCTTCCCAAATCATAAGTTCTCACCAAATGGAGAAAATTATTCACAAAGGAATCAAGGGAATGGTTGCCCACAGATTTTCTATACAGGCCACCAAGGAGACCCAAAAAGATGTACCATAATTCCACCAACTTCTAACACACCATTCTAGCATATTTTATGCACCAAAATGGTTGTCCCCCATCGTTGTTCTAATACTACTATTCTTCCTACCAATTCCCCACCAACACTTCAACCTTCACAATATACCTACTTACAAAAAGATGACATTAAAATAGTGTAATAACTTGAGCAAAAGCTACTTGGAAAATACGGGACAAAGCTCCTCACTTTAAGCTTTGAGGACAAATCTCTTTTTAAGGAGGGTGGCATGTTAGGATTCTAATCCTAACCATTAACCATTAATTAATCACTTATTATTTTATGGACCATTGTGTCCTTTCACTCACAACTATAGGGTAGATATATATAATCATTCAAATGGGTGTAATTAGACATCCAAGAAAATAAGAACAATTATATTTTATCCATTGTACAAGTTACTTTTCTAGTGTAAAAGTGATTCAATCTAAAAGGTGATTCTTTCAATTTTTCCATTCATTTTGCATTCCAAAACTGCTTGTTTTATTTGTGTAACCCATTAGGACCTAGAGTCCCAACATCTAGATACTTTATTAAGTAAACGTTGTTCTAATCCTACTATTCTTCCTACCAATTCCCCACCAACACTTCAACCTTCACAATATTCCTGCTTACAAAAATATGACATTAAAATAGTGTAATAACTTGAGAAAATGCTACTTGGAAAACAAGGGACAAAGCTCCTCACTTTAAGCTTTGAGGACAAATCTCTTTTTAAGGAGGGTGGCATGGTAGGATTCTAATCCTAACCATTAACCATTAATTAATCACTCATTATTTTATGGACCATCGTGTCCTTTCACTCACAACTATAGGGTAGATATATGTAATCATTCAAATGGGTGTAATTAGAAATCCAATAAAATAAGAACAATTATATTTTATCCATTGGACAAGTTACTCTTCTAGTGTAAAAGTGATTCAATCTAAAAGGTGATTCTTTCAATTTTTCCATTCATTTCGCATTCCAAATTTGCTTGTTTTATTTGTGTAGCCCATTAGGACCTAGAGTCCTAACATCTAGATACTTTATTAAGTAAATAATATACATAAGGATCTATTTTTTAAGGTTGCATAGGTTACATATATATAGGAATAAAATCCTTAAATAGAAAAAAAATGAGCATTATAGTAAAATATTTGGAAAAATAAGTGACACTCAAATTGAAAATGATAATCAATTTGCATAGAGTCAAACCACATAATTCTATTTATTTAATACATTTTCAAATACATGTAGCTTACTATATTTAACAATGCTTTTTTTAAATGAATGGAATTAACACACTACCTAGAGAAAGGAATAACTCACATATAGAGCATACATCAATGTGAAGGGTGTTTATAGACCCCAAAATAATCCTACTAAAAAAAAATGAATAACAGTCCACCTAATAAAGTAAGTATTGGTTGCAAAGAGTATGAATTCTTTATTACATGTGACCTTAAGTCAAATTAAATAACTAAACTTAAGATTTATTAATAAAATATTATAATTTTATGACTAATAAAAGGTATACAAAGGTCAATAGACTACATAATAAATATAATACAAATGGTAGTTGTGGTATTAAGTAAATATTAACACAAAAAAATTTAAAATAGCCAACATATTATGCAATATGGGTCAACGGTATCATTTATTTCCTTGGAAAAAAGTCATAATTTTATATTAAGAAAATATGAAATTACATTCTTCACATACCTCTTTGATATTTATTCAAAACTTAAATAGTGACCTAAAAATCAATTCACTTACAGATCATATCGAGTTATCTTGAATAGACTAAGTTATATCCTTTAAAACATTACCTTTTGATATTTTACAAAGTTGCTTTAAGTATCCTTGTTGAGAAATCTACAAACATAGCAAATTAAAAATTAATGTTTCATTATTAGCATGATAATTATTTAATATGAAGTATGGAATTTTGATCTACATATTTCAAATGGTTTGGATTAATTCCCCTAAATAGAAATATGAACTAGCTACTATGAATATCCCTCTTTAAATTCATATACTATGTACATACCTAATTTGATCAATAACTTCTCCTTTGACAATTCATCTTCTTTCCTATTTAATTATTAATAAATATGCCTAATTATAAAATCTTCACTTTGGTCCATAGATTCTTTTAGTTGAGAGAACATGAGTTTTAGAACCATGTTTTCCATTTTTAAAATTCCAATCACCCATTTTATCACCACCAATGAGTCTCCATAGATTTGTATTTTTGAATTACTTTTTATTTTTCCAACTGAATCGACACTTTAAGTGACATTATTTCAACATAATTATTGGAATTCTCTCCTAAAATAACCTTTAACTTGAAACAATAAAATTCATAATATATAGTAATCCTCCTACCCCATAAACTCTATCTAGCCCTATCAAAAAAATCCTAGGCCCCTAATTTATCAATTTTCTAAGGGATGATTTATCTAGTTACCATTGTTATTATCAAAACCTTATATCTACTTAAACATCTAATCATTTGGGAGGGTACCTGCTAGGTATGATTCTTCTAATATTGAAATATTCGTGCATTCCTTGATTTCCATACTCCCATGACATGAACATCATGAGAGCTATAAAAACTTTTGTATGACCTACTTTCAATCCAAGATTTCAAAAACTCTTTTAGGAAATTTTCTTGCAATCCTACATGAAGCTTTAACTATGTAATAATCTCCCTCAAAGCCTATCTAGTAAAAGAGAAAGCTACTAGCAAATGATCAATTATTGTTTTGTCTAACTTATATAACTAACAACTTCCTAGACCATTCTAACTCCTCTTTTGTAATACCTCCCATGTGAGAATATTATTTTTTATGGTGATCCACAAGAATAACCTTGTATTCAATGAGACTTTATGCTTCTAGAGTGACTTCCACCACCATGTTGAATCATAATTTTTATCTTCCAATATAGTTTTATACCCCAAATTTGAAGTGTACACCCTATAGCTCCATTAATTTTCCAAACCAATTGATCAACTTCCTTTCAAAACTTGATATATCCAACTTTAAGCCTCCCCATATATTTGTCCCATTGGTATACCTCCTGGCTTTAATTCCTAACTCTATTACTTCCTTTCATCCTTGTTCCTCTTTCTAGATGATTCTAGGTCAGTTGATTGGGAAAAATTTCCAATCCCTTGAGATCTTAAAATCTATATTACATCATTTAGAAATTTATCCATACCTCCACAATCAATCCAAGGGTCTAAACCTAGTCTTATTCTTAATTCATATCCTATTTTCTAGGTAAGCCAATATTATACAATATAAAATACATGAATCATTGCCTTCAAATAGATTGAAACATTATGGGTTTTCTTCACTAGGGCCCTTATCCACTCCTCTATTGAGAGTGGTTTTAAATATTTTTCTAAATAATCTTATTCCATAAGCTTACCTTTGATATTATCCTCCAAATACACTTGGCTATTATATCTTTTCCAAATATATGGATGTTCTTAAGTCCCCATACTCTATTTTCCTTAGGCTTCACTAGGGATTTCCATTTAACTAGGGTAATTCCTTCCCTCTCCCTACCTATATCTTAATTGTCTAATTTTATCTAATAATATTTTTGAAATGTGATCCAAAGATTGTCTATGTACTGGTATCATCTATAGCATAAACTTGAGCAAATTCAATCTCCTCCTCAAAGAGAGTCATCTATAGCTTCATATATTAATTAATTTTTTCGCCTTCTTTATCAACCAACTCTAGTCTTATTTATAGTATTCATTGATTATAAAAAAAAAAATCTAAATATTTAAACCCCTCTTGAAGATCAATTATATTAAAGATAAATACTTGACCTATTAATACATCTTGATCCTGATCCACATGGTTAAAGAAGATGCTTGACTTTTGTACATAAATTCACAACCCTATTTCTAGGAAAACAATATCCAAAGATTATTTTAATTTCTTTTCTACTCTTAGTATTCCATTTGTGAAAATTAAAACAACATCTATAAAAAGTATATGGGTGAATTCCATTGTTCTACATATTCTAATTCCATTCACTACTCCTACCCTCTTTGCTTTTAAATGCATCTACTTAACCTCTCAAGTAATAGAATAAATAAAATCATTAACAAGAATCAACCTTGTTTTACCCCTTGATAAGCTTTGAATAACTTAAAATGGATCCATTAATCATTACTACAAAATAAATAGAACATAGACATCCCATAATATAATTCACCATATGTACATAAAACCAATTTAAGTGACAATTTCAGATATAGTCGATTTACTCTACCAAATATCATAGAAATATCCAATGTCATCACCATTGCTAACATATTCTTTGATTTAATGGAGTAAAGAATTTCTTGAGCAACACCAATTGTCTCCTGAACTTGTCTACAATGCAGGAATCTAAAATACTCAATATAAATATAAGTAGAGAGGAACCTTTTAATTCTTGATGCAATTACTTTTGCTATGATTTTGTATATGGGTCTAAAATTACCAAAGGAAGAAGGAGTTTCTATTTTTGTAATTAGGGTAATGAAGGTAGATATGAAGAGTAAATTTGGTCTCACTAATTACAACCTAGATACTCAACACTAATTACAACAACTCATCATAGGACCTTCATATTCTACACTAATTTCTCTTATCACAAATTTGGTCTCACTACTTTTTGCTTGACCTGTATAACCAAGGTATCCATTCTTTCACCTTATATTTGGCATTATGGATATTTTCATACCATGTCCATATCTTTCCAATCCTTTACCATCATATATCATTCTTTTAAAAACATCCAAATTATTCAACACCACTCTGATCTCTATCATCATTGTTTAAATACCACATATTATCGCAATATCCTTCACCACACTCTAAAGTACCACTATTACTATTAATTCTAGCAATATGGCCTTTGTCATGACTAACATAACAATCAATGACATCATGATGTTCATCTTCCTCTCCTATATCTTTATTATTCTTTTCATCTTTCTCTTTCTCTTTATCTACAATTCCTTTTGAAATAAAATTATGAGTCACTAAATCATCATCTTCATCATCACTACTACTAATGACCTAGACCAACTATATCTTCCCCATTTTTATTCTCATGCTAGGATTTACCATTACCTCCACTTGTTTTACAAATTTTCCTAACACTTCCATCTCTTCCTTCAAATTTACCTCATAATCTTAGATCCCCTTCAATAATTTGTTTTCACATTCAAATACACTATAGGAATACTGTCCAATTTTTCTTCTTTCTATTTTAATAAACTTAATGTATACATCTTGTCTTTTTTTTAATAGTGTAGGTTTTCTTCTTAGCATCATGTAATAATTCTCTATCAAGCTCCATGGTCTTCCTAAAAAAAATTGAAAAGCATCCATACGCATAATATCACATGGTATCTCATCTTTATAAGAACCAATTTGAAATTCTAGCATACATTGTTCACTTACTAGAATTTGATGCCTTTTTTATAGTCATGAGACTTTGTGTAGAATTGGGTGTTCAATCCTCTTCAACCCAAGATTTCCTACCATATGCATAGATACTAAATTATTTATACGTTTATTGTCCATAATGACTTTACAACACTTGCTTACCAATTTGCTTATGGTTCTAAAAAGACTTTTTCTTTGTACTAGTTCATGCTCCTCCTTGCGTATGTTCAACAACACTTTGTTCATCATGAGAGATTATCCTTGTTTTGGTTCTTTTGTGTTTTTCATTGAGGCAATACTTTCTTCATCTACTTGTGCAACATGAATCTTGAATTATTTTTCTTTACTATTTTCTTCCTATATTATTGGACATTCAAATGATTGATGATTAAATTTCTATATCTAAAGCAGTTTCCAAGGAATCCTCTATCATTTCCTCTTTCATTACTTTGAGAAGTACTAGCTTTTTCCTATTGTTTTTTTTTTTTTTCTACTATTAAATTCTTCTCTTCCTTTAGATAATTATCCTCTTCATCTAGAATTACTTTGTTGTTTATGGGCCAACTTTTTTTCCACCTTGAGTGCATATTGATATGCCTCTTCAACTATTTTAACTCAAAATATAACAATTTCATCTTGTATGAACAACCTTAGTCCATTTATGTATCTTAGAAATTTATCCTCATCATCTTCAATATGACATACTCTTATAGTCACTTTATAGAATTATTTTCTATAATTTTTTTACTTCCAACTTCTTTTGCTTGAGGTTTTGCAGTCTTCTAAACAACCAAATTTGATAATCTATAGGAAAAAAAATTAGACTTTAGTTTAGAAATAAACTTGTCATCAATTTGAATTTTCTCCTTAACATTTCATTGTCTCTCCATTTGGACATAATACCACCAAATTGAAGCATATCCCTTCAACCATGTGTATGAAAAATTGACCCACTTTGGACCCTTCATAGATTCATAGCTAAAGAATATCTCTTCATTTGTTATCCAATATAGTAATTCATTAGGGTTTAAAATTCCATTAACATTGGGAGTATCCATATTTGGCTTACTTCCCATGCTAGATATTTATTTAATCAACCTTTTATTTAGCTCTTATTATTGATCTTCATCTCAAGATTTTGTGTTACCAATATCCTCCTCTTCATTATCACTAACCTCCTCAAGAGGAACACCTCTTCTTTATGTTGTCTCAATCACTTCTAGTCTAATTTTAAATTCTCTCAATGTTTTATTTATCTATTGTTTGAGGCATACAACCTTGTGGTATTTATAATCCTCATTATTTAATATATTCTCCAACATGTATTATGGACCTATGAAAATAAGATCGATCTTTGATACCAAATTATGTAGTCTAGACAATGAGAAACAACTGAATAAAAAAATTTCCTAACAACTATAATAGTCTTACTTTAGCTATTTGTTCATTTGCATGGTACAATTATGTTACTAGTACATTACTCTTAGTTCCAAATTGCTTGAAAGGTTTTTTTTTTACTATTTCAGCAAGTCTCATATGTAAATATTGCTTTCAAAGTTGTACTCTATTGATGGCATGCCTAGTGATGATAAATCTTAGGATGAGAAGGATGCCTATTGGTATTCCTATATCAATGAATTCCTATGTTCCAATGTTCTTTAATATGGTAAGTTGATGATAGTTTAAAAAGGAAGTAATATCATTAATTGCTATTACAAATTTTAGATGGTATGTGGTATGATGACATATGTCATGAACTTATCACAATAATATCTAGATGAGACAATTAATGTTATGATAGTAGCCTCCATATAGAACAATTTTTATATAATATATCCTATATGGTAGGATGACATGACCTTTAGATGACAACTACACTCTGGACTATGTCAACCTACAAATCCTAATTATGTTATCCTCTACAATCAAAACCACCAAGTGAGGCACAAGTCTAATGAATCAACACAGAAACATCCAACTCATAGGAGAGAAATAGATTTGTAATTATCATTTATATATAATACATATTTATATTACAACACTTGAACACAATCAATATTATTTCATCTATCCATCCCTTCTATCATCTATGTCACTATGCTTCTAATTATATTTCCTTTTATGCTTATCATTCTCTCTTTTTTCTTTTTTTTTTCTTTTCTTCTTCTCACCATTTTATCTCTCTTATCCTTCTTGCACTATATGTACCTTTTAACTTATGATCTCTCTATACTCATTGTCCCATCTTTCCTTTCTTCTTTATTCCTCTTTTCCTCTTGTACGTAAGTTTCCCTATAATTTTTTTCTTCACTCAAACACTTATAAGGAAGCATGGCCAATAAAAGAGGGTCAAAATGCATGGTCCCCTTCAGTAAAAAGGGTAGGTACTAAAATTTCAATGTGGACAAAGACTTACAAATGTCAATTCTATGACAACAATTGGATCCTTCATCAATGGCAGGTGCTTTTTTCATCTAAAGTAGGTGGTCAATGGTAGTGAAATCCCATGAACCATAAATCTAACATCTAATAGGTCATGATATTTTTTAAAATAATAATTATAATAATAAGAAAAAATCTCCATCTTAGTCAAAGACCAAACATGTGATATCCGCTCAGGGATATAATAAGGAAGCATAAAATATAATTTAAGAGGCATCAACTATTAGCCAAAAAAGGGGCCACCAAAGTTGACAAATATGGCCTAGCCCATGATAGTAACACATATTATGATTGAAATATTCACCTACCACATGAATAAGCCTACCTTAAAAATCTATTCCCTTCAAAATTAAAGGTCCCACTTGTCGTCTCACTTATCATCTGAGTACAGATAATGATGCTAGTTATGTTAGTAGGAAATTTATTCTAGAAAAATTCCCAATGGCCTAAAAGAGATATAATGCCTAGATCCTCAAAAAAAATAATAACTAATTATGCAAAGACCCTTTGTGAACCACTTGGTGGGAATCCCCATCAAAAGTGATAGATAACACCAATAACAAATACCCATCCCAGGGCTTTAAATATTTCAACATTAATGGCCCCATATCCAAATATATTAAGGTGGCCAAATATGGATGTATAAGGATCTCAGAAATACATTGAAGATAACACTTTAAGTCTTTTTATAAAAGGTTTGAATGGAAAATCCTATTAATTTTACCTATAAATGGGCATATAAAATTCATTGTAAGGTATTAGGCGATGCTTGTCCATGCTTAATAGTTGGTCTTGTATTCTCCTCCTTTCACCTCTTCTCATTTGCATAATTAGGACTCAAACCTTGCGTAATTGTCTAAAGATAATCAAACCTCTTCCAAGTGTTTGCCTTTGTAATTTTTGATGAATATAGAAGTTGTGACTAATTTTTCTCCATCCTACTTTTTTTGTGTTTTAAATGCTTGAGTATAAACTAGAACTGTGTTCAATTTCTATCTATTAGAATATTGTGAATGTGTTTATTTAAGCTCATTCATACAAATAGGAGGGATCTAGATCTTAGTGCATCACATTTGTAGCTTTGTATTTCTTTTCTTACATATTTTTTTTATATTTTCTCTATTGTATTTTCATTAGAAGAGAATACACCAAAGGTCATGAGGATTAAAATGTGTACACAGATCACATCCAATAAAAATCCAACCTCTATAAAAAAACCAAAAAAAATACCCATAGGTGTTTTTTCCATCTATAGAGCATCCCTTTGTGTCAATAAAATTTAAGTATAGGTGCCTAAGTATGTTGGACTACTACCCCAAATGACAAATACACTCTAAGGTGATAACAATTAAAATTGATATGCTCAATAGGATGAGCCCATAAAACTAAAAGAAAGTAATTTTTACCAAGACTCTAGTGAAGGTCTTAGTTGACTTGCTTTCTAAAGCATGAAAATATTCACTTGGTGACTCTACTAAAGAAGAATATACCCTAAATAAGTCATCTAATAAAATAAAATATTGATATTTAGGTAGGTATATTTTCCTCTTAGCAAGCAATCTACTCCCCACCTAGTAACTCCATTCCCAAGAAGAGACCCAAAAATATATGAGAAAAATACCTATCACTAGGTCATTTGTCAAAACCAATCAACAAGAGTTGGTACCACCTCTGATATAAAGAGTAAGGAGAAACTAATTATGAAACATGGCATCTTATTAGAATTAATCCTTAAAAAGATTTATTTCACGGAATTAAAAAAACCCTTTGATTTTGTCAACTCATCCTATCGTATGTGATCTAATTCCCTCCTTAGACTCATATCCTTACCAATTTTTATAGGCAATGATGGCATTATCCTTATGGAATATTTGCATCACATGATAAGCTTATGTGTAGTGAATTTCATCAAAGAAACTAATATAGCCTTGATGTTGTTGGCCACCTCCTTTTGAGGAAAATATTGATAATTGTACATTAGTCATAAGATGAGATTAGCTTATGCATCTCCTAATAGATATATATGGAGAAAACGTAGATGACACATCCCTTATTGAATATATTATTATAATAAAGAGAGTACCCATGAAAATAATTATGATTTCGATACTTAATTATATAAATCTCAAAAAAAAATTCTTGATGATATTAGGCCTTCCTCAAGTATGACATTCATCTATTATTTGAAAGCTTTTAATTCTAAAATAGCCATTATGGTTAAAACTAAAGTGGAAAAATCCTTGTATAAATATTATGGAATAGCTATCCATAGTGAGATCAACCTAATATAAATATCAAGGCTATCCTTTATACCACCTTTACTCTTGGTTCCTTCTATTTAACCTCTTTATCAACTTGCTCTAATCATCCAACCTACTTCATGTTTGTATGCTCATATTACAAGTTTGGGGCAAACCCAAGCTTTTGTATTGATCTAATTATATCCTTATCCCAATCCCTATTCTTCAAAGATAGATAAAATGAGAAATATAATTAGGATATTATCCAATGAGATCACAACCCAAAAGTAACAATAAAATAGCAAAATGTTTTCTTAGATAAATTACCCAAAGCCTCCCTTCCAATAAGGAAATCATAGCTTTTGACCTCCTTAAAATGGGTATCAAAGATCTTTGCCTATGCCCAATAAATATATTGATCAATAAAAGTCCTAAATTAGTAGATAGTGCATATATCATTCCTATTTTAACAAATTTGCCCTAAGATCCTAATGTGTGGTAGTATACTAATATTGAGGTTCATTATTCTCTCTTTTAGTAGAAATGATCCTTCCATGGATGAGGAATCCCTACAAAACTAGTCACCCACTTCATATCCATAGTTGAATACTTAGATATCAATCCAAATCCATTTTTCTTAGTTGCCAACCACATATCTAGGAGCGAACCCCTTGAATCCAAAGAAAACCTTGGTTACCTATGATGAATAGGAAGTATGTATTGCATTAGATAAAGTTGGTCCCTTTACTCCTAGGAGACCATAAGTCTGATTGGATTACATAACCAAATCCAAATGGAAGGGAATTAAATAGAAATGTAGGGCTAGTTAAATAGACCCTAAACCTCATAGTAGGCTAGCAAATATGCATAAGGATGCTCTAAAAAATGCTCCACTAGATAATCAGGTCCAATTATATCCAAACATTTCAAGAATAAGCCTAGAAGCTTTGAAGCAACACACAATGGAATTTTCAAGGCTTCCACTATTAATGAAAAGGTCCAAACCCCTACCACTATTGGGCACCATCCAAAATATTATTCTTTCTAGATCCTTCAATATGGTAGATAACTTAAGAAGGTCCACCATAGAAATACCTATTTGGTATGTCCTATAAATATTCAATAAAATGAAGTACCTAGAGGAAGTTCTACAAATCAAAATGTTTTAGGTAAATAATAAATATTCATAGACTTGTAGGTGTCCAAATCAAGCCAAGATAAGGCCATGCCCTTTAATCTAACCCTAGTATGTGGAGACAAGCTAAAGCATAACTATTTGGTTAATTCAAAGTCCAACTCTTTATTCATTCCCAAAAAGGGTATTAGTTGCACTCAAACTAGTATATGAGCCTTTTAATAATAGGTTAATCCATATAGATGACATCCTAGTGTAGATATTTGGATTAGTGCATAATATTCCCTTGGATCTCCAAGCTTACCCTAACCTCATAGTATATCAAGATATCATGATGATTGAGATTTTGACCATATTTGGTATATGGTTATCAATGGATTTTACTACCAAGGTAATAGAGTATATGTCCTTATATGAGATCCACATATTTCTCAAAATAAGGTATGGTATTAAGTTAAATATTTCATCGAATCCTCTTCATATGCACCATGTAGAGTAAGTACCCTGCCTAGAGCTAAGCAGAGATCAAGCTTATATATTTGAGGAGGAACCATTCAAGTTGTACATATGTATGGATGAAGTACATCCATACATACCAAATGATCATATAGAGCAAAAATAAACTAAAAAATGGAAATTGGATTCCTCCAAGACATTTGACCAAGCCAAAATGGATTAAAGCATTGCCATAGGTATGGTATGATGTATATACTATCCAAAAAATATGTATGTATATATCATTAAAAATGTTATTTAATGGAAGTATACCAACTTATCATAAATATAGAGGGTGTTTTTATTTTTATAGAGACCACCAAATCTAGAAATAGAAAATTCTAGCGTGGCTTTGAAATCTATCTGATCAAGAGAATGTGCTCTTCCACAAATATTTTTCTTCCAATCTCATTATTTATATCATGTTGAGAGGAAGGCTATAACCAAAGGAGTGAAATCCACCTAATCAAATATCACATTTGATGAGTCAGTCTCTTTAAAAAATGAAGGTTTTCCTACAGGTGTTTTATTTTCCTACGAAGCTTCTCATTGTGTCATTCAATATAAGGTATAGGTGTCCAGATAATTTGGACTACTACCTCAAATGGTCAAGACACTTTGAGGAAACAACAATTACCTTTTCTATTTTCTTCCCCACTCTACATGTCGCTTCTCTTTTCTAGCATGTCAATATATCTTCCCCAATGAGGGCTTTGTGTTTATTTATACATGTGAGTGATGGTTAAAAGAATGGTTATCTCAAATATTTCACCTATAACCATCTTGAATTGTGTCATCACCTATAAACATTTGGATTTCATTGTGTGCTCCTACCCCATAGATTTAATTGACCTATTAGTAGATGTATTATTATATTTTTATGGAAAAGACCCTAATAAAAATAATATATAGCTTATTAAAGTTTTATTTTTTTTAATTTTCTTCATTATATTTAATTAGGGTACAATTATTTACAAGAGAAACTAATTCTAACAAAGCACTTTTGAATTTTACTCTATTAAAATATAGTCATAAGTACTTTAAAATGCAAAATAATATGAATTTTAAACTTAGTGGAGTGGTTTTTCATATTGTATAAGAATGATTGGGAGCAGACTCATTAAAATTAAGAATTATTTTATAATTAATATAGACCATGATATGCATGGTTGATATCTCTTGATACGTAAAATATTATAAAAGTAACAATAATAGGTTTGTATAAATTTAAACTCAAATAATTGCTTATTTGTGTGTTCTCTTAAAATTTAATCTTAAGCATTACCATTGAATTAGAACACATCATGCTAAATTATAGATGTATAAATAAATATAATTAATAGCTATATACTAAAATTTTGTTAATATATTGGATTTATGTGTTATAATATTCTTTATTTTCAATATATTTTTATAATGTTTTCCAAATTTTTATATAAAACTCAATGAAATTTTGCTTAGAGTAAAATGGTTTCAAACAAGAAAGGAAAAAGAGTGTGGAAATTTAGAGAGGTATATTTATTCTATAATATATGTAATATAATATTTAAATATTAATTTGTAAAAAATGATAACACATAACTATATTTTAAAATATCTTTACAAATCTAAAATTTATTTGTAACTAACGTTTATTCTTAACTAATAAAATATATATAATACATTTTATAATATTTACAAGGTCTTAAGGGGCTTATACATACAATACAATTAAAATTCAGTCATGGCCTCAAGTGAAGCTTTATCATGACATATTTCAACACAACAATGGATTACAACTAGGAGTAAGAAGAATGTAGTCAAAGAACAATTCAAATCCTTATATTATTACCTTGAACCATCTAATCCACCCCATCCCAATACAAATACAAATATTCATAGATGAGGATTAACTCATTTGCACATCAAATACAAGGGCCCAATATTAACCAATTTGGAAGTAGCACCTAAGAAAAGGCAAGAAGACAACATACCATAGGTTGATTACTTTATGAACAAATAATCATACATACTAGTGATTAAAAAAATTATATTGGGGAATATTGTAAATGATACAAGTTAATATATCCCTCACTAGATAATGAAGGTAGGATCAAAATGGTAAGGTATTTTAAGAATTTTACACCATGTAATGAAATAAATTCAATGAATATAGGGTTTAACATTATAGAAGAATTGAATAAAAAACTAAATTAAGCGTGATGGAGGCATTTGCACTACTCACAAATATATATTTATTGTATGAAGCCATTAAGGAACAATAATGTAACTATGCTAATGATAAAGTCTTTGACCCTAGCACCTTACCTAATATATTAGGACAAAAAAACATCTTCACATAAGATCCATAAACCATACAAGTGAATTTTATTGAAATCCTATATTATCCTAAGATAAGAAACAATGAAGTCACCTCCTTTTTACATTACTCTTAATATTTAAAATTACCTTTTGAGGAGTTGCATTATTTACTTAGGATCAATGGTCACAATAATTGCAATGGTCGTTTATGAAGAAATGAATCTATATACTTCAAAAAATTTAGATGGCCTATGACATAACCCCTATCAATGCCATCAATACATTGAAATATTTGGTGATGATAGTAGTCAGTCACCTAGAACTAGTGGTGGTTTAGGAAGTTATAGTAATGGATCTTCCACCTTCTTTTGGTATACTACTATATCGAGAATGGACTAGAAAATTATCAAGTGATGCATATCCAACATTAGACTATACTCATATGAAGGCATCTCAAGATGAAAAAAATGATTAGGCTAGAGAATGAACTTCCATGTAATTTTTTTTATTTTTTATAATTTAGGTAATGATGGGGTAGTCAATTGGAAAAAGCTCCTTGATTTTTTAGATTACTAATTAGTTAAATATGATCTTATTTTACAATTGGATATTATCATTGGGGTAGTTATAAAAGAGGATGGACAAGGGTTAGATGAATTGTATGAGAAAACTAAACAAGGTAATTACTTAATGGTTAAAGACCCCACAAAGGTCCCAACCTTAAAAAATCAATAGTTTCAAGGGTTCACGACAACCTAGAATATATACTTTGATGGTATGAGCATAAGAAATGTGATATGTGATAATATTAAAATTATCCTCTTCTATGGTAAATTGATGAATCGTACTTTTAAACTCTTGTTTAAGTATATAGACAACGTAGAAGGGTATGAAGTTCTTTGTACTAGGCTAAGGAAATATGAATAAAGTAGGTATCAATAATTTGAATATTTTTGCAATTCAAATCTAGTCATAAATCGGATATACTTGGAATGCTAGAATAGGCAATTAATATCATATAGATGACAAGTTTGGGATCTCTTATAAATTTTGGATACCTATGATATCATCATAATATGAAGACAAATGAACAATAAATAAAATAATAAATATGTGGAAGCTATGAATTTTAGCCCTTCTACATATATGTGGAATAGATATAAGTATCTAGAAGTAGTATTTAGATATGATACTAGACAATGTGCATTATTGGCAAGTATTTAACAATGATGAGCACATTATTGAATTTATTTTAAAAGAGGTGTAATATATTGAAGGAAAAAATAAATATGAAAATTATATCAAAACTAATCATTTGCCTAAAGGGTTGATTATATTGAAAAATTTATTTAACCTAGATGATAGCACCAAAAAGGCTAGTATTAAAGTGAAGCAAAATTCTTACTAGCTTATCTAGATTACTAAAGGAATAAATATTTTGATGGAAAAAAATATGTAGAAGAAAATATTCACATGTTCAAGGAGATATATGGTTGATATGATGATGTATCTCAAGGTGCATGACAGAATAACCATCCAGTATACAATTGACCTAGAGTTTGTGGCATGGCCATACCATTAAAAAAGTGGTAATAAATAAAAAAATATAACCTATGATGAAGAAATAATACCTCAAGTTTCTATAAGTTTAAATAATTTTTCCAATAAAATATTCCATGAGTTGTTAATATAGTTCTTATGAAAAATAGCCATATCAAACAATTTGTTAAATTCAAAAAAAATGAATCAAGCTTCTTTGAAGAACCATTATCCACTATCTTCCATGAACCAAATCCTCCAAAAAGTGATAGTATCACAAATTTTGTCTCTACCTTATGGATTTTAGGATATAACCAATTTTTGATAAAAGACGATGATCAACATAGAACTAGTTTTGTAACTAAATGGGAAACTTTGCTTATAAAACAATGCATTTTTGGGTTATCAAACATAGGTGCAATATTCTAAAAATATTGGACATAATTTTAATAGAAGTACTTTATAAAATAATTATGGTTTATCTATATTATTAATAATCTTTTCAAAAGATAAATCTAAATATATTGAATAGATAGAGGAAATATTTAATAGATGCAAGGAGTTTCGAATATATTTAAATCCTAAGAAGTTTATATTTTTCATACAATAAGGGAAATTAAAATATTATATGGTACCCATAGATGGACTTGCTATTGATCTCAATTGTATAAAATTTATACTGGAGATACTATTGTCATCTTTAGTTAGAGTTATCATGTCTTTCCTAGGTGAGATTCAATTTATATCTAATTGCATCAAAAAATTTGTGTAGTTGGTCATACCTATCACTAATGTGCTATAGAATATACCACTTTTTTTGGAACATAAGTGGTTGATAAATCATTCCAAGAGATCAAGTACTCCATCACAAGATCACCAATTCTTATTAACCTTGATTTTTCAAAATATTTTAGACTATATGTATTTGGCACTAACAAAAGTGTAGCTTATAATTTACACTATAAGGATAATAAATATGAACATCATATATCCTTTATGAATAGGTTATTTCATAAATATAATGAATGATACACATTCATAGAGAAATGAGTACTTGTAATTATAAAATCCTTATGGATGTTTTGATATTACCTTTTCCAGAGCAAGAGTGTTATCTTTGTTATGCATCTTGATGTTAGGCCTATAGTTCTACATGTAAAATTAGGAGAAAATAAACTAGATATATTAACAAAATATAAAGTTTGAAACTGATATTAATACCACTAAACTAGTGAGATATATCCCCTTGTGAAAATCTAGCCATGGCATATTCATGAAAATGCATAGAATTGGGTGAAGAAATTCATCTGAGAGTTGAGTTTATGGGTGGGTGATATAAAGTAATAGATGTTTATAGGTGATGTGCCTAGAGGTTTAATAATAAAATAGAGAGAGGTGTTCAACTGGAAGGCCATGAATTACACTTAAATCAATAACACTAATTTTTTAAAATATTACAATGGTGTATATTTTAAAGTGTATCAATGATGGAAAAAATAAAATACCTAATGACAAAATATCATGATAAATATGGCCATTATTAAAATCAAATCGAAACCAATAATATTGAGAGGAATATACTATTGTCCAACCATATTCATAGGTTACTTTTAGTGGGTGAATAATTGTAAATCGTATGATCTCTATATGGAACACAAGAGGAGGGCCCTTATGACTCTAGAGAAAATAATAGTAATTGAACCTTTCCAACAATAGGGATTAGATTTTATTGGTAATATCAATCCATTATCTAACATAGGGTATAGTTGGGTCTTGATAGGTATGAACTATATTGTTATATAGCTTTAAGTTATTCTAGTCAAAGTAGTTAAGCATAATCATTACAATTTATTTCATTTATTCACTTATAGTTTTTTTATTCAACTATGGTAATTGCATCATAATACCATCTTATCATAATATACTCCCATGTAATATCCATAATACCATTATCCACTCCAATTGTATATTTATATTCATAATCCACTCCATTTATAAGTATGCATATGGATTTTCCCACCATGTATTTATCCACATCTTCTATTTTGTAGTCCATGGTTATATAATTTAACATTTCTTTGGTAAAATACACTAATCAAATATGTCTAAAACTAGCCACTACATCTAGTTTAGAAATGGGATCATCTTTATCATTGACTAGAATTATCCTTATGGAATGATCCACTAATGTATTTGCATAATTTGATATTTAGATAATCAATTATCCATGAGAGAATAACATGAATAACACAATGACAAATAAGTAACATTATAGTAGGTGAATAGACCTCCTCAATTTTATCTTTGAGTCATATATTGACATAATTGGTGGATAAATGAGATCAATGTTTTCATAGAGTTGTTTCCTTTAAATCCAAGCCAACCAACCAATATTTATTGAATTACCTAACATGATTGTCAATAACAAACCTAAGTTGTGCCACACTACTTGATATGATACAACTATCTAGATGACTCAACAAAGCACCACCTCTTAAATACATATGTTTTAATAGAGAGGAAGAGGAATAAAAAATAGATTAGGGATATCACAAGTGTATTGTATAATGACAAGGAAATATTAAAGCAAAGGAAGATAGAATTGCCTAGTTATATAAAGACCTTGAAGTTTTTGAAAATAAATAATTTCAAGAAATAGTTGGATCTTTTGAAGAAGACCTAAATAGAAAATTGGAGGGAAAATAGTAAGTTATAATTATAGTTGAGCCAATATATGTAGGAGAATTTAAATTAAATTAAATAATTGAGTAAGATAAGTAAAATTGCAACACCATTTAGAATAATTGATAAGAATGGGAAAGAAGAAAAATAAAATATGAATGAGGATGATGTTTCCTTGAATTAAAGAGAATAAAAATAAGGAAATAGAAAAAAACAAAGTATCTGATTGAAGGTCAATACATCAACTTGATTAAATATGAGAAAATCAATGCTACATAAATAGAAAAGGGATCACTTGGAAAGACAACAATAGAATCCTCAAACATGATTGCTAAATTGGGGGTATTATTGATCATTTAATAAAAAATTATAGACATAAATGAATTTATGAGAAATAAATATAAAGAATGAGGTAGAAATATCCCAATGCAAGATAAAATAAAAATCCTTTGGATGTAGATAGGTAGCCTTACTAACTATCATGTCTATAAATTAAAATTTTTCTATGCAAGAAAGTTACTTGTCTTATTTTTACAATTTTGTCTTTTTGATCAACCAATTTTGTTGAAGAATTTGTGCCCAATAGAATAAGGAATAATCTAAGATGTTCCATAAATTGAGCTTAATGTCCAAAAACAATTGTCAGAAATATAGTAGTTTTACTACTACTTTAGTACTCTAGATGTAATATCATGTTATATAAAAGGAACATAAATACAATGGATTCAATTTAGGGTGTAAAAAACTAGAAGTAGTTGGAAGGTGCAAGAAAATTTATAAATTGATTTCCTTTGGAGAAATAAGATCATAATTATAGTGAATTTAGAGGAAAAACATATAAGTTTAGAAATTAGTGGTTCACCTAATACATGAAATAATGATTTGTTGTTAGAACAAAAGAGGACAATGATTAACATGGAAGATACCAATATACTTAAAATTATCTATTAGTGGATCATTTTGCTATACGATTTTATTTTAACCAATCAAAATATTAAATTTACTAGATGGATCAAGATGGATTGTCGGTGAGGAAGTGAAAATATGATAAATTTACTAAATTTTTATGTCATTAAGGATATGTTACTTTCCTTAAGGGACCTATGTGTCAATTAATTCACTAGTACAAAGTAGGTTCCTAAAATAGAAATCTGATGTGAATATAGGACTTGTTAGCATATGTGATAATCAAATGTTATGTTTTGAAAAGGGTTTCGAAAGAGATTTATATGTGAGGGTTTCATTTTAGTATATCCTCAAGTGATATCAATTCCTTCAAATGATAGTGATTCTATCATAGTATTGTGCAAGATGGAAGTTTATTTCTAGTATTAAACAATAATTTGCTTATGTTGTTATTGATGTATGAGATATGGTTTGGTGTATATTATGAGGCCTTAGCCTAGAATAATAGGTGTATAGCAATATATATTCCTCTATATCGAGTTAGTTAAGAGACATACATATTAGAATCTAAGTGGATGAGTTTTACTACCAAATATAGCCATTTGAATAGCCATTTTCCATCTATGTTTTAAAATTTGATAAAATTATGATGAAGTAGAGTTGATATTTGTTAACTAGATTTAGGTTTAAGTTTGTTTTACTCTAAATATAAGCTAATATCTCATTTGAAATCATCCTTTAAATAGTATTAGGTGTAAATATAATCTATTTACTATTTTACTTTTTGTATTAGGTGTAAATACATTTTAATGGTACAATGAGTGGATAAACCATGAATGACATTTGGAGATTGATTGTGTGCATTCATATTTTTGTATTTGAATGAATTAACCATATGGATTTTCCATTATATTTCTTATTATTCCTTTTTATGATTTATATTGTACATTTATTTAATACTTGATCAACTAAATTTGTTTGTTCTTTTGATTATATTTATTGGATTAAGCTAATTTAACTATGATCAAGCTACTCCTGGGTGCAAAGTGGGTGGTGGGAAAAGGCTCTGTCATTAATTTTTTGGAGGACACCTGGCTTCTTGATAGCCTGCTTATCCTCATTACAGGTCTATACCCTACTATTGCTCTTACCCATAGACTGGGTTGGTCTAAAGTTGAATATTTCATTGAGTGGGAAGAGAACAGGAGGTGCTAGAAACAAATTCCTCAAAGAGTATTTGAAAACAAGGAGGAAGTGTTAGCCTGGGGGACCATTTATAATCATCTTAGACTCTATAGTCTTGATATCTAGGATATGAAGGACTCTCTCATTTGGAAAGCCAAAAGTAAAGGTTATTACTTTGTTAGATCATCCTACCACCTTTTTTTTTTGGTAAGTTATATATTAAAAGTGGATTTTTATCAAGGATCCCAAAACCTTATTACAAAGGATCAGAATGCAACACAATACATCAGATTGTAAAAAAAGGAAACACTAGAGGAAAAAATACAAGAAAATGGATGCACCATCCTAAATGCCAGAGGAAGGTTTAATATTTTGCGCCAGAGGAAGACTACTTCCTAAGCACCAAAGGAAACATGGGCAGGAAGGGAAATCCTGCTAGAGAATCAAATTTGAATCAAAGGGTGAAAAACAATAATTTTAAGCAAATCAAGGGCGGGATAGAACACCAAAAAACCCCAACCACTAAAAACCAATTTGAAACTTTTCCAAGGGTGGGAAAATGAAACAAATCCAAAATATTAAATTTTGAATCAACCCAATGGCGGGAAAACTAGAAACCACCATTGGGAAACAGGCCTGAGAGAAAACACCTTCCCATGTAGGGGAAAACCAAAAATAAACATAAAATACACCATGAACAGAATGGATTAGTGAAGCAAAATGAAACATACAGGGAAAGTGCAAGATTAAGAAAACTAAAAATACCATTCCTTGAAAGCCTTAAAAAATGAATGAGCATAAAGACTAAAATTGTAGGCTACGAACTCCTCATGTAGTGGAAAAACAACCTAGAGGATGAAGCATCGATGGAACAGGAACAAGAGGAACTTCCCAAGCTATGAAGTCCTCAATAAGGAAAAAGGAAGTCTTCGAGAAACAATGACCTAGCACAGGAAACAACAGCAGTAGAATAGCACGTCAAAGGAAAGGTAGGAAAGTGCCACAGGAATCCAAGAAGAAGGATTCACGAGGAGGAACAACTACAGACATAAGAGCCCAACATGAAATAAAGTAGCCAAATATCCCAGATAACCTTCAACACCAAAGCTTCAAGGATGTAGAGAAGGAAAACCTGTAAGGATTCAGCAGCAAGAAAAGAAGAGGCCCATCCTCAGAAGCCACGAAAGGAACTGAAAACCTATAGGAACCAATGCCACAAACCCAAAGAGCAGATTCATAGTAGAAAGCACACGGTATCCTCCAAAACTGAAAGGATGTTGTGTAAAACTTCTCATGAAGCCAAAATTCCTCAGACCCGCTAAAAAATAGCTTCAAGGAGACGAAGGAGGAAGTCCTAAAAGGAATTAGTAGCAATAAGAATAGACATCGATCCTTGAAGCCACAAAAGGAGTTGAAAACATCTAAGAACCACCACTTCAAACCCAAATATCAGAACCACAATATAAAGCACATGGTCCTACCAACCAAAAGGATGCTTTGCAAAACTGGTCATGAAGCCAAAAATCCTAAGACCTAGCAAACCACAACTGAAGCAACCCAAAGGACAGTTGATAGGAAGACTTCCAAAAAAATCCTAAGAAAATACCCCAAGAAAAATCTTAGGAAAAACCTGAACACAACCCAATACCTAGACACCAAAGGATGGAACAGTGAAACATAAGATGGGATGGAGTTTCCCACCATAGGGAAAGGAAAGGGGTAAAACAGTGGATCAAGGATCTCCCCCCAAAAAGATATCGTTTGCAACACCTTCCTTCCAAAAAGTATGGGAAAGGTGCCAAGGAAACTGGGAAAGGAACAGTTTCCTAGGACAGGGACAAGGAAAGGATACGGGTAAAAGGAACAGGACATCCATGGTAAGTCGCTCTGTAGATCCTCTCTCATCCTACCACATTTTTTATGTAGATCCTTAGTGTTGGTTTTTACCTGAAAAAGTTTGGCTTAAAAACCTGACTCCAAAAGTAAATATTTTTTATTGGTTGGCTGTTCAAAATAAATGTTTAATAGTATAAAATCTTCTCAAGAGGGATATGGCTCTGATCAATAGATGCTACCTGTGTGAAGCTTTAAAGGAAACTTGTCAGCATATTTTTTTCCAGTGCCCCTTCTCGATTTTAGTAGTTTCTCAGGTGTTGTCCACTTTGGATGTCAGTTGGGTTTTTTCAAACACTATCCCCAATATGTTCCTATAGTGGAATTCTCCTTTCAAGTCCCCTCGATTGGAAAAACTTTGGTCTTTCTTGCTTCAACATTTGTTTTGGAGAATATAGTGGGAACAACATCAGAGAGCTTTCAATAATTCAAGGCATGATCCACATCGAGTTTCTTCTAGAGCCCTTGGAACTATTGTAGAGAATGTGTCTCATTGTTTCTCAAATCTCAAAGTGGTTTATTTGGATGAAAGCCTTGTAAAGGTTAAAATTAGCTTTCCAGCTTCTTGCAAGTTATCTAAACTACCTGCTACCTTGGTACACTCAACCACCTCATGGTTCCTTCCTCTTGAGGGATGGGTCAAATTGAATTTTGATGGTGCATCGAAAGGAAATCCAGTCCCTGTGGCTATTGGTGGGGTAATTATAAATTCTAAGAGTGAGATCATTGGTGCATACACAGAGAATATTTCTATCCAAACCTCTCATTTTGCTAAAGCCAAGGGTCTCCTTCAAGGGCTACTATTGGTAGAAACACTTAAATATCAAAAAATCATTGTAGAAGGGGACTCTTTAAATCTAGTAAATATTGCCAATTCTATTAGCAAGCCTCACTAGAGCATTTTGAATATTCTAGCAGAGGTGTTTAGAATTCTAAAATCAAGAGAGGAGTTCAAAGTTTAGCATATTTATCAGGAAGGCAATAAGGTGGCAGATTATATGGCCAACTTGGGTCTTTCTCAACAAGGCCTGAGGGTCTGGTTGGATAATTTCCCCCAAGACCTTGAATCTCTTATTTTCGATGATCATAGTTAGCTGTTGGTTGTGCATGAGGCTTGGTATGGGAGTTCACTCTATGGACTCTTTGCTAGATGTTTTATTTTATGCTTTATTGGGTGGGCCATCTTAATTGGTGATCTTCACAAGTCCCCTAACATTTTTTAGCTGACTATCATTAGTTGGGCATCTTTGTGTGGATGTTGGTCAGAATTTTCTTGGCCTCGATCCCAATGGTATCCTCATTGTATGCTCTTCTAGTGATATGGTGATGTTTTATGCTCTTGTGGTGATGTGGTGATGTGTTTATTTGTACTGGAGGAAAATAACTCTACTCTTTTGGGTACATTGCAGGTTGTGGTCTCCTTTGTCAATGAGATTCAGGATATGGTTAACAAGCATATGGATATGGTAACCCTGAACTAGCTCTACTATGATGTTCTTTTAGCAGTTGATATCAGGTTATATTTTATGTTGGTTGTATGGGGCCCTCTCTATTTTATTTTACTGAGAGAGGCATGGTTCCTTTAGCTGTTGTTACCCAGCTTTTATGGTATGTTGTTTGTATGGGGCCCTCTCTATTTTGCCTTGTTAAGGGTGGCTTGTTATTCCTTCCCCTTGGCTATTTTTGATTTAGTTTTGTAGTTTAGTGCATTCTCATGTCCTATCTCAGCCTATTGTAATAGGTTTGGGGACCTCAAAACCCTTTCGTTTACCATATTAAAAAAACTATGATCACCCAATTTTATTTAGTTTTATGCATTTTATTTTATCCCTCTTCCTTTATGGACAAATAATTTAGACTGGATAATTAGATTAGGAAGGATTTTATATTCTTTAGATGTTGGTTGGGATAAAACCTTTACTTCCAATTTCAATTTATGACATAGAGTGTTATATAATTAGATGCATTAATAGTTCAATAGTTCAAATTAATTTTCTTTAGCATGATAAAATTAGGCTACCAAAGAAAATTAGATTATTGGTATCAAAGCAAGTTTCTCATATGTGTGTAACCCCATTCAATTTTAGGCTATCAAGATATAGGTCTTGATATGCATATCTCCCATCCCTTTATAGATGGTATCATATGGAAAGTAACATGGGGAGATCTAATTACTTCCACTATGTCAAATGAATCATTTACCCATTGAATAGAGAACACAAAATTATGATGTATTTATGTAGATTCTTTAATTATCCCTTTTGTAACTCTAAATTCTAATCCACCATTAAGAACAAAATTTGAAATATCTATAATGAGCAAGGTTTAGAAATAATTTTATATTCATTTTTTTTAATAATATATTGAATTTGATGCCTTAGAAAATTACATATATTAAACCCCTCATACAATTAATAGGTTCACAAATATATTTTTAGGCTGGTTGGTTTTTTTACCTCTTATTTTTTCCCTAGTTTTTGAACAGGGGGTATTTTCCTTTTTTCTTGCTAGGGTTTCCCCAAGATAGATGTCGAATGCCTTAGGCATCTACAATATGTAATTTTTTTCCTATTTGGAATAAAAATTATGATTTTTTCTTGAAAAAAATTACCTAGATTAACTAGAATAGTTTTTTAAAAATTCAAAACTTATATGTTCATGAAAATTTTATTTTTTTCCTTATAAGAGCCTCTACACTTGTTCACAATTGTCTTGTAAAATATAATTATTAATTTAAAATACAAAATATTAATATAATCATAGTCAAGGACAATATTATATGTGTGGATTTCATCAATGACATACAACCTAGTAGATGAATATGAATTTTATATATATATATATATATATATATATATATATATATATATATATATATATATATATATATAATGGTAAAAATTAATAGATAAAACTATCAATGGATTCACCAATGATGCTCATAAGATGTCAATAATTTAATTTTCTACATAAATATTGCCAAACAAGAACGAACTTATGTAATATCACCAAAATGAAAGAATCATACAAATATGCAATAAATATTGATGTAAAGTTTAGGAACAAATGAGTTTTAGAGGAAACTATCTCCAATTAGAAGTGATAAAATAATAAGGACAAATCTGCTTGTTGTGGTGCAGTGGTAAATTCCCTGGGTGCTGGTAGAGGCCGATCCAGGTTCCATTCCCCTTGTCTCAATCCTATAGATATATGGTATAGTTAGGAATGTCCTATGTGTTGGTAGAGGCCGACAAGGCTCCATTCCTCCTATGCCCAACCTGTTGAAAGTGGCACCTCGAAAGGGGTTTTTTCCACTATAAATTAGTTATCTGCTTGTTGTGGTGCAGTGGTAAATACCCTGGGTGCTGGTAGTGGCAGACCCATGTTCCATTCCCCTTGTATCCATCCTACAGATATATGATATAGTTAGGAATGTCTTATGTGCTGGTAGAGGCCGACAAGGCTTCATTCCTCCTATGTCCAACCTGTTGAAAGTGGCACCTCGAAAGGGGTGTTTTCCACTATAAATTAGTTTTACCCAGTGTTGTAGGTGAGTTGGAGAGGAGAGGGCAATACTCCAAGGGAGGTCCTAGGTTCAAATCTCCACCCTACCAAAAAAGCTAAATTGGGTATCCAAAATCCAATTGATAATGTTGGTGTGGTCAGGGTCGGGTGCGACCCCCGGGTGACTTTGACGATGTAGAACCCCATGTTCATGGTCTCTCAGAAAAAGGCGGCCTCGCAAGGGGTTTTTTGCTTAAAAATAATAATAATAATAATAAGGACAAAAACAGTCACAATCTTGATCCTAACCATAGAGCAATCAATAACAAATATAACATCAAATAAATTGGATAAATGGTGTGGTTGCCATAAAAATTATTTTTATAATTTCATTGAATGATTATATATTAGTATATATTAGTTGAAGGATAAGAAATTTCCTTACAAATTATTTATGGGTCATTATCTTCAATAATATGATCATGTTTCAATGAAACTAATAAAAATGAGTTCATATTCCACTCTAATATATTGGTTTATGGATAGCCTTTGTATTCCATTCAGATAAATAAACATAATTTATATGATATATTCAAAATGAAATATTTGGCTAGTATATTACATCCTCAAGCATTAAATATTTTTTTTATATTAATGACACAATATATATTACAAATGAGTTGTTGGTTTTGTAATAACTTTATATGATAATTGTATCTACAATTATTTGATTCATCCATCCATCCCTTGCGTGTATAATCTAATATGTATATAGTTTACTCTTTGATAAAATTATATGCAATTGGATGGAAATAGTGTCTACTTTGATAAATAATATTATATGAAGTTCGATAGAAGTAGTTTCTATCATGATGGTTATAATGAAATATTTGAATGGTTTGTTTTCATTAGGATGAACATATGATAGTGTATTATAAAATACTCTATGTCCATGCTTTTATTTACAATAATAGTAAAATTACAATCAAGTGGTATCAAATCCAATTTTTAAGCTAGGATTCTCAGTTAAGTATTAAGTGGTGCATCTTTTTCTATATTTCATATACTCATAATTGTATATTAAATATTCCATGTATATTTTGATTTATAAAATAATAAATGACCAACAATATATATTAGTAATAGATTACAGTACTTTTTACTTCAAATTTATTTTCCACATATTTATGCAATGAATTATCAAAATTCTACATATAAAAATTGGTTAATTGTTGCACCTAATTTGATTATTTTGTACATTATAATGATAATTCCTTGAAATGGATATTTATTGAAAAGGGGAAACAATAACCCCTATAAAATAAAATGATGAATTCTAAGGCAAAGACAAATATGCATGCAATAATGCTATTGATATTAGGCCATGGTCATCTCATTTTTCTGTTTAGTTAGTAAATAAAATAGTTTAAAATGGCCAACTTATCCTATTCATTACCATATTTCATTACATCCATTTCTATAATTCAAAGTGGCTCTTATGCAAAAAACTAGGCTTGACATGCACCTCAATAAAGTAGATGTGACGAAACACTATCTAATGTTGGGGAGTATGAATATACATAATTTGAAATAGTAGTGGGTAATACATTTAATTAAGCATATCCAACCCCATATATGTTAGAGTTAGAGTATATTACATCATTTGGGTCATGTAAATGTACCACCTTAGGTACATAGTTAGGATAGGATATTACTTTAGGGGAAGTTATCTAGTTACTTCAAGCAATGTAATAAATGCACAAGTGGCAATGTGCAAGTTGTAATGTGCAAGGTGTCCCCTTGTACAACTAGGTAGAGTGTTGGCCAAGGAATCTATCTTCCTATATAAAGGGCCTCATAGTGGTAGATTATATATCAAGCTCATAGCAAGATAATATCAAGTTCATGTCAAGCTCTTGGTAGTAGTACTCTTGTATGGAGTACAATGTAGCTCTTTAGCTCATATTAATGGAGTGACCATTTCCTCCATATTGCATTGTATTTTTATCATTTCTATTTATAGTATATTTTAGTCATATTGTTGTTT
Source organism: Wollemia nobilis (assembly GCA_028583015.1). NCBI lineage: Eukaryota > Viridiplantae > Streptophyta > Pinopsida > Araucariales > Araucariaceae > Wollemia > Wollemia nobilis. The sequence goes on along the minus strand of JAQPPZ010001273.1, from coordinate 3,295,034 downwards.
CACTTTCTTTCATATTTATTATATTTTATTAGGACTTGTGTTAGATCTCTCCACTACATATATCCTCAAAATCTAACAATGGTATCAGAGCCATGGTGAATCAAGATAGGAGGACCTACATCCATTATAAGAGAAGTCTAGTAGGTCAAGAGGAATAGGGAGAGTCACCATTACTATTATTGGCCTGCATCTTTGCAAACCAGATCTACCATTGAGTGCCACTGCATGCAAAAGCTACCATTAGGATTAATTGATAGAAATAGCCACAATAGTCAATAGGATTAGAAAAGTGAGGACTAAAATAAATCTCAGTTGTAGAAAACCTGAGATTATATTTGGCTAGAGTCTTTCCACAGAGTTGCAGAAAAACTCGTGAAGACTAGGACTCAACATTCAAGCCACTAGTTTGACAAATCAACTAGTGAAGATTATTATCTCCATAATTACAAATTCTTCAATTCTAGTTTCTAACAACTTGTTGCAGGAAAAGGAGATTCAAGAAAAAGTTGGGAAGCTTCCTACAAGAGAGTTAGGAAGAATATCTTCTTAGAATCATTCCAGTGCTTGCAGCAACAAGGAAGAAGACTAAATATTTCAAAGACCTCGAAGAAGGTCCCATTACAAGAGTTGCAATCCTACAAATTATAAGTAAATAAAATGCCATAGTAGCCTTATAGCAGACTCAAGGAAGAAGAGACTCCAAAATTTGAGTCAAGGAGGAGATAGGAGATTGGTGATCTCCATTCAATATTAATACCTATAGATTGCAAAAGAAGAATAAGGCCATAGAAGCCTTAATTCTAAAGAAAACTTTAGAGAAGAATTCTTGATTCAGAAGTAAACTCCAAAGAAGAGTTCTTGAAGAAAAATTTAGAAAATAATTCCTGATTCAGAAGATAAATTCTTGATTTAGAAGAATACTCCAGAAATAAGTTCCTAAAGAAGATGCTAGAGAAGAGTACAATAAATAAGACATTTATGATCTCATATATTGATTAAAGACTTCTTTCAGAAGAATCTAAAGAGATCCAAAGTAGATCTCATTGAAGAACTTCCATTATTAGAAGAAATAGAAGGACTAGGGGAGTCCTATACAAATATAGAAGAAGAAAAATCAAAGATCCTAGAAAGAAGATCTCATCACCAACACTTCCAGAAGCAGAAGGTTGAAGAAAAGGTCTCAGTTGGAAGACTAGATAAGTTGCAAGATAGAAGACCTTGGAGAGGTCTCAAGGAGTATAAAAAGAAGGCTTGGAGAGCCTTGTTGTAGAGCTCATAGAAGCATCATCAAAAGAGTTCCTAGGAGAACTCATTGGAGAAATCCACTACCAAGGAGAAGGCTCTTGATAGTGAAGGACTTGGGACAATTATTACCATCTAACAACAAGCCCAAGAGAAGAAGAATTTGGCAAGGAGTGCCAAATCCTAGAAGAAGAATCCAATGAAGACCTCAAGAAAATCAGAATCTTGAGAAGAAGAAGATCCTATTTGAAGTCAAAATTTGACAAGAATCTTGAAGGAATATTCATATAGAAGAAGCCTACCAAATCCAGGAGATTTGGAGATTACCTCTCATAGCAAGAAGGTACAATTCAGAGAAAGGAGTTCTCTGAATCTATAGTAGAAAGTAGAAGATCACTGGAAGGATCAAGCCACCAAATCCAAGGCTCAAGATAGAAATTTTGAGGCTACAGTTTGGTGAAGCAGAAAGCTATTCTGGACAACCAACAAAGAAGTTACATATTCATTCACTACAAAGTAGCAACTTGGTGAATCAGAAACACCAAGATCATCATCTACAAAAGCCATAAAAAAGGTAAGCAACTTGGGTGCAATTAGGTTCATTGATTAAACCTCAAATTAGATTATTATCAAATTCCATTAAGGCACCATATTCAGATTAAAAGTTGCAGAAGAATAGATTGCATTATAGTCTTCAAGAAAGTGCAAAAAGAGAGAATTCATTTTAAGGATTATTTGCACATTAAATAGGAGTTGGATATTTTTGAAAGAAATAAAATTATCATCTACCTATTTGCTATCTAGAAAGCAAGAAGACTATATCCTACAATATTGATTGTAGTGAAAATTTGCAGAATACTTATTAAGGGTTCATTACAGATTACTCTTAAAAGTTGTAGAGAATATTAAGTGCATTTGAAATTATTTTGAGAGTTTATTTATAGGAGCAATAAGGTGAGATTATTGTTACTATTAAGTGCATTATTAATCCATTAGCACTATACTAGTTATTCTTAACTAGTTACTCTCAAAAATGTTAGTTTGTGTTTGTTGATTGTTAAGGATCAAGAGCACAAAAACCAATAGATTAATCAAAGTGTCTAGAGACACTATTTGGTGCATAGAACCTACAACATTTCGTGGCCCAAAGAAGCCACCAAAATCATATCAGATTCCTCCAAGGAGTGGAGAAGAAAGCCACCATTAAAATCAGCAATAGAAGCTTCAAATCAAGACTTGGTGAGTCTCAAGATTCAAAGTGCACTAAAGGCTATTTATAAAAAAGTGCAAAAATTACTTCTACAAAAATAAGCTTCTATCTACATGGTTACAAGCTTGGGTTCATTAGAAAAATATCCAAGCAAAAGTAGAGAGGTGTCTAATCAAGGAGACAACCTCAAAATATACCATTACCTACAAGGAAGTTATCATAAAACTAGAAAAAAATAGATTGCAAAAAGGAGGTGCAAAAAAGGTATTTTATATACAAAGTTTTTTACATTTCTAATCTACCATACGTAGGAAAAAGGGTAAGGTTTTAAGTGCCTCAAAGGCACAATCTTCTCAGGGTAAAATAACCCAAGGAAGTCGTATAATAGCACACTCCACACAAGGGAATAGAGCCTCTCAAAAGGCTCACATATTCTATGATTCTACAATTTGGATAGCCAAACCTACAAGCAAACAAAGCACAATACAAAGAAAGGAGGAGCATTATATTCAAGGGCAACATTATCTAAAAAAAGGTATTTCATAATAGGTTGAAAAATAAGGCACAAAATATTACATTGGACGTGCATCCAAGGAAGCATCATTGGAGTACTTCAAAATCCCCCATAGCATTGCTCAAGGCCTTCAAGATCATTATCAAATCCTAGCTCCAAGACTCCAAAGGTGTTGCTCTCTACTCCAACTGGAACCAACTCATATCAAGCATCATCGAACAAAGAAAATAATTGGTCATGTTATCTTGTTAATAAGGGCATTGGAATGATATGTTGAAGAGGTGTTACATAGAAAAGCCCATGCACAAAGAGAAGGTGACACTTGTCACCTAGGAATAAAAACTAAAGAGCATCCATCCATTACAAGATTGATCAAGAATACATTATAGGTTGGTGCACCCATACAAGACAGTAATGTCCATCCGTTACGAGGCAGAAGATCCCTCAAGTGCTCAAATAAAAACTACCATGACACTTGTCACATATTTTAAGATTTCTCTTCTATTAAAAGGTTTCAAAGACCAAGGATGTCAATATCCATATCATTCAAAGCATTTGTAATAGTCACAATATTCATAATAGTCATATCATTTGAAGCAATAGAATTACAACGTGGAAGAGAGGTGAAGAGCATTAAAAGATCTGGTCAAGATATTCAAAGGAGGTCAAAAATTCTAAGGTTGAAGCTCCACCGTCCAAACATCCAAGCCAAGGGAGAATCAACGTACACCATAAGCTATAGCACCCAAGGAAAAGGTATTAAAGAGGACTATCATATACATCCAAAATTTAGGATGAATACATAGAGAATACAACACTAAAGGTAAGGTCTTTACTTTATCAAATTTACTTTCATTAACAAGGAGTTATAAGGTATAATATAAGGTTGAAATATTAAGAGAAATCAACCATATTTGAAAGCAATATCTAAAGGAGAAATATATATATAAATAGCCTAATATTTGCAATATTAAAACATAGGAGAAATAAGGGTTTCTACTTGAAAAGTTAGAATTGCAAATATTATTGTTTTCTAATATTCCATATTAGGGAGTTATAAGGAATACTACATCAAAGTAGGTAATTGGAAATTAGAAACATTAAACATTAAATTATTAAAGGCTATAAAAGGAGGTTTATTAAGGAAAATCAAGAGTTGGAAATTAATTGGTATACTTGTCTCAAAACACATAAAAGGGACAAAAGAAATCCAACTATTAAAACCTCATCAAATTAGAAAGTGCTTAAGTTCAATAGGAGTAATAAGGTGTAAAAGAAGTTGATTTTTTCTATTCACAAAACTTTACAAAATCAACTCAAAATTGAACTATTATTCTCAAAAGCACTTTATCTATCATATAGCATATCCAAAATCACTAGGGAGACATAAGGAAGCCTACATCAAATCAATACTAGGGAAAATAAAATAAGACTACAAGGATCATCATGGCATCAAACAAATTATTTCTTGTAGAATCCCAATTACTTAAGGGACCAAACTATTTCTCCTAGAAAAATAAGGTTAAAGCAATCTTAGTATATGAAAAACTTTGGGAGATAACTCAAGGAACAACAAAAATACCAAACACAGGTGATACTAAAATTCAGAAGTTTGATGAAAATGATGCAAAATCCCTAATGATAATAACCTTTGCTATCACTGATGAAATACAACCTTATATCAGTTCAGCAAAGACATCTACAGAAGCATGGAAAAGCTTAGAAAAGATATTTGAAGGAAAAAATAAAGCCACTATCCTTCATCTTCAAACTCAACTACATTCTCTAAAAATGAACAATGGCAAGAGCATAGAACTATTCCTAAGGAAAGTAGCAGATATTAAAGGGAAATTATTAACCTTAGGAGAAGAAATTAAAGATGAACTTCTTACTCAAGTAACCATGAGAGCACTTCCAGATAGCTACAAATATTTGGTAACATCTTTACAAGTCCTAAGTAAATATACTTCTTTTGATGACCTAATCAATATTCTTCAAGAATATGAGGTAGAGAATACAGTTAAAGATGAAATGACTAACACTGCATTAGCATCAAAAGACAATCCACAAGGAAATATTGCTTCATCATCAAGAGGATGAAGACCATGGTATAACATGTATTATTAGATATGTAAGAGAAAAGGTCATAGCACTAACTATTGCAGATTCAATCCCAAAAATAAGAATCAAGGGAATCAGATGAACAATGGAAGTATATTTCAACCATGACAATATCAAAATCAACAACAAGCTCAACGTCCAATCAATTATCCCCAATTGGAGTATCAAAAAGAGAATAGAAAGGACACCTAGCTCAAAGGATAGAATAAATTGAAGAACTAGAAGAATCTACAGATGATTATGAAGTCAAAGCTCTTTCAAAAAGAACAATAGGTTATGGAGACACTAACTACTTGCTTGAATAGGTTACAAAAAATAGAGAAGAAGAATACAAGCTCCAAGACAAAGAAGAAGATCCATATTGAATATTGAAATATTCAATACCCAAATAATGTAATACAAGGGGGTGTTAGAGTTAGAGTATATTACATCATTTGGGTCATGTAAATGTACCACCTTAGGTACATAGTTAGGATAGGATATTACTTTAGGGGGAAGTTATCTAGTTACTTCAAGCAATGTAATAAATGCACAAGTGGCAATGTGCAAGTTGTAATGTGCAAGGTGTCCCCTTGTACAACTAGGTAGAGTGTTGGCCAAGGAATCTATCTTCCTATATAAAGGGCCTCATAGTGGTAGATTAGATATCAAGCATACATATCAAGTTCATAGTAAGTTCATGTCAAGCTCTTGGTAGTAGTACTCTTGTATGGAGTACAATGTAGCTCTTTAGCTCATATTAATGGAGTGACCATTTCCTCCATATTGCATTGTATTTTCATCATTTCTATTTATAGTATATTTCAGTCATATTGTAGTCTCACTTTCTTTCATATTTCCTGTATTTCATTAGGAACTATGTTAGATCTCTCCACTGCATATATCCTCAAAATCTAGCAATTTAATATCTTATTGATACACTCATGGAAATTTAAACCTTTTCCTTCATTTATCTACCTTATTGTTCACTTTCTACTTGCCTTATCTTTTATCATAGAATAAATATTAAGGATGATGAGGGTGAGATTTGAGGTTGATGTAGTATTGAATGTGAAAATAAGTTAAGGTTGCACATTCAAGAAGCCTAACTTTCTCACATGCTTTGCAAAAGGTCCCACTTCTACAAACACGAGCACCTAGAGATTGAAAATTACAAAAATATAATAAATACAAACCATGGAAAATACAGTTACTTTTATACATAGGCTTGATTTTTCATAAAAATAACAACAATTACAAAAAATGCAACCCTCTTAAACTTCTAGCCTCAATCACTTTTCTCCCACCTTCCTCACATACCCTATACTATGCAATTCACACCTACAAGTATTTTCTCTAGTTGTATGTTTAGCCGCTTCATACAACTCTCATTTTATTTAAAGACTAATGCCTAACTAACTAAAAAAATTGTTTTATTACTTTATTTAATGAATTGTTTTATTGCATCTTTTATTTTTATTAAAGTTGCCACTTTTTTTTTTCTTCTTCTCCTCTTTTTTTTCCTTTTTTTTATGTGTGTTGGGGGGTTGATGTAATAATGCTAGTATTTCTAGATGCGCCTGCATCAGACACATTGGATAAGATAAAATGCTTCATAATATCTACCTCATGAATTACTTTTCATCAAACTGTAACAACCAAACCGCCATAAAAAAATATTCTCCAAACTTTCTATTTTTTCCACATACACCTTCACCTTTGACATTCTCGAATAAATCAAAATGAAATATTGAATGTTCTTCATTTATGCCTTGGCTCTGATACCACTTTGATATATTCTTGGATATGAAAACTAGTTGAGATTGTATCTCTAGGCATCCTAACTTAGTCACACACTCTATAGAAGCTCCCACTCTTGTGAACATAGGTGTAGCGCCCTAAAATTGGCGCAGTAAAATTACAATAATTACATTCACCTTAGTAAATAATTTAAAATTCAAATTTAACCTCCCAAACCGCCCGTTAACCACCGGGAAATCCGTTTCCCCCTTTTCTACGCCATTTTTAGAGGTTGTTTTGACCGTTTGACGATATCGTCGCCGATCAGACGATATCGCCCCAAATTTGACGATTTCGTCTGGATTAGGACGTCCAAACGATCTTGTCGCAAAACTAATTTTGCAAAATTAGCTTCTGTTCCAACGGGTCTCCAATCCGGGCAGAAGCGTGTCTGCGCCGTTGGGACCCTCCCCCGTTGGAGATCTCCCAAATTGGGATGATCTCCAACCTCCTAACTACTCCCCTAAGCCTATTTAATCCTAAGCTATCCCTTTAGCACCCCCCTGGCTGAAATTATCTGCAATTTAACTCCATCTATGCTAAACCATCCCGATTTTTCATTTGCACTGGTCCCATAACAATTTTGTTGTAGGTACATCACCGTTTTTCAGTCGGAGCCAGCACCCATCGTCCCCGACGAACCTGTTCAGATCGGAGGCGAACCTGTCGAATTCGAGGCGATTTCATACTGATGCGAGATGATCTCGACTGCATTTCATATTGAGGCAATCAGTGCCTGAAGTTTGCGTTTCTCAACCTTCTCTCTGCTATTTTAGTCTGCAAATTAGATAGTTTATTCAGTGTTTATGTTATTTTGCATTTGGAGTTCACCCATTTAGCTTAGATTGCATACTAAGATCATGATTTGTTATTAAAATGTCGTAATCTGTTTGAATTACTGTTCATAACTGTTATTCAGTATTCATACAGTCATTTGGTGTTGTTTCCCCTTATTAGCACAATAGTATTCGTCGTATTTTGTATCTATTTTTCTGCTTGCAGGTCTCTGACAAATTCGTCTGACGAATTCGTCAGATCTCAGACGATTCTGTCATATCTCAGATGATTCTGTCAGATATCAGATGATTCTGTCGAATTCCAGATGATCCTGACTGCTTCAAACATCAGAATCATCACCAAACATCCGGATCAGGTATTCCTCATTTGCATTCGGTAAATTCTCTGTTTTATGTCTTTAAATCTATTTTTTGTACTCATTGAACTTGCATTTTCATATAGATTAATCTAGATTCATTTGGCCAAACCTAGGATATGAATGCTTAAGGTTAAAAATGAACACATTAAAACACATTCCAAACCTAGGCGTGGAAACTGCCCTTAAATGTTTCCCGGTGAACCCACCATCCGTCGAAAAATCATCAAAATATACCTCCCTTGAGAGGCGGGACCTTCGCAAAGTCCTCTCAGTCCGAGGTACCGCGACATCCTTTTCCCATCCTCCTTCCGGCACGGATCCAATAGCCTGAAGGTAGGGATGCGAAAAATTTGGAGCGATACATTTTGGTGAACCCGACGTGAATGCATCATAACCTTTTGAAAACAAAACAAAAAAAAATATATATATATATATATATATATATAGAACAACTAAAACTTAGATGCATTTTAAAACACTTAAAGTTTAAAATCATGTTTAGATGGTAGCTCCTAAGAAAAGGTTAGAAGTTACTATAAACGTAGAAAACCAATTGGCAGCCATAGAAGTCAATTCTATCCTTAGTGTGCCTGAAACAAGTAGGAATCAATTCCTGTGGAACGAACTTGATAGAAGACTTAGTCTCATCTCATCTAGGTCCACACAACTTAAGCAAATCAAGAGGATAGTCCTAGATAGAATCCTGGATCCTCACCAACTAGTTTTTTATCATGAACTTCAGAGAGCCCGCCATAGATGGTTAGCTTATAGGAGAGCTTTAGTATCTTCAGAATTGTTCACCTTCGAGGAATACCTCGAGAACGCAGCCATTGTGCACCAGTTCCTAGGTTGTGTAGAAGACCAAGAGGTTGTTCTTACAGATAGGGAAATATGGAATAGAGTTCCGCGAGCTGTGCTATATCGATAGTATTGCCATGAGCTTTACTTTTATCAACCAAAATCTGAAACAGACAACATCACTATAGCTCTTTTCATCAAATTTTTAAAAGAAAACTTTCAATTTGAAGAAGAACATTTCATGACTCCGGAACAACTCGAACCTATTAATGATATTCATAAGTTGTTTATAGAAAACTAGATTATTACTTCAGTATTATTTCTTGCATTTATTGTGTTATTTGTTGTCTTTATTATATTATTTCAAAAAAAAAAAAACTAAAAAATTAAAAACTTAGCAAAAACTTAAACATTTCTTTTTCAAATATTGCAGTAGGTATATAATAAATATATACCTCTTAATTTGTTGCATATATATATATATATATATATATATATATTTTTTATTATATATATTTGCTGAAATCAAAACTTAGCACCATGCCTAAACTTAGGAATGGTAAAGAAACTTTAGGAGAAGGAGAAGATTGGTTTCAAGATACAACTAAAGACCCAAATGTCCTTCTTGGAGATACAAATCCGGAAGGAGAAACTCTAGGTCAATCAGACGAAGACTTAGGTGAAGATAAGGAACAAGAAGGAAGTGTTAAAGAGGATGGATCCTCATCCCCTAGAGTAACTCCAAATGGAACTATTGTTTTTGACAATGCAGAGCATTTCAAGAAATTTCTCAGTGATAACATTGAGGACCTTAATGTGGCAATACGTATTGATAAAGGGCAAATTAGTAACACTCAAGCAGCCATGGAATATATGTGTAATATACACACTAACCCCTTGTCGTTCATTGATCAAGAAAGTGACAAGGCTGGGCCATCCAATACGGATATGGTCACTATGGCTCAAAACATGTCAAAACAACAGGTTACCCAACCTCCTAAGGAACCTGTTATTCAACCTAAAATCACTCCCACACAAAAGAAAATTCCCTTCACTACTTTATTCCGCCAAACTATTGAGCAATATGCTTCAAGTAAACAAAAACCTAAAACAAAGCTAAATACAAACTTTCAACAATCTGGAATACAACATAATACAGCTTCAAAATTCCTTCATAATATTGTTCCTACCAATACTTTACACAATAGTAACATGGCATCTAATCTGCATGTTCCTCCATCATATGCCCATAAAACTCATGTCAATGCCCTACCAAACCAATATGGGGGGCAAACTAGTAATCTGGAAGCCATGGTGAAACAATTAGCTTCACGTATGGACCAGATAGATCCCTACCGTCCCTCGTATAATTATCGAGAGATCTGTAGTCAACCTTTGGATCCCATAGTTGTAGCTCAACCATACCCTAAGCATTTTCCCATGCCCGTCCTGCCTATATATAAAGGAACCGAAGATCCCATAGAGCATCTTCGCATGTTTAGGATAGCATGTCACGACATATCGCATGATGACTTGCTATTACTAAAAATGTTCCCAAAAAGTTTAGGTGGAATGGCATTAGAGTGGTACTATCAATTGCCCACTCATTCTTTGAGAAACTTCGAAGAAACAACGGAATCATTTGTCCATCAATTTAGTGCCTACATCGAGAGACATGTAACTATTAAAGACCTATACAATTTAAAACAAGACAAGGATGAATGCTTTGCCGATTTCTTAGCTAGATGGAGGCAATTGATAGGAAAACTGCACTTTGTGCTGCCTTATAGGGAAATGTTGGACATTTTCATCAACAATTTACAAGAACAAATATCTTATGAGCTATCGACTGCTACCTTAACTACCTTCGATCAAGCTATAGATTTAGCTCGAAGAGTAGAAGATGCCCTCATTAGGAGAGGCCAACTTAGGAAGAAGGATGATGAGAAAACATCCAGAAATCAATATAAAAACAAACAAGTTGTCGGTGATGGAGTCACTGACAGCAGGAATGTTGCTAATATCAATGCAACGAAGACAACAGAAAAATTCATATTGAAACCTCCTGATAAGCCTCCTCGAGAATTCACTAGATTAAATCAACCCTTATCAACTATTTTACCTCAATTACTCGAAAGAGGTTTGATCCAATTACCAGCCTATCCAGGAACCTGATCCAACTATACCCGGATACGGAGTCGACTTGCACTCGTGATTTCCATAGAGGACCTGGACATTCTACCAACGCTTGTAAAAGGTTGAAACATAAAATACAAGATTTGATTGACAATAATGAAATGGAAGTGCAAGCCTTCCAACCTAAACAAAACCCTCCCAATAATACTCAAAAGACCATTCCCCAAAATCAAAATCAAAATGCCAATCAAACTCTAGACATATTTCAACACCCTTTACCACGACATGGTAAAGAGGTAGCCAATCAAATCGAACATCATAATGTTCCCCCTCCTACCCGATATGTAGGAACCATTAGCGGACAATTACCTGTTCAGGATCCTCAAATATTTGACACGACCTTATCCCTGGTTACGACCAGGCCCTTACATAATTTTCAAACTTCTGATTCTAGTGATATAGAATCAGATAGTGAAAGTGAACTAGACATTACTTCAAACCAATCGAATAGTTCTGAAAATGAATCAGATCCTATTCAACCCGTCACAGATGCTATGGTTCCAGAAGAACCATTCCCTAGAAGAGTCACTACTCGACCTTCTTCTAATATATTCCTTTCTAATGAACAAGCCATTAATGCTCAACCGAGACCAGTTCAGCGTCTTCACTATAACATTGTAGGTACCATTGGAGTCGTTACTCGACAACAAGCTCAAAACTCTCAACAAGAACCAAACCAGAACGATGGATCAGCTCCATTCATTTTGAAAAACCCCAATAAAGGGAATCATGTTCCTACTGTTCAATCTAAACCCCCTTACAATATTAATGAGCAATTGTCCAATACTACGGCCAGAATTTCCCTCTTAGATTTATTAAGATCCTCTCCCACCCATAGGGATGAGTTGATGCTTACATTGAGCCAAATGATGGTACCTCAAAACATTCAACTTGAAGCTATGGCCAATACTATCATCACTCGAGAGATTGATTGTATTGACTTCCGGGATAAAGATATCCCACAACACAGTTTACATAAGGACAATCCCTTATACATTACTGCTCTAATTGGAGATGTAGCTGTCAAAAGAGTTTTGATTGATAATGGCTCATCTCTAAACATTTGCACCTTTGACTTCTACCAACGATTTGGCTTTAGAAGTGATGAAATGAAGAAAACTGATATGATTATCAAAGCTTTTAATGACGAAACACAAGAAACGTGTGGAGTTATTACCCTCCCATTGCAAGTTGGCCCTAGAACCCTAGAAACAACCGTGTTTATTGTACATTGCCCAACATCGTACAATATACTTTTGGGTCGCCCTTGGATCAACGCCATGCGAGCGGTCCCATCAACCTTACACCAATGTGTTAAATTCGAGTTTAAAAATCAGTTGGTCACTATTCATGGTGACCCTAGACCTTTTGATATGTGTGCTTTGGCAGAACCCGTTGGAGTGCAATTTTCCCCTGCTCCGTCATCCACACATCCTAGTTCTTATTTTTCATCTAAAACTATGAAACATACACCCATAACTTCACCTATTTCCCCTCCATTAATTTCATCCTCCTATATAGATCAACAACCCTCTAAACAAATCATTTTCGAACCTCAAAAAGATCTTAAGTCTACCACCAATCCTTCAAGCTCTATCCCTATAAATTCAAAACCTATAGACACACCTATCATACCTTCCACATCTAAAGATATAGGTAATAAGCCTTCTACATCTTATGCCCTTTCTGATGAACTCTTACCAGATTTATCTACAACCTTAATATCAGAAAAAATGAATGCTTTCATGCGAGATTCAAACCTTTTAAATAACTTGCCGCCATCTCCTCGTACTTTGGGCCTCCCACAACCTATGGGAAGTACTTACCAAGTCGGAAGTTGTGCCTTCATTTATAAAGGATATGACTGGGAAGAATCCCTCGGAATATCAAAACTCATCATGAGGGATATGCTCGGTGTTATTTTACCAATGATTATATTAAAGCTAAACCCATGATGCTTAAAATGGGATATGAAGGGAAAGGCTTGGGACCTTTCCAAAACGGCATGAAAGAACCTTTCGAGGTAGAACCGTGGCCTGCCCGCTGTGGCGTGGGCTTATTTCCTAGTAAGGGTCAACCCTTTCCTTTTGAGGATGATGATCATCTCATATGTTATCAAGATTATATGGATAGGCATGTTGATTTGCCTCTTAAAAATCAATCGTTTTCATGCAACATGCTATCCATCGCATACCCTGAAATGATTGTTGACCCCGATGAAGAGTTGGAAGGAGATATCTTCCATGATGTCTCTGTTGAAGAAATGTTACACAATGGATTTTATTTTGATGGTTCTATACCAACTATAGCCCAACTTGAAGCCACTAATCCTCAGAATGACTTATCTAAATTAACCTTACAAGAATTACAAGAATTGGGCGTTTCACCCGCCCCACCTAATTTTGAAAGAGATCTACACATGGAGGTAGAAAACGTCATTAAAATTAATATTGGAACTGAGGACAATCCTCACATAATCAATATTGGATCAGAATTAAGTCAAGAAAAACAAGAACAATACATTGCATTCCTTAAAGAGTATGAAGATGTCTTCGCTTGGACATATGAAGATATGCCAGGTCTAGACCCTTCCGTAGTCATGCATCATCTAGTGGTCCATCCGGATGCTAAACCTGTTAAACAAAAACTTAGAAAAATGCATCCCAAAGTGGCTCTGCTAGTCAAAGGGGAGTTAGAAAAACTCCTGAATGTTATCTTTATACAAGCAATTGATTATGCTGAATGGATCTCAAACGTAGTTCCAGTCACCAAGAAAGAAGCTACCAAAGTTAGGGTTTGCACAGATTTTAGAGATATTAACGCTGCATGCCCTAAAGATGACTTTCCTCTTCCAAACATGGATCAAATCATTGACTTTACTGTCGGGAGTGGGATGATGTCCTTAATGGATGGATTCTCTGGTTATAATCAGATCAGGATAGCTCCTGAAGACCAGGCTAAAATAGCCTTTATTACCCCCTGGGGTACCTTTTGCTGGAAAGTGATGCCATTTGGCTTAAAGAACGTCGGTGCAACTTATCAACGAGCTATGACCTATATTTTTCATGATATGATGCATGATATCCTACATGATTATGTAGATGATATTATAGCTCACTCTATTATTGAAAATAATCATTTAGATGATTTAAGGAAAGTCTTTAATCGATTACGAGAATATCTCATTCGATTAAATCCAACAAAATGCATATTCGGAGTTAAATCCGGCAAACTATTAGGGGTTTTAGTTTCTTTACGTGGTATTGAAATCGACCCTCTCAAGATTGCGGCCATCACTGATATGCCCGCACCTACTAATATCTCTGAGTTACGAAGTTTACAAGGTAAACTTCAAGCTATCCGTCGCTTCATTGATAAGCTGGCGGACAAAACTGGTCCTTTTCTTAAACTCCTTAAGAAGGATGTCCCTTTTAATTGGGACGCAGAATGTAGAGAAGCTTTTGAACTTCTCAAACAATACCTCCTTAATCCACCTGTGCTTTCACCACCTAAATCCGATCGCCCATTTCTCCTATATATTTTCGCTTCAGATTCTGCCTTAGGGGCTATGTTAGCTCAACTTGATGATGAAAAGCGAGAACGTGCTAATTATTATATTAGCCGAACCTTCATCAATTATGAAACCCGCTACACAACATTGGAAAAACTATGTCTAGCAGTCGTGTTTGCTACGCAAAAATTATGACATTATATGCTTAGTCAAAAAACTTATGTCATTGCTAAATATGATCCCTTAAGGTATCTCATGAGTCGACCTTATTTATCGGGTCGCACAACCAAGTGGGTTCTTGCTCTAAGCGAGTTTGATCTCACATTCATAGGACAAAAGTCTGTTAAGGGTCAAATCATAGCAGATCAATTAGCTGCTGCACCCTTAGAGTCTACCCATCCCCTCATCATCGAGTTTCCAGATGAATGCCTTCAATTAGAGGCAGACCATACCGAACAATGGTCCTTATACTTTGATGGAGCCCGATGCATGAGTGGGGTTGGTGCGGGTATTATTTTAATATCTCCGCAAAAACATCTTATTCCTCTGTCCTTCAAATTGACATTTGCTTGCACCAACAATATTGTTGAGTATGAAGCTCTAATCCTTGGATTACGAGCTGCCCTAGCGCTAAAAATTAAACACCTTTTAGTCTTTGGTGATTCCCAACTGGTTATAAACCAAATTAATGAAGTTTATCAAACCCGAGATGATAAACTGTGCCCATATAAGGCCTATGTTTTACAATTAATGTCTTTATTTGATCAAGTTACCTTAGAAGCTATTCCTCGAACTAGCAACCGTGCAGCTGATGCTATGGCCGCAACTGCATCTCTCCTGCCCTTGGAGTTAGATGACGAATATGCCACTATCATTATTCGTCGACTCCAGGAACCCGCTTCAAATAAGTCATGCTTAGAGCCTTTGGATGTGTTTCTAATCAATGAAACTACTCCCGAACCTTGGTATACAGACATATTTGATTTTCTCCAAAATGGGACTTTCCCTGCCAATTCTAATAGAAACCAACATCGGTTATTACGTCGACGAGCAAGTCGATTCGTAATAATTGGCAATACTTTATATAGGAGATCTTTTGAAGGTATCCTATTACGATGTTTAAACTTAGAAGAGTCTAAATCAGCCTTGAGTGAAGCCCACGATGGATCTTGTGGAGGACACTTTAGTGGTAGTGTCATTGCTAAAAAGCTCCTTCGGATAGGATACTTTTGGCCTACCATGGAAATAGATGCACATGAGTATGTGCGCCATTGCGACAAGTGTCAAAAACATGCTGACCTTGTCCATGCGCCTGCACAAGAGCTGCAAGCTATTTCTTCTCCTTGGCCCTTTTCTAAATGGGGCTTGGATATTATTGGCAAAATCAATCTTGTGTCATCTGATGGACACAAGTTCATCATAACCGCCACTGAGTATTTCACGAAGTGGGTCGAAGCTATGCCTTTAGCTTCCCGCACCGGCACACAATTTTCTAAATTTATTTTTAATCAAATCATTTGCAGTTTTGGAATTCCTGCCAATCTCATCTCTGACAATGGAACTTGCTTCAAAAATAAAGATGTTAAAAAATTATGTCAAAAATATAAGATTCAACATCGCTGGTCCACTCCCTATTATCCTCAGGGTAATGGTCAAGCATAAGCATCTAACAAAACCTTAATCAAAATTCTCAAAATATTAGTCAATAAAACTGCCGTGGATTGGCACATTCAATTATATCCAGCCTTGTGGGCCTATCGAACTAGTGTTCGAACCCCCACTGGAACTTCACCATTTGTTTTGGTATATGGTGCTGAAGCAGTTTTTCCATTTGAATTGGAAGTTCCTTCTTTGGCTCTGCTACTTCAAGATACCGAAGTAGGAGACGAATATCATGCTGGCAGACTCAGTCAGCTGGAACTCCTAGATGAAAAATGCATCAATGCTTTGGAGCATCTCCGTGCATACCAAAACAAGCTTAAAAGATCATATGCTAAAAAAGTTCGTCATCGATCCTTCGAGATTGGCGACCTTGTTTTAAAAGAAAATCAAAAAAATACAAATGCAACTAAGGAACTTAAAGGTAAATTTGAGCCCAATTGGCTTGGACCATACATTATTACAGCTAAATTTGAATCAGGAGCATATAAATTATCTACCTTAGATGGTAAAGAACTTAAAGAACCCATGAATATTTTGCATCTTAAACGTTACTATGCATAAATTTGGCCGTTTCATTCTTGTATATAATTGTTTTCAAAAATTTTATCTTATATTTCTTTCAAATTTATAAAAATCCAAAAACATCAAAAATATTCATAATCATCGAAAATCTTCAAAAACTATCTATTGCATTTATTTAAGGCACTTGTTAAAATTTTTTGCTCAAAAACAAAAATCAAAATAAAAATATAAAAACAGCTATATGCTTGACTCTTTCGAAACCAAAACAAAATAAAGAAGAAAGAGAGAGTCAACATTCTCAAAAACTTTCTCAAAAGTGTTTATCTATATTTTCTTACAATTATTGCAGTTATATGTTTCAAATTATTTTGGATAAATTAGCATTTATTTGAGTCCCTCACTTGCACACTCACAAAAATAAATATCTTGATTTTATCTGGCATGATTACTAATCTCTCTTATATCAAAGTCCACAAAATTCAATTAAATAAAGTTTGAGCATAGAGAATTGATCTTGTTATTTACTTAAACCAAGCACATCTTTTCACAATAAAATGATTATATTTGTAATTTCCATGTTTTGCTACATAGTAGAAGTGATTTCTTGAGCGAAAAGTTTCCCCTGCTATCCTATCATGCACATGGTCTAGAATCTTTGAGAATTGGCAAAAGGACAAGCTCACCCCTACCCAGAATAAAAATCCCTTGCTCTACAGCTAATCCGAGCAAGTATCCCTAGCAAAGAAAAAGAAAAGAAACAGAAAAGAAAAGTTCAAGAAAAAGAGAAAAGAAAAATGTTCTTTTATATCATTACAACAATGTTCCAAGCATTATCAAGCAAAAGAAATACAAAAAGAAAAATAAGCAAAGTTCAAAAGAGAGCAAGAAAGCAATAAAATCCCTTTCCATACCCTTTGAAAAAAAAAGAAGGGTTGATGAGCTTGAATCCCTGGAATTCTCAATTATTCGAAAACTGTGAGGTAAGCCCCATAACAGGTGGTTTGTGCCCAACCTGCTTGGCCTTGGGTAACTCCTAGCGTGGTGATATGTCTGTCACATTAGCGACCTTCTTTTGTACAGACCTATGTCTGCTTATGGATTAGCTAGCTCTTGATAATCCGACCTACATAATAGCCTAGTATGGTTATATGCATCTACATCATGGTTAATGAACACTTATTTGGTTTATTCAAATCACTTGTATCATAGTACCTTGCTCAAAACTGGTAAATGAACAATGCAATTGCACACACATTTGTATTTGAGAGATTTTGTGTATCATTATGATAAGTCAAGATTGGAAATGAACTCACATATGCACATGGGATTCCTTATAAATCTAACTTTTGTCTTTAAAATACTTTGAAATATATTTTTGCAAATTGTTTGGAATGATTCATTTTCTTCTTTCAAGTGCAATTCTTTAGCACAAAGACCACTATATAATACAAAAATCAAAAATTTCTTTCAAAATATACAATCAAAAACATATACATATATATCTGGTTGACTTTCGCGACGATGGTATAGTTTCAAAACCAAAATTGGAATTTTATGCCTAGCGCAAGTCCTCATTTTCATATTTTCTGTTCATCAAAAATCAACCATGCAATAAAACTATCTTTTTTGGATTTTCGCGATGATGGTATAAGTCTATACCTACATATTCTATGCCTAGCGCAAACCATTGTAACAATTTTTATTCCCCATTTATTTAAAATCATAAAAACGTATGACTTAAATCATTATGTTACACAAATTATGCTTTTAAAACGCAAACCCATTTTTATTATTTCATGTCATTATGTCAACCTACAATTTTGCAATGATGGTATAATTCCTAAAGAATTATCCACGAATTTTATCATACTTAGGAATTTATGCCTAGCAAAAATCATTTTAACACATTATTTCATGCACAATATTTCTTATGAAATCTGCAAAACAAACCATCATCATCATCATTTGCACCATTGCACCAAAGTCTTAAGACAGTCTCTTAAGCACTCTTGTTCTTCTAACAATATTTCTATAAATGGGACTAGCTTGACGACCGAGTGAGCAGCGACTCCATGAAATGGTCTATAATAGCGACAATGTCCTTTGAAATTATTGTTAGAAGTCTCTTTTTATTTTTACATTTCATTACAAATCAATTTGTTACATCAGATTATTTCATTTAAAATATTACACGCATGACATTCAAATTATATTCCCAACGACATAATTACATCCAATTATCAAATCAATCAATCAAAACATTAAAAGCATCATAAAAATACATAAGACAAAGTCATATGATCAAAAATATCTCATCTATATATATCACAAATATATATACATCATCAAACCTGGATCGGTATGCCACAATCTGTACCTCGGCATACTCAATCCTCTATCAACAAAATAATAATCATATACAACAATGACAGTCTGTACAATGTCAGTGCAGCCCTCTAGCCTCGAGAGCCCCTCGAGCTCTCTGCCTCATCTCCTCCCCCGCCCTGAGGTGGACGAGGTGGCCCCATCGTCGTCTGTGTAGTCCTCGTCCTCGATCGGGACGTGGTCCTCGATGACCCGATCCTGATCGGATCTGCGATGTTAGCTGGCAGGGGTAGTCTATCCGCCTCTGGCACTAGCTGGAAGTATAATGTCTGGTAAAATGTCAGCTGGGCGATAGCCCATGTCAACTCCCTAGAGCTCGCCCCTCCGCCCCGTGCCCTGAGGCATGCAATCTCATCCCGCAGCTGTGACACCTCAGCTCGGTGGCGTGCAGCCTCATCCTGCAGAGTCTGCACCTGGGCCTGGAGATGATCTCTCTCCGCTCGAAGAGTAGCCATCTCGCTACTCTCTCCTGTGTCGACACCCTTGCCCTTATCGGGCGATGGTGGCCTCTATGGAGATGGGGGTCTCGCCTCCCTCCTCTCCCTCTCTCTCTCGCGTGGCCTCTCCTGTGCCTGTGGCCTCCTCACCTCTCTCCCGTCGTGACCTTGGGCTACCTCCATCACCGCCTGGCACCGCCTCCCTATCCGATGCACAACCGCATGGATCGGACCCTGTGCCCTCGTCATCCGAGGAGGGCGGATGCCTACGTACCAGGCATCGTAGCCATCGGCTACTCCTACGTCGTCCCCATCCACTGGCTGGATGGGGGCATCATCCGTGTCCTGGCTCCAAAACCGCTGCATGTCGGGAGCCCCGCTAACCGTAGTGTTATCCCGGACAGTCCGAGAAAACTCATAATCCCTGAGAGATGGGATCCCCTGCTGTAGACCGAACTGCCTCAAAACTCGGTCGTACCTATGGAGCTCCACCTCTCCCCTCTCCATCCTCAGCCAACAAACTCGCCTAACGCGAGCCAACTCCTGTCCATCCTCGGCCCACCCTGGATGCTCCCTCCATGGCCTCCAGGTGATCTGGTCCGGGACAAGGTCATCTAGTAGCCTCCGGGACATAGGCAGATCTATCCGTCACTGTGCCCCTCTCCGGAGCCACCAGTAGAAGACTCGGGGCCTCTCCCCGTCAACCCCTGTCAGAGGAAGCCCTACCGGCCTCCGCACTGCAATGTGCTCCCAGCACCAAACCTGTAGTAGCGATGTCATAACCAGACATCGGCCGCCCTTGTACACGACCCCATACAGGATCCTGTACAATCGACATAAAACAAAACTGCCCCAAGAGAATCTATAGCCGTGATCCCGCATATCGTAGATCACATCCGCGAGCATCCATGGCACCCTGCACCCGCTCTGGTGGCACAGCAGAAGTCCACCCACTACTCCAGCTAGAACCCGTGTGAGTGTAGATGCCCCAGGCATCTGGCGTAGTGCCTCGATATTAACTCCGCCCTTCTCCAGGGTGAAGCTCGGGTCACCACACAGTCGTCCCATAGCACGGCCCTGATTGGCCGTAGGAGTAATGAGCCGTCCTTGTATGGGGATTCTCAGAATCCTCCATACATCCTCCAAAGTGGGAGTCATCTCCCCTGTAGGTAGCCAAAAACATGAAGAGCCCGGATACCACCTCTCTGCTAGGGCCGTCAGTAGCCCCATATCTGTGGATACTTGTGGCATCTCCGCCACATGCAGTAAGCCGGCTTGAGCCAGCTGATCCCGCTCTGCCTGTGATAGAGCGGCCAAGTCATCTCTCAACCCATCGTATTTCCACTCCCTGCTCTTTAGTAATCCTCTCTGCAAACATAAACAACAAAACAATAAACAATCATTAATCAATAATCAATAAACAATAATGCAAGTTAAAAATTCAATTTTGTGCAATTGATGATATCGCCCACTATTGGACGATATCGTCCCACATTTGAGCATAATCGTCTCCGATTTCGTAGTTCGAAATCGTCCCTAATTTGATGAAATCGTCCCCCTTTCGACGATTTCGCCCTCGGGCGAAATTTCCGAAATTGAGACGATTTCGTCGAAATCGGGACGATTTCGTCCCGACGACGTCGACGGCCCAAAAACGGCCGCGATGCTCAAAAATCACCTAAAAATTACCTACAAAGCATATCAAATTAAATTAAAGCATCCTAGTTAAGTCTAGACTCTTACCCGTAGACCGCGTCGGACCTCTGTCGATCTGTGCGTCGTCTCCACCATTTTTGCTTCAGAGCTCTAAAAACCAGAAAAATGAACAATAAAAATGAATTAGGGTTTTACCCTATTTTTCTTAATTTTATTCAAAAATAATTTTTTGCTTTTTCGCGTTTTTACCTCAAACGTTCGATTTGGGTAAAAACACGGAGGGGGCACCATAGTAAGCTGTCGTACGATTCGACCAAGAATCGTCGCCTAAAAATGGGAATAATTTTTGCTTTCTCGTAGATCGAGAAGAACTCATCTTTAACGCATTTTCTTCGAAAAATTCGCTAAAGAGGGGGCAAAATGTAGCACCCTAAAATTGGCGCAGTAAAATTACAATAATTACATTCACCTTAGTAAATAATTTAAAATTCAAATTTAACCTCCCAAACCGCCCGTTAACCGTCGGGAAATCCGTTTCCCCCTTTTTCGTGCCATTTTTAGAGGTTGTTTTGACCGTTTGACGATATCGTCGCCGATCAGACGATATCGCCCCAGATTTGACGATTTCGTCTGGATTAGGACGTCCAGACGATCTTGTCGCAAAACTGATTTTGCAAAATTAGCTTCTGTTCCAACGGGTCTCCAATCCGGCAGAAGCGTGTCTGCATCGTTGGGACCCTCCCCTGTTGGAGATCTCCCAAATTGGGATGATCTCCAACCTCCTAACTACTCCCCTAAGCCTATTTAATCCTAAGCTATCCCTTTAGCACCCCCCTGGCTGAAATTATCTGCAATTTAACTCCATCTACGCTAAACCATCCCGATTTTTCATTTGCACTGGTCCCATAACAATTTTGTTGCAGGTACATCACCGTTTTTCAGCCGGAGCCAGCACCCATCGTCCCCGACGAACCTGTTCAGATCGGAGGCGAACCTGTCGAATTCGAGGCGATTTCGTACTGATGCGAGACGATCTCGACTGCATTTCATATTGAGGCAATCAGTGCCTGAAGTTTGCGTTTCTCAACCTTCTCTCTGCTATTTTAGTCTGCAAATTAGATAGTTTATTCAGTGTTTATGTTATTTTGCATTTGGAGTTCACCCATTTAGCTTAGATTGCATACTAAGATCATGATTTGTTATTAAAATGTCGTAATCTATTTGAATTATTGTTCATAACTGTTATTCAGTATTCATACAATCATTTGGTGTTGTTTCCCCTTATTAGCACAATAGTATTCGTCGTATTTTGTATCTATTTTTCTGCTTGCAGGTCTCTGACAAATTCATCTGACGAATTCGTCAGATCTCAGACGATTCTGTCAGATCTCAGACGATTCTGTCAGATATCAGACGATTCTGTCGAATTCCAGACGATCCTGACTGCTTCAAACATCAGAATCATCACCAAACATCCGGATCAGGTATTCCTCATTTGCATTCGGTAAATTCTCTGTTTTATGTCTTTAAATCTATTTTTTGTACTCATTGAACTTGCATTTTCATATAGATTAATCTAGATTCATTTGGCCAAACCTAGGATATGAATGCTTAAGGTTAAAAACGAACACATTAAAACACATTCCAAACCTAGGCGTGGAAACTGCCCTTAAATGTTTCCTGGTGAACCCACCATCCGTCGAAAAATCATCAAAATATACCTCCCTTGAGAGGCGGGACCTTCGCAAAGTCCTCTCAGTCCGAGGTACCGCGACATCCTTTTCCCATCCTCCTTCCGGGCACGGATCCAATAGCCTGAAGGTAGGGATGCGAAAAATTTGGAGCGATACAATAGGTATTGTATATTGATAGACCAAAAAATATAAAAAACAAAAATGATGGAAAATGTAGTTACTTTTATACATAGGCTTGATTGTTTTAGAAAAATAACAATAATTACAAAAAAATAGTCCTACCAAAATTGTAGCCTCAACCACTTTTATTAGACCTCCCTCACATGCCATGGACTATGAAATTCACACCTACAACTACTTTCTATAGTTACCCCTTTATCTTCTTTATAAAACTCTCATTTTATTTAAAGACTAATGCCTAACTAACTAAAGAAATATGTTTTATTCCCACTCTTGTAAACACAAGTGCTACATATTGATAATCACAAAAAGATAGCAAACACATATACAAATAATGGAAAATATGGTTACTTTTACACATAGGCTTGATTTTTTTTTAAAGTAATAGCAATTGCAAAAAAAACAACCTTTTCAAACTTGTGGTCTCAATTGCTTTTCTCACAACACCCTCACATGTCTTGCACTATGCAATTCACATGTACAATTGCTTTCTATAGTTTCCCCTTTAGTCCCTTTGTACAACTCTTATTTTATTTTAGGACTAACGCCTATCTAACCTAGACCATCCAAACATATGATCAATTTTGTTATGAAATGGTTTCCATTAAAACATTAAATTTCTAGACTATCAAGAAAAAGACAGGTTTGAATCTTGCTAAGTGATAAATGCATAATTTCCAAGTTGTTGTTATACCATTATATGGTCCTAATATAATATGAGTTAGGCTCATTTCAATCCTATGAAACAAATTTAAAAAAAAAATATATATATATATATATATATATATATATATATATATATATATATATATATATATATATATATATATATCAACCTTATCACCTCCTTTGTACGATACAATTTAGTTACTAGTATGTTTTTAATTGCATTTAAAATATATAACAACTTCAGTTAATTTTGAAATATTTTTAACCTTGGCTATTCTTTTTAAGAGGAAAATATTTAATTCTATTATTCAATATTACATGCTATTTGCATGAAAGGGGTAGTCCCCACAAGAATACAATGGCGAAATAAAGATAATCTACAAACACCTTGCCAACCACCAGATTTAGAGGACTACCATGAATATGGTCTATGATATAGAAAAGGGATCACAAAAATTATATGTCAACATATGATAAGACCACTACCCTAAACACTACCCTTGGTTAAAAATATGCAACATATGATAAGACCATTACCCTTGATCAACAAAATGCCACACATGATAAGGCCACTACCCTTATGATATGTCCACATGATAAAAATATTCTAAGGGACCAAAAGCTTTAATACAAGATGGAGTACAGTATACAACTCTATTTCCTTATGGATTCAAGCCTGGAACCTCCTCTTTAAAGTTCCAAAGTCTTAAGAACATCCAAGAAAAATATTTTTCAACGAAGTCAAAAATAATATAATCATGTACATTTTTTATAGATAGATAGGTATTAACGTGAACAACGGAATTCCAATCATGGAATAACAAAGTCAAAAGACTAACCATACTTTTATCATCTTTTTTTCAGTGTTTTTTTTATTGCGTAAAAAACATCTAATAAATTTTTGATATACTTTTAAATGAAAATTTAATTAAAAATATCTAACATATATATATATATATATTTGGTTACATAGATGAATTGGTTACAATCACAATTTTTAGTAACTGTTAGCGTAGTTGACAGGGTTCAAACTATTAGCGAAAGCTTCCAACACATCCACCATATCGTTAATGGTAACCCGACGTGAGATGGGGACCGTGGGACGCAGATCAATTTTTTAAATAAACATAATTTTTTTTTGTAATATTAAGAGATGGGGGTTTTGACTAGAAATCTCCCAACCTGTTACAACAACTCCACCGGGGAGACACACACCCACCCCCTCACACACACCACAGTTTTAACCTTGGACCTCCTCGAGAAGAGCCAAATCCTAAATCGTTGCACTACACCCTAGGTGCTAAACCTTATTAAGGAAAAATTACAATTATAACATTTAAAATATATTATATTAAGAAATTATTGTTTATATGTGTTTTGAAACTTGAGAACCATACCCATTTAAATAGTAATGTATATGTAGTGCCCCATGGATTTGAATTTCTATGGTGTATAATTCCTTACAATGAAACCCACTCTTCCCCTTTATTTTATGAAATGCCTTGCTAGCCCATAATTTGTCAAATTTATTGTTATTACTATTATTATTTGAGAAATCTTTTATATATAATAAAAAAATTTAAATATTCATTTTATTTATTTTTAATTAGTTGAAATAATATATTTTTAATAATTATTAAAAGAAAAAATTCAACTTAACATAAAAACAATAATAATAATTTTTAAATGTAGCACCTGGGGTGTAGTACAATGGTTTGAGCTTTGGCTCTTTTTCGAGAGGTTCAAGGTTCAAACCACGGCGTGGGTGAGTGTGTGAGGGGGTGGGTATGTGGTGGATTTATGTTAAATTCTCTATTGATAAGTACAGCTCTCGGATTTACGAGAGGTCATGGTTGGGAGGAGACTGCTCAGCCGTGTCCGTTGGTCATAGAGGTTACTCACAATAACCAAATAAAAAAAAATTGAAATGTATTTTAAGAATTAGCAAATTTTAAAAGCAACTTAATATAGTATTAATAGCCATATTATATAAACAACATAAAAATGGTTGTAAATTAAATCTTGCAAATATTAAATTATATATTATTTTTTTTTTTTTAAATTGTGTATCAAATTAAAAAATAAATTATTTATATAAATAAATAGTTTTAATAAGCTATCAGTGGTTTTTATTGGTGCCACTTCCATGAAAATATCAAAATATTGTATTTTCTATTATGTTTATTTTTGCGGATTTGCGCTCAGTGCTGGTGTTCTAGCATTAGGCCTATGGAGTTTTTTGTGTTTTGGGTCTTCCAAAACTGTGTGTGTTTTTCCCTAGGCAGGAAAACATTTTTCAAAAGAAAAAAAATATATTTTTTCAGATTGATTTTTACAAATGGTCCAGTGTTGTTTTGCGGACAACCCTGGTTTGGTTTATGGATGGACGTGTGCTGATTTTTGGATGGTCCCATTTCCTTTGTGGATGATCTAGATTCATTTGTGGTTGGTCCTATTTTGTTTATGGATGGTATTAAACTGTATTGTTTCACTCTTTTTTCAGGCCTTCTAAATATGTGAGGTTTTCTCTTGTACAGGAAAACCTTTCTCATTTTATGTGTAAATGTGAGGTTTTCTTCTGAGCAAAAAAACCCTTTTCAAATTTTTTGTCCCTGTGAGGGCTTCTCTTCTTTGCCTGTGTGGCTTCCTCTCTTGATCTTGCGTGGGTTTTTTTTGTGTTTTAGCTATTTTTCTCCATTATATCCCTAAGGGTGTGTTTCTTTGGATTTTTTACTATTGGGAACTCTTCTTCCAACCT
Organism: Wollemia nobilis; assembly: GCA_028583015.1. Classification (NCBI taxonomy): domain Eukaryota; kingdom Viridiplantae; phylum Streptophyta; class Pinopsida; order Araucariales; family Araucariaceae; genus Wollemia; species Wollemia nobilis. The sequence continues at coordinate 3,268,544 of JAQPPZ010001273.1, read as the reverse complement.
TCATATTTTTTAAAATTTTAAGGGATCCTTTCAAAACCCCTCTTACCAATCAAAAAACAAATTATGTTAATTTAGACTATATCAAGATTTGCTTTCTATTAAATATATTATCCATCTCTCTGTCAATGAGCTAAATATTTCCTATCTTATTCTTAATATCATTTTTGTTAAGAGATAGAAATTCCCTTATCCATTTTTCTTTGAAAAATTAAAATTAGCCAAGTTCAACATCATCCCCATGATTGATTAATTTATCACCTATGATACTTCCTTATTTTTATATATATTGATATTTTCAAGATGTTCCCCCTATTATTAAATGACCAACATCATAAATAATACCATTTTTGATCCAACCCCCTCATACTTATTTTATATCAATAATAATATGTGAATCTCACTCAATTCAAATATGTATAGATCCTTTTTCCATGACCATATTTATCCTTGTAAGAAATACCCTATTATTTGCATAGTTGTTTGTTGAAGTTATATATGACTATGAGGAGGTGAGGATAATTTTCTCTTGATTAATAAACCCTCTTGGGATTTTCTATTTTACTATGAGTCAATGTAGATATTTTCAATTAACACAATTATTGTAAATTACACTTACATGTGTATCTTCAATCCTAAAATCAAGCATCTGGCATATTTTTTCACACTTAAAACTTATCTTGATGAGAATAATGCCTATAAATATACTCAAAGGAGGGAAACAATACCGATTCAAAATTTAATATGATTTTGAGATTTATTTTTGAAAATTCTATTATTCCTTTGAAGCCACAAATTCCAACAAATAATGGTAGAACCATTCCTCTATGTAATATTTAATGAATTTTAGCTTTGAAACAATGTTTCATCAACTCTTCTTACATTAATAGCATACCTCAATACATTATCATTTTTTTCAAAAAATGTATTCCCATATTTTAGAAGCAAAGGAATAATGAAAATGTCTATTATATCATTTAATTTATAGTAGTTGTGTATTTGATTCAGAGGCTACTATAATGGTGATGCCAAAGGTTTTGTATGAATAAATAAAACTATCCTACACTAATGCTATTAGAAATCCAATCTAGATGGACAATGCCTAGGTTATGGTTATGGGAGTTCTAAAGGATTTGATCATGATCATGACAAAGCACAACAAGCTATTGGTATTATAGGAAGTTATAGTAGTTGGTCTTCCTATACATTTTAGAATGTTACTATCTATATAATGGACACATGGGTTGTTTGGATATGAATACTTTGCATTGGACTATACTCATATGAAGGTACATTTAGATGAAAAGATTATTTAATTTGAAAATAAACCCCCTGCTATTACTTGTTACATAGGTTGGATGAACATGACATAGTAAACTAGAATTAATTGCCTAAATTTATGGATGATAAAATATTAGAATATGATCAAATTTCTAATATAGATATGATTACTAACATTAGTCAATATGATGACTCAAATGTGGGCTTTGAAGAAGTTGAGCTAGAAAATTATCTGATATTTGAAAAACCTACTAGTATCCTAGCTCGAAGTACCCAATAGGCATAAGGGTCTAATAATATAGAATATCTTTATGATTCAAGAACCATGAATTTATCCAATGTAGGCCTCTAATTCATGGACCCACAAGGTGTGCAAATAATTGTTTTTATATAAGTTGGTATTCAAGCACAACAATAATATGGTGACATATGAAGGATTGTGCATTGGTTTGAGAAAAGGTAAAAATATTAGAATCAAGAATCTCAAGGTATTTGGAAAATCCAAGCTATCCATAAATTAGGTTAATTCATAATGTACCCCTAAGAACAAATTTCTTGAGTCATATAAGCATTTGGCCTAATATTTATTACTAGTCTTCAACACATATGAGATCAAGAAAAATCCTTAGGAGTTAAATACCAAGACAAATGATTTAGCTTCCATTGCAATAGTATTTTATATTTTATTTGAAATTTTGGATTAAAAAAAAGAGTTAGAGGTGGTTTTCGGGCCTGCAGTACCTATATATACTTACCATTTGAAAAAAATTAATACTGACAAGAAAAATATCAAATTTCTTGTGAGAGATTCTCATCATTTTGAAAATACAAATGAATACCAAGGTGACATCAAATATGGGGTAATTAAATTATAAATAAATAAATTATCAAAAATAATGATTGTGATGGATATCTTATTCAATCTAGATAATAGTGCAAAGAAATCCAACATCGAAATAAAGGATTCCTCCTACACCCTTTCAATGTTTTCAAGGAAAAAAATTAATACTAGGTATACACTACACTAAAAAATATATTTCTCTTCAAAGATTTCTATGGGAGGTACAAAGATATCATTTCCTATTCCTATGAGGATTTTGAAGGTGTAAAATAGAAACATCAAATAAATTACCATTAAAATAGAAGTTTGTGTGAAGCCTATTAGGTAGAAATAGAGGTCTATGAAACCCAACATAGAGGTATCCATGAAAAGGGAGCTTGAAAAAAAACTATAGATACAAGTCATCATCGTAATAAAGTACTTTTCTTCGGTAGCCAACCTTGTACTAGTGCGAAAAAATTGATAGCATCAAGTTGTGTGTAGATTTTACAAATCTAAATAGATCATAAATAAAGGATCACTACTCTCTACCTATTATAGATCATATTTACAAAAAGTGTACAGATCACAAATTTATTATTTTTTCTTCTCAAGGTACAATCAAATATGGGTCAAGGATGACGATAAACACAAAAAAAACTCTACAACCAAATGAGGAACATATGCCTCTCAAATAATACCTTTCAATTACTAAATATGATATCCATGTTCCAACAAGCTATAGGCTTTGCATTTTTAGAATTATTTGGTGATATCATTCTTATATAACTTTATGACTTAACTATATTTTTATAATAACTAAGCAAACATGTTCAACATTTGGAATCTAACTTTTAATGGTGTAGATAGTATGGTATCTACCCAAACCCTAAAATGTCCTCTTTTATGGTGCAAGAAGGCAAATTACTAGGACATGTGGTGTTTAAATGTGCCCTATCCATAGATTCCAATAGGATAAAATCAATTCAAGATCATTCCTTACACACATCCATCAAATATATCTTATCCTTTCTATGTCAAATCTAGTTTGTAGCCAATTTTAAAACTAATTTCACATAGCTATTTAGCCTAATTACCAAAATGCTAAAAATGTTACAACCCTAATGTGCATCAAATATGGTAGAAAATTCTTCCAAGGCAAAATAGATACCATCACCAAAGCCCAAGTCCATTTCAACCCCAATTTCTCCAAATACATTAGGCTCTATGTGTTTGAAATAGATGAAAGCATTGTTATAATACTAAATCATAAGAATGATAAACATGAGGAACATCTAATTTCCTTCATCAATCAAGTCATAACTAATGATAAAAGTACACATTACTGTTGAAAATGTATTATCCATGATGAAATCCCAATCTATCTAGGAGGCATGTATATTCTATTCATCAAAATTTCCTTCCTTTCATAATCAAGTGCTACTCCTATACTAGTAAATATAGTTACTTCTCATCACACATTTTTCTTCTCATGGTCCCTCTTGTTGTTTCATTTTGATTGATAAAATTGCTAATATGTCAACTTACTATAAGAAAATCTAGGTACTACCTATTCCAAAGCAATATGATTTTCTTTATATTTTGTCCTAATTTTTAATTTGTTTTTGTACATGGTGAATTAGAAGAAAATAGTATAGGATGAATAAATAAAATCTAAGAGTTTGATATATAAATAAGTACCACTATGATAATCTAGGGAATACCTCTATGGAATATTGTAGTGTCTTCCCATAAGAGATTAGATAAAACTAGTGGAAGAAATAGAGTTTAGTGACTAAACAATATGGATGGGAGGTACCGAAAGGTACATGATAATTAGACAAGTTCTAGAAGGATTAACACCAAAGAAAAGGGTTCATTTGAGGTAAAATACAATACACTATGCATGGATGGATGGTGTACTTTTCAAAAAAGGATACAATGGTATCATGTTGAGATGTGTTAAGAAGGAAAGAATAGATGTCATACTCAATGAATATCATGATGAAGGAGGTTATTACTCTATACAAACCACATCATATATGATCTTGAGATTAGGGTATTATTTACATACCATTTTATGTAATTGCTTTTAGTGTGCTCAAATTTGGTTGCATTGTGAAATAGGGTTCCTTTCTAGGTTCACCTAGCCTTTTTTAGAGGTCTTAGACCATCTGGTTTCTCTTCTCTAGTTCTTCCATTGCACACATTTTGGCCCTTGTTATAGATTTAGGTTGGATTTGTGGCTTGTTAGATACTATATTGCTTCCTCTATCAAATATCATATATACTTTAGGAAGGAATGAGGTACAAGAATATTGGCTTGTTGCTAGTGCTTCAGTCTCTAAATAAGATGTGGATGCTCAAGGGGGAATTGTTCCAATGTATGTTACCATGGATGGTTATGATATTTCTCAAGGATAGAGTTTATTATGGTGGTTATTTGTTGGTGAATAGTACCAAGAAGAAGACTCCTCCATATAGTCATTTTATATGGGATCCATTTCCCTAGTAGGGTTGGGAGGTAGTTATCATAATAGGATTAGGAGTAGAACCACTTGCTAGTTATGGCTCTATGCCCAATCAATATATTGATTGACCAAAAATTTAGGTCTAGGATATCCATTATAAGAAGGTATTGAGTTCTAGTATTGAAACCTTTGGGTGTTTTATTGCCTCCTCATAGACATCTCATTGATGGCTATCTTAAATAGAATTTTTATTGCTTAAAATTTAGAGTTATCTAAAATAGAGAGAACTTGAGTAGTAAGGGGAGTAGGTATTTTAGGTATGACCAATATTTATTGAAGGGATATTGGATGAATTATTTGAGGAGACTATTATGGAATTTGAAAATTGGGATACAAAGGAATTGGGGGCCTAGGAGCGAGCCTTCCAATCTATATCAAATCATGTTCAACATGGATGGCTATTCCATAGGCATATGGTAGATATTTCCTTCTCTAGCCTTAATCATCAAGGATATTTCAAAATCTAAGGCCTTCATATAGTAAATAAGCATCATACTTAGTAGAGGATGAATATCATCAAGTATTCTATACCATGCCATAAAAAATTTGAGATTGAATTCAATGATAAAATCCATTGGTTTCTTGTTTATGGTTGACAATTACTCCAAGACAAAAAATCCATCTACCTTCTCTATGAATCATTTCACAAATAAGGCAACACAATTATTGGATTTTTATATAGATTTTCATAGGTCCCAATGTCCAAGATATTGAGTAGTCTCAAATATAAGAGTAATTACTATATTAAATTACCAAAATAATGAATTTAACATTCATACCAATAATAATATGAATAAAATGGTCAATATCATTCATGTAATAACAAGAAGAAAATTTTACATTATATTGCTCAAATTGTATATAAGCTTCTTTGTATGATGCTTGAAATACAAATATTCCTCAATGATACATTACATGGAGCTTTATATCTATAATATAGCCTTACAAAGATGACTCTTCAATACTTGACTATTGATCTCCTCACATATTTGGGAGATGCATATTTTCCTATTCCACACATAAGATAAGTCCTCTCATGTTTTATGGCTTCTCATCTTGTCACTTGTATACATGACCTTGGATCTCTATTTGCACACTTTATTATATGACACTTGCATACTTTACTATATGACACATTGCGTACTTCTACACACTATATTACAAGACAGTTGTGCACATTCTAACTCTTCACAGTTACACACATAATTACATGATATTTGTACATTTTCTACACATGAAAACTTACATAAAGAGGAAATATAAATCACATGTCTAAACTATAGACTTAGACCCTAATCTATTACATATTTACATTTGTACCATAAAGGTATAATGGAGGGTACATTAACATGTACCAAAAAATGTAATATTCTCCAACACTCCTTGTATTACATTATTTGGTTAATGAAGACTTAAGTCTTCAATATCTGATTCTTGGATTTTTTCTTTCTATTATAGCTTTGGTACTATTCAAAATTTTTGAATTTAATTGTCTTCTTGTGTTCATCCATTGTCCTTGTTTTTTGTCTCTAGTAGACAATATTGGACTATGTTTGATACTATTTACTCGTATTTCTATTATACAATGTCTTCAATCTGTTGTCTTCGCCTATTGTCTCTAGTAGACAATATTTCTTCTTGTTTCCTATCTATTTGAGAAATCAAGAAATTCAAAATTAGTTCGTTCTTCAAGAAAAATATGTTTTAGTATTTCTTCTACGAAGTCCATTATATCTTAGAGAAAATATTCCATCTTTCTTGGAACCTATGGCCTCTATTCTATTTTGATTTTTGGTAATGCATTTTATATTTCCATTCACATACTTGAATTTCACTATTCTTCCTATTTCAACTAATTAAACAACTAAGATAAGATTAATGGCTAATCATGGAACATATAAAACACCACCTAGCATAAAATCTGAAAATGTCATGCTAGGTATCACTTTTCCAGCTCCTTGAACCTAATAAATCTTATTGTCTGCTATTTTTAGTGGAATATTTGGTTTAACTTCTAATGAGTCAAACCAATACAAATCTCTAGTCATATGATGACTGACACCTAAATATATATACCATGTTTCTTTTCTTGTTTGCATGTTTTGATGCATCTAAGTGATCTAGTTTCATTCTCTTGATTGAATATTTGAAATCTTCCTCTCATGGGATTTGGTCCTTTATATGAATTTTGAAAATTTCTCCTATTATAAGAATGTTGTGATGCACCCATTCTTCTTTTCCATCTATCCATTTCTTCAATTATCAAAGTTTATAATTTTGTAAATTAAGTAATATGATTTTTCAAATCCTTCGAAGTAGAAGTAATTTTGGCTCCAAAATTTTTAATTTGTAAATTTTAAATCAATCAACTAATCAAGTTGCAAAATCAAGTTTTGCAAGTTTTCAAATTTTAATTTCTTTTTGGAGTAGTATTCTTTATTCCTCTAAATTTATTAATAAATTCAAATAAATTTGTAAATTAAAAAAATAAAAATATTGAAATCCTTTTTGAAGTAGAAGACCTTATGTCTCCCTAGTAATTTAAATTTGACAATTCTCTTAAACAATCAAATATAAAAAATTCTAAATTATTTTAAAAATCTATTTAAATTTGAAAACCTTTTCTCTCCCTAATTATCAATCAACAATTGTCTACTTTTTAACTTTTTCAAAAATCTATTTTAGAAGTCAAAAGCCTTTTCACTCTAATCATTAGTTAAAATTTCAATAAAGTTAACTTCTCTTAAACTTTATCAAATTTCAAAAATCTCAAAATTCAAATCATGAGCTAAAATTACGTTTTAACCTTATAACTCCAATATTTGAAAAACGGGCTAAATATTTTATCCAAAATCCTCACCTTTTCTCATGTGTTAGCTTTAATGCATGTTGTGCTACTCTTGTTAGGGTGTTATGGAAATTTTATCTCTAGGCAAATGACACATCTCAAATTATAGTTACACCATGCAAGTCCAAGGAATGTTAGTACAATTACTCAAGACTTTGCTTTGACATTGATGCTTCATCTATCTTCAAAGATGTATTGCACTCTCCTCTCACTTTAAGCATTGTTCTACTACACACTTATATTTTTAGTTAGATCATTATTATGTTGTTACACATTGCTCCTTTGTTGGAATATATTCCATTATTTGGTACATGCCAATGTACCACCTTGGGTACATCTTTAGTTTAGAAATTTCTATTAGATTAAGATTTGAGTATTTACTTTATGTAATGTAATAAATGCACAACTGTTAAAATATGCAATGATGTAAATGTGCATGTATTCCACATGTATATGAGTCATGGGTATATGAAATTCCAAGGGATATATCTCCCTATATATATGTATTTGATAGAGTGAAGTGAGGGAGGTTCATTAGAGGTTCATTATAGGATTATTAGAGTATCATTTGAGTATCATAGAGGATGGTAGAGAGAAGCATATAGAATATGAAAGTATATACAATGTAGATCTTGCATGAATTTTGGACTGTTTGAGACCTCCATTATATTACATTGTATTATTTTCATGAGCTTTTATTAATGGTTAATTTCTGAGTTATTGTAAAATTTTATCATATATTTGTCTTGAATATTATATTACCATTATCATATAGTTAGAATTGCTTGCTCATTTTAAATCTTGTGGTTGCATTTCCTTAAATATATATCATCAAAAGCTAGTAGTGGTATCATAGCACAAGGTAGATTGATAGGCAATAGAGAGATTTGAAAGAGATATTCAGAGGATATAGGGAGAGTTCATTTCCAAAAGTTTAAAAAATTTTGGAATTGCATTTTGGATAGATTCTTTCCACAGAGTTGCAAAAACACTCATGAGGACTAGGACTCAACAATTATTCCACTAGATTGATAAATCAACTAGTGAAGATTCATTATCTCAAGATTTAAATATTTTTCATTAAAGCTTCCTACAAGAGCTAGGAAGAACATCTTATTTGGAATATTTCATGTGCTTGAAGCAACAAGATGAAGATTGAAGATCTTGGAGGCTTAAGGAAAATGTCCCATTATAGGATTTGCAGATTGAATATTGAGAAAAGTGAAAAAGGTCAAAGGAACCTTATTGAATATTGAAGGAAGAAGAGACTCAAGGGGAAGAGTCTCAGAGAATATTGGAGATTGGAGATCAAGGAGGCCTAGGAAGAAGGTTTCTATAGAATATTAAAGATTGTAGATTATAGAGTGAAATAAAAAGAAAGTAGCTCTATAATGAGGATACCCAAGAGAAATATCCCATTAAAGAACTTCCTAATTTGGAAGATTGAATATTGAATATAAAGGACTAGGAAAATTCCTATTGAAGATTTCAAAAGGTGCAAAAATTAAAGACCCAAGAGAAGAGGTCTCAAGAAAATTTGGAAGGAGAAATAAGTATAAGGCTAGGAAAGCCCATTTTGATAAGATTTATAGCAAGGATAAATTCTAATAAAAGGATTTGGGACAATTTTCACCTATCCAACAACAAGCCTAAAAAAGAAGGATTTGTCAAGAAGTTTACCAAATTTTGGAAGAGACTTTACTAAGACCTCAAGACATTCATATTATTTAGAATAAGGCCACTAAATAGTCCAATATTGAAGTCAAAATTTGACAAGGAGGTTGAAGGAGAAAGGAACTAGAAGAAGCCATCAGAAATGAGAAATTTGAAGATTACCATTGAAGGCTTAAAGGCTGATTTGCGAAAGAAGATATTGTTGGTTTTGCAACATAAGTTCAATATATTATTGAGCATAATTTTAAGAGGAAAATAAAGCTATGAATTGAAGGATTTTCCTATCAAATTTGAGAATATTAAGGATAGCATATCTGATGCACCTTGCTGGAGCCAAAACTTGTGAACCGTATGCCCGTTTGCCTTGAAATTTAACAAGTGGTTCCATGTGTTTTTTTTGCATTAGGATGATCTTTGATCCTCTTGAACCTCCAAAAATCATGTTTTCAGGACCTAAATCCGACATCTAGTGCCCCAAATTAGATTTTAGAATAGGTTCTCGAGTTTTTTAGGTTTTTTTGGCTGTTAAAAGTTTATTATATTTTGTTATACCTTAATTTGAGACCTAATATTTTAAATTAAGGTTCATTATTATAATAGTGATGTGTGCACCAAATTTGAGCTCAATACGACTCATTTCTATTTTTCACATTTTTTAGGAAAAAGATCTATTTTTAGCAGTTTTAGGAAAAAGACATTTTTAGGGTTTCTTTGGTTTTTGGTTGCTATATGATGGATTGTAATATTTTGTAGAAGGGGTGTGAATTTAGGAATGATAATAATATCAATTGGTAGTTTTCTTCCATTATTGCATTTGTGTTATGTGATTGGAGTCCATTTTGTTGGTCTCTTGTAGCTGAGTTTACACCAATATCGAAGGAGAAATTAGTTGTTTTAGAGTTTGAAAATTTAAGAGTTAAGGATAGCAAAAGGGAAGAAATTTGGGTAGCACTAATAGATGCAAATTCTAGGGTCCCAAAACAACAATTTGAAGGAAAATAGGCGGTATTATAAGTTACAAAATAGAGGATTTTAGAGCAGCAAAGCACAAGGAGTTGAAGCTGCAAAGTTTACAAATCCAAGGCAGCAAATAGGTGAACCAAATCACCAAGAAATATTGCTACAAGGAGGTCAAAATAAGGTTTGATAATTGGTGTTATTAAAGTTTCTTATTCAAGTATTATTTAAGTTCCTTGAAAACACCATATTAAAGTTATTAAAGGTAGCAATAAGGATTTTTATTTTAAAGGTTTTCAAGTTAAGTAATGAGGTAGCATTATCATATTGAAACTTACAAAATACATCAACACAAGTTAGTGTTATAAGTTGCTTAAAAGGAGAAATAAGGAGAAATAGATAGTGCTTAATACAAGTTATTTCTAAGAGCTATCAAAGTGCATTGATATTAAGAAAGAGAAGGAAGAATAGTGCATAAAAATAAGGTTGAGTTAGAGTGTCAAAATATACCATTAAACACAGGTAAATCTATAGCAAGTCTTGGTGAAGAGAAGCCACCAAAGGAGCACTACAACCACCAAGAAATAGAGAAGGTGCCACCATACTAAAGACAAGAAGGGAAGCTACAAAAGAGACTAAAAATATCTTAAAATTTTGGTGCAATAAAGGTACTTTATCCCAGCTTAAAACATATTTATTTCTAGTTTATAATAGCACCATATTTGTCTTCTCTAAAGTAGCAAAAGGAAGATAAAAGTTGAAGTGTCTTAAGACACCAAAGAGGCACAAAGGTTGCAGTCATTAGTGGTAGTATTATCAAGTTTAAAGAAGAAGCTATGAAGTGAAGGAAAAATATCCAACTAAGAGCTCAAAGTTATCTCATTCAAGGTGTCTAAAGACACCAAATAGGGTGTCATAGTTGCAAGAAGGTAACACCCACAGTGAAAAGAAACTTGCAGCAAGAGACCTACAACAAGATATGAAGACTAAGCAAGGATGAAGGTGCAAGTAGCAAGGAAAATAACACAAATAACAAGTGTTACCCAAGTGAAAGAGGATAGAATCTTGGCCGAATAACCACCAAGGAAAGGAGCATCGAAACACCACCAAAGGAGGAGCCACCTTCATTGGAGAGGAGCCACCACCATATATTGGAGATCAAGAAGCACATTTTTGTTACAAGAGAAGACCAAAAAACTTGCAAGGAGTTGGAAAGTATGTTAAGGAAGAGAAGGGAACATTGAGCGCTAGGTTACATGTAAGAGAAGAAGTCACCACTTGTCATAGTGAGTAAAGGAATCATATGCCATTTGGCACAAAGGAGAAGAGCACCAATGAATTCTTAGTAATGCCTTAGGAGGGAATATATCATTCAAGTTTGAAATAATACCTGTGCTTGCACCACCTAATATCAACAATCCTTAGTAACACCCCATACAAGCAAGGAGGGAATAAATCATCATTATTTCAATGTCCAAAGGTTGAAATAATACTTGCACCACCTAAATCAACATCTTCTAAATATTACAATGTCTTTGCGCCACCTAATAGGGAAGAATGATGTCCAAGGGCAATGTAAATTCCATGTGGCATGCAATCCAAAGGGAGATAGTGAAGTATTAATAGCCCAATCCTGAAGAGTGTGTGCATATCAAGCTTCCAAGGTCAGAGAGCATTGAAGTGGAGAAGAGAACAATCTAAAGTAAAGAAGTGTGCCATAGAAAGAGGTGCAATTAATGCAATAGTGTCATACCTTGAAGTCTGAGGAGAATACAACATTTGAATAGTTTGAAAGTGTAGTCAAAGGAGAATCCAATCAGCATGTAGCGCCTCACATCAAAGGTATATTGACATTCAATTAATATTTGCTTTCCATCAATTTTAAGGAGACATAAGGTCTATTATTCCTAAGGTTAAGTTTAACTAATCATTGCATGGAGATATAAGGAAATTACAACCTTAGATAATTCATTGATGGATTAGAAAGGCAATTAAAGTAAGGAGATTATTACTTTAAGAGTTTTTTCAAAATTGCATTATTTGAGATTCAAGTATCAAAATATTTGCAAATTATTAAACTAGGAGATATAAGGTTTTCTACCTTGAAATTGAAGCATTATTTTATAAATATTATCATTTTCTAAATTTCTAATTAGGGATATATAAGGAGTTCAACACCAAATTAAATATCTTGAAATTTAGAAACCATATCATTGAGAATTAAAGGATATAGGAAGCAAAACATAGAATTGCTTGAAAGTTGGAAATTATTGTTGATACTAGTCTCTTATACAAATTGAAGGGACAAAAGGAATCCAACTATAGGGTCTTGGAAAATAGAGAACATTATCAAATTGAAAGTGCATTAAAATATCAATAGGGAGAAATAAGGTGAAATATAGAAGTTGAACATTATATTAAAATTATCATCAAAACATTAGGGATTCAACTCAAAAGGAAATTTAAAGAAAGCTAAGCACTTTATCAAGACCATAATATATTCAAAACACTAGGGAGTCATAAGGTAGACAACATCAACAGTTTCTTGAAAATTAAAATATTATACCAAAATTATTCCTTTTTTAACAAGGAAAATCACTTCAAAAGGAACTATGGAAAAGATTATTAAGTATACAAGATTCAAGGAATCAAAATGGTTTAGAGACATACTTGATTCTAGAAATGATAATAAGAAAAATGCAATTAGAAGAGAAGAACCAATATGGTTTAGAAATATTTTTGAGAACTCACAAACTAATGGTTTGGCAAAAGTATATTCTTTAGAAATATCTTCCAATGACATGATGAAAGGAATTGATGACAATGAAGATATTGAGAATAAAATCAAAAACCATACTCAAAAGGTAGAAAAGAATATTGATCAGAAAGATGTTCTACAAATTTATGAAAGAAGTAAAGATAGAATAGCTTCAATTGTACACAAATGGTTTGACTATTTCATCAAGGAAATGGATGAACTTGATTCTCCTAAGACAAGTAACAAAGAAGTTGGGATATCTTCACAATGCACTTATTGCAACAAATTTGGTCATGAGAAAGCAAACTATTGGAGTTTCCATCCATGTAAATATTGTGGAGGAAAATATCATTCATCTTTCTTCTGTTACTATAAAGACAAGTACTATAAAATATTTGAAGAGAAATTAATATTCATATTATATTGTCTCTTTCAAGTTCTTATTTCAGAAGCATCTACTAACAATGAATTCAAGTTTGAAATTTTTGAAGAACAAGGAGACAGGTCATTCAGAGAACCAAAGGAAATAAAATGGATCAATTCTGATCCACTTATGACTTGCAAGATTATGAGATCTCTAGTTCATCAAAGATACTTGGAAAACTTCAAGGACAAATATTTTACCAATCACTTTGAAATACCGAAAAGTAGTGGAATGAAGAAGACAAGAAAATACAACATGAAGACTAAACCAAAAGAAGAAGGACCTAATCGAGATGAAGATCATTCGAAATATGAAGACCCATATTGAAGACTAAAGTCTTCAATACCCAAATAATGTAATACATGGGGGTGTTGGAATATATTACATTATTTGGTACATGCCAATGTACCACCTTGGGTACATGTTTAGATTAGGAGTTTGTCTTAGATTAAGGTTTGAGTATTTACTTTATGCAATGTAATAAATGCACAAGTGTTAGAATGTGCAATGATGTAAATGTGCATGTAGTCCACATGTACATGAGTCATAGGATTATATTAAAGGCCAAGGGATATATCTCCATATATATGTTCCTTTGATAGAGTTAAGTGAGGGAGGTTCATTATAGGATTATTAGAGGATCATTTGAGTATCGTAGAGGATGGTAGAGAGAATAATATAGAATAATAAAGTAGATACAATGTAGATCTTGCATGAATTTTTGGAGTGTTTGAGACCTCCATTATATTACATTGTACTATTTTTGTGAGATTTCATTAATGGCTATTTTCTGAGTTATTGTAGAAGTTTCTCATATATTTTTCCTACATATTATATTGCCATTATCATATAGTTAACATTGCTTGCTCATTTTAGATCTTGTGGTTGCATTTCCTTAAATATATATCATCAAAATATAATATCCTTTCCCTTATCTAGCTACTATGCTACTATACACTTCTCTACAGGTACAGTATCTTGTTATGACTGCGTGCTTTTCATCTTGGCTAGCTACATGGATTGGTTTGTGCAGACGCTACTATTTTGAGATCTTGAGCTGCATAATATCATTTTTCCCTTGGTTTTTTTGCTCTTATTATATTATCCCTTGTTCTTTGGGATCTTTTCATTTGTTTCTTTCACTCAATGTCACTATTCTTGGACTATTTAGCTTTGGTGTTTCCACTCTTGAATATGAAGCCAATGGTTCTTCTCTTGGGTTATTTTATAGTTCTTTCACTCATGGCTATGAATCCAATTTTCCTTGTCTTGATGTATTATATGGTGCTTCCACTCTTGGTAGTGAAGAAAATATCCTTTATCTTTGGATTTTCTTTAGTTATTCCAAAAAAACACTTTGAGAAACATTCTCTTGGAATGTCTCTTCAAATTTTTATAGTTCCTTCTACACTAGGTAGGATTAAGTTGAAGATCCTCTAACCATGATGACTTTATATTTTCTCATTGTTGGTTCTATTTGGCTACTAATATCAAATAATATCAGGGTATAATATCAAAAAAATTATTTTTACATTCACACCAAAGACTTCCTTTGATGCTAGATTTAGATACTACTTAAAGTAGCTTTGAATATAACTCTTCTAGAAAGAATAGGGTATAGTGGATTTGATACCACTATTGGTGTTTTAGCCAAATTTTCATAGGTCCCAACATCCAAAATCTTAAATAGTCTTAAATATAAGAATAATTACTATATTAAATGACCAAAATAATGAACATTCATAACAATAACAATAATATGAATAAAATAGCCAATATAATAACATGAAGAAAAACATACAATATATTGCTCAAATTGTATACAAGCTTCTTTGTATGGTGCTTGAAATACAAATATTCCTCAATGATACATTACAAGGAGCTTTGTCTCCATAATATATCCTTACAAAGATGAATCTTTAATACTTGAATATTTTATCTTGTCACGTATCTGGGAGATGCATCTTTTCCTATTCAATGCATAAGACAAACCCTCTCATGTATTTTGGCTTCTCATCTTGCCACTTGTATACATGAATATTTTCTCTCTATTTGCACACTTTATTCTATGATACTTGCACACTCCTACACACTCTATTACAAGAAACTTATGCATATTATCACTTTGCACACTTGCATACAGAATTACATGAAATTTTGCATATCCTACTCATGAACACTTACATAAATGGGAAGTGTCAATCACACTCCTAAACTATAGATTCACACCCTAATCTATTACATATTTACATTTTTACCATAAAGGTACTATGTAGGATACACTAGCATGTACCAAATAATGTAATATTCTCCAAAAAAGTTAATCCTAGTCAATGATCGATATGGTTTTAATGAGATGTACCTCTCATAATCCTTACCTAATAATGATGCTACCAACAACCTCAAAAACACATTTTTTTTTTTGTTACATTATGAAACACACATACTCACCATGTTCTATAGGTGCTCAATTGGAGTTATCATGTCTTTTCCAATGTAGTATGGGAGAGATTTTAGTACAAATGTTAGAATCTTGTTCCACACCATAGGTAGAGTAGGGTTCATAATGGACCTCTATCATTACAAGAAGGAATTTTTTTGGGTGGTTGAGCAACCATGATCTGGCCTCTATCTCTTAACAAAATATTTGGTTGTAGATCTTTTTTTCATAAAATTTTGAATTCTCTATTTTGAGAAAAGTCACCAAGTGAATATAGCATTTGATCTCTTAAGAAAATAGATTTATTTATTCACCAAAATATCCATCTATTATCTTTCTAAACAACTACTTTTGTATATTTTCTTTGAGAAAATTTGTTAGGTGATATATTTATAAACTTCAATCAAGTATATAGGCAAAGAATTTTTCTAGGGTTTTTGCCTATTAGAGTTCTTCGGACCAATTAAAATAAATATTTTAGGTCCCATAAGGCATGCCATTGAACTATTATCCTCTCTGATTGTCATGATTGCTAGATGTAGGGGACTAGATGATCCAATTACTTCCAAAGTCTTTTATAAGGATGAATTCTACTAAGATGTGATATTCATAATTCTAACATATCTAGCCATTTGGTGCTTATGGGATAGAGGAAAGAGAAACCACAAACAAATATACATTGGAAAGGAAACAATCCTAAGCCAACCTAAGCTAATCAGGGTGATGTGCCAAGATCATTAAAATATTTTTTTACACAATAGTAGGATAACTAAACTTGCAAGTCTAATGTGTCAGATAAAACTAAACACTTTATCTTTTCAAGATGTACAATTAAGCATATATTGCATATACAATAAATGAGATATAAATAAATAGTCATGGCCTCTCATATACACACAAGAAATGGGATTAAAAATCCTATTAATCATAACATCCTATGTGTGTGTGTATGTGCGTGTGTGCGTGTGTGTGTGTGTGTGTGCGTGTGTGTGTTTTGTGTGTGTGTGTGTGTGTGTGTGTGTGTGTGTGTGTGTGTGTGTGTGTGTGTGGAATATATATGTTTGAGTATAAAAATTATAGATTATGCCAGAAGTGAGGGATTGAAAGCTTACCCAAAAAGTAATTTTGAATTTAAATCTATACATTTATATATAATAAAATTAAATATAAGCTACATATAAATATTTAAGCTTGAATAAGAAACTCACTAATCTTTTACAATGTCTAAACAACTACTATTCATAAGCAAAATGGGGAGATTTTCCCTCCAAAACTTGTAGAGGGGCCTTGGACAAAGTCTTATCTACTACTCCTTTAATGTGATCCTCCTTACACCACATGTATCACTTTCAAGTGTCTAGATCAAGAAGCATAAATTATAAGCTATTGGATGTTCAATTGTCATTGTGTTAGCGTAGTTATACTATTTACTATTTCATTATTTGTCTTATTACGCATTTGTTATCTTGTTATAACAATTTGCTATTGTAGCTGGTTGGTTTGGCAACCTCCGGCAATTCGTTTGTTGTTGCTGTATTATTTAAACACCTGCTGAATAATACAATCAAGTTCACATTTTTACATGACATCAGAGCCAGATTGTAGGGAGCAGTGAGAAGCCAAGGCTGGAGGTGGACGAGCAGTGCAATTTTTTTAATCTTTTTTTTCTCTCCGCGACGTGATTTTCCTGTCACGTGATAGCGGCTACGGAAGATCAACCCAAATACGAGGGGGCCCTTTCTCCTCCCAGATCAGCCCATGGGCTCACTGGCAAGTGAGCTGCGTGGTGGGTTCCGGGAACCCAGCAGTCAAGGGTTCAAATCCCGTCGACTCCCCCCTTGCAAAGGTATAAATTTTTTTTCTCAAAGGTTTTATAATTATTATTTTTTTTAGTTAAAATTTTTAATTTTAATTTATTTTTTAATAGTTTTAAAACTTTATAAATTAAAATTTAATTTTAATTTATTTTTCATAAGTTTTTAAAACTATATAAATTAAAATTATTTATTTTAACTTTAAATACATAATAATTATTAAAATGCTTTGTTAAAGAAATTTTTTTAAGGGGGGATATTTTTTTCAAAAAATCAAAGGGGGATTGTGAGTAATTTTCTGAAAAAGCAATTTGGCGAATTGTAAAAGGTGCATTTTTGGCTGTGTCTGACACCTTAGGGTTTCATTCTGTGGGCATTTTTTTGATGTATGATGCATTTTCATTTCTATGCACTACTTCATTAAAATATAAATCACTCCCTAAGTCCCCGGAATAATTAAAAAAAAAACCATCTGTGCAATTTATTTGCACCGTAGCGTTCGGTAAAAATGGTACCTCTAGCCCACACTTACAGGTAAAGCTGTCGTGCTTTGGGCTACTGTATCTATCACCTAATATAGCTGCAACAATGACGTCTGAGCTTGTTCTCTATAAATCGTCGGGGAGGAATAAGTACACCATTTTTGCATTTTTTTACTCCATCCACTACCCTTAATCGTTCTTGTGTTTAGGCGTAAATCTTGACGAAGTATTCTTCATAGTGTTTAGGGGAAGTTACGCCCCACGCATGAGAAGAATATTCTATGGTAGGTGCCATCAACAAGGCAATTCCCTTTCAGTACCGCTTATGTTCCACGTATCGTATGATCTCTAAAACTCACCTATAGTCTCCCTCACATAAGGGTGGGTGATTTTTGTTGATCTTTATAAATACCTATAGTTTCCCTCATGTAAGGGTGGGTATTTTGTACGGTATAACGGCCTAGCAAAAGGTATATCGAAAGGGGGACCAATTGGTGTTATAAGGAACCTTCACTATGGCCACTGTTGCAAAGTTGATGACTGATCCTCATCAGTTATTGAAAGGTCCAAATTATACACCATGGAAACATAAGATGAAGGCAATTCTCCAAATGGAAGATTTGTGGGATATTGTTACTGGAGTAACAACTAGGCCTTCACCAATAGCAGGATCCACAGGTCCTTTTGCAGATCAGATAGCTTTTGACAAGAAAGACAATCGAGCAAAGGTGCTCATTTTGTTTGTTGTTTCAGATGAAGTGCAACCTCATATAGCTGACAAAGCAAGTGGTAAAGAGGCATGGGATGCCCTTAGAACCATCTATGAGGGAAATAATGATTCCACCATTCTTCATCTTCAACAACAACTTCATAACCTAAGTTTGAGACAGGGTGAAACAGTTGAACTCTTTCTGTGCAGAGTGTCTAAATTGAAAGAGAAATTGAATTCTTTGGGAGATTCTATGGACAAAAAGCTTCTCATTTCACTTGTGATGAGAGCTTTGCCTTCTTCATTTGATATGTTGATCACCTCCATCCAGGTGTCTCAACGACAAATTACCTACATCGAGTTGGTCAATCTGCTTCAACAACAGGAGGCACGCCAACTTCACAAGGATGATTCTTCCAATACAGCCCTATACACCAACAGGCGGGGTTCTAGGAAGAAAGGTAATGGGAAAAAAGGAGGCAACTTTCGAGAAAGGAGGAAATTCTCAAGAGGATACGAAAGGAAAAGGCAAACAACCTCAACAGAAGAAGAGGTGGTGCAAGATCTGTGAGAAAGAAAACCATGACACCAACAGGTGTTGGCATAATAACAAGCAGAAAGGCCAAAACAAACCACAAAATAAAAATAAGCAACCCCAGGTGAATGTTGCTATTGAAGAATCTGACTCAGATTCTGAATGGGCACACAAGGTGCTCATGACTACCACGAGATTCCACACGGAGGGATCCTGTTTGGTATGTCAATTCTGGAGCTAGCAAACATATTACTGGCGACAGATCATGGTTTGAATCATTTGTGGCCAAAGAGGGCAAACCTGTCACCATTGTTGATGATAAAACCTACAGGGTGCAGGGAGAGGGTACAGTTTTAGTCACTCTTCCTGATGGCAAGTGTCAGATTGACAAAGTCCTCTATGTTCTAGGATTGGCCAAAAATTTGTTGTTAGTGACACAAATCCTGGATAGAAATATGGTTGTCAACTTTCATGTTGATAATGGCAAGAAGTGTTGTACTATTACCAGGAAGTGTAAGAAGATTGCAACAGCTTCATATAAGCACGGCTTATTTGACCTAGATGCTATCTCTACTCCACATGTTGCCATGACTGTCTCTACCAAGGAGGCAACTTCCCTATGGCACAAGAGATATGGGCATCTTAGTTCCGGCTACTTACTTGAGCTCGGTAAGTATGAGATGGTAAAGGGTCTTCCTTCCCTTTTCGCCACATTGCCAGTGTGCTCTGACTGCTTGGCAGGAAAGCAGCATAGAGTACCATTTGAGAAGAGCTCAACAAGAGCACGAAAACCTCTGGAGTTAATTCACACCGATCTATGCGGTCCTTTCACACCCAAAATTTATGGAGGGAAGAGGTAATTTTAGTTATTCGTAGATGACTACTCACGAAAGATGTGGGTTTTCTTTCTCCAACTGAAATTAGAAGCTTTCGCATTCTTCCAGCAGTTCAAGAAATTCGTTGAGAAGGAGTCAGGAGCTTCTATTAAAACCCTCCGCTCATATCGAGGGGGGGAGTTTACCTCTAATGAATTTTCTACATTCTTAGATAAGCATGGAATCAAGATACAGTTAACAACTGCCTATAATCCTCAGCAAAATGGAGTTGCTGAGAGAAGGAACCGTTCTATCATGGAAATGGTTCATTGTATGCTCACAGGAGCTACTCTTGGGAAACAATATTGAGCAAAAGCTATCACCACTACAGTATATCTGTTGAATAGGGCACCCACAAAGGCCCTAAAAGGAATGACTCCATAGGAAGCATGGAGTGGTCAAAAACCCTCCATATCTCATCTACGTATTTTCGGATGTCACGCTTTCATGCACATACCGAAAGAGAAAAGGAAGAAGCTAGATGAGAAAACATTGAGATGTATTTTTCTTGGTTATGATGAGCACTCTAAAGGATATCGTTTGATAGATCCTTTGACCAAGAAAATTCATGTCAGCAGAGATGTTGTCTTTGATGAAGCTTTCACATCACAGAGCACATCTAAAGTACACCTAGATCTTGTTGAATCTAAGGAAGAGAAGATTCCTTCGTCAACACAGATAGGAGGTCCTTCTACATCTTCTTCAACACCACCGAAGAAGAATCCAAAATGGTGTACAAATACAATTAGAGACACAAATTTATCCACTCCTCCCAATTTGAACTTGGATAGACCTCGTACACATAGTATGGCTCAAAAGGAAAGAGAAGCCAAAGAAACTGGTGAGGTTGATGATCTTTGTCAATCTTTTGAGGAACTTTCTGTAACTCCACGTACAGAAGCAGAGGATATGGATATTGATGATGACAGGGCATTCATGTCTACCATAGATGATCTTGAACCTGCATCAGTGCAAGATGCTCTTAGTGAGCCTCAGTGGAAGGCCGCTATGGATATAGAGTATGAGTCTTTGATGAAAAATAAAACTTGGAAGCTTGTTGATCTGCCGCATGGAAAGAAACCCATTGGCTGCAAATGGGTATATAAAGTCAAGTACAAGGTAGATGGAACAATTGATAAGCATAAGGCCCGTATTTTTGCAAAGGGCTATGCTCAAAAGGAAGGCATTGACTACGAGGAAACTTTTGCACCTACTGCTCGGATGACCACAATTCGAGTTATGTGTGCTATGGCAGCACAATATGGGTGGAAAGTTCACCAGATGGATGTCAAAAGTGCTTTTCTAAATGGTGATCTCCAAGAAGAAGTCTACATGACTCAGCTGAAGGATTTGAAGTGGAAGGCCAAGAGCAGAAGGTTTGCAAATTGGTCAAATCCTTATATGGTCTGAAACAATCTCCTCGAGCTTGGTATATAAAAATGGACAATCACCTTATGCAGCATGGATTTAAGAGATGTCCGTCAGATGCAAACCTCTATTTCAAGAAATAGGGTTCTGAGATAGTGTTGCTTGTACTCTATGTGGATGATCTGCTCATTATAGGGAGTTCATAAACTATGATCTCTACTGTCAAAAGAAACTTGTGTAAATATTTTGAGATGATAGATCTCGGACTTCTCCATTACTGTCTTGGTCTGGAATTCAGCCAGAAGGAGCACTCCATCAAAGTGTCTCAAAAAAATATGCCAAGACATTGCTGGAAAAATATCGCATGACTGATTGCAAGCCAATGGCAACTCCGATGGAGAATGGACTTCAGTTATCGCGATATGATGATTCACCTCAGGTAGATGGTACTCTCTATCGACAGTTGATTGGGAGTCTCATATATCTGACCAATACTAGGCCAGATCTCGTATTTGCTTGTCAACTATCTTTCGAGGTTCATGCAGGAGCCTAAGACCACTCATTGGAAAGCAACAAAATGTGTTCTTCACTATGTCCGTGGTACTATGGAATATGGCCTAGAATACAAGAGGAACAACAAATTCTTCTTGCAAGGATACACGGACTCCGACTATGCCGGATCATTTGATGATCGCAAGTCAACTTCCGGATACATTTTTCATCTGGGATCCGGTCTTGTCTCTTGGCATAGCAAGAAGCAACAGGTGGTTGCTATTTCATCAACAGAGGCAGAGTATCGTGCCACACATGAAGCTGTGTGCGAAGTGATATGGTTGCATCGCATTCTGACAAGTATGGGCCATCCATCAAAATCTCCAATACACTTGTTTTGCGACAATTAGGGTGTTCTGAACCTCGTCAAGAATCCAATCCATCATGAAAGAACAAAGCACATTGACACACAATGTCATTTCATTCGAGATGAAGTTCCAAAGCACCGAATTCAGCTTCAGCACATTCCCACCAATGCTCAAGTTGCAGACATTTTCACTAAGGCACTTGCACGTGTCAAATTTGAATTGTTTTGCAGCTCTCTTTGTATTGCACAATGATGTAAGGGGATGTTAGTAGTCTAGTATAACTATTAGTTATTACATTACCCAAATAATGTAATAAAGGGGGATGTTAGCGTAGTTATACTATTTACTATTTCATTATTTGTCTTATTACGCATTTGTTATCTTGTTATAACAATTTGCTATTGTAGCTGGTTGGTTTGGAAACCTCCGGCAATTCATTTGTTGTTGCTGTATTATTTAAACACCTGTTGAATAATACAATCAAGTTTGCATTTTTACACATTGTAGGGATCCTAGAAATTGATTCGAAGTATATCCTACAATCAATGTTGTTAGATTTAATATTGCTACTATTGTGATTCTCATAATCTTAACTTTAATATGGTCATAATGTTTCCTTGCATTACTAATCTCAATTGATGTTAGTAGGTGATCCCTAAATTTTCTTAGTAATGGCTTATTAGTTTGGCATGTTTGTCCTTTTGGGAGTTTGTGAACTAGTATTGATGCCATGTAACCTAATCTAATTCTTCTTCATTGTTGGTTGCATTCTACATCATGCCCCACTTATTGGGAAACTTCTATTCATTCTTCAAGTTCCTTTTATATTTCAAGGGGATGCAAGCTATTATATGGTTGTTGAAACCTTTTCTTATTTTCCTACATAAAACGTTTACAATCATCCAAGGACAAGTTAGATTCCTATCAGATCTACTATTTTATCATCCTATCAGATATTATAAAAGTTTTATCTTTCAATATTTTCGTGTGATTCATGGTATGACTCTTAGAAATTTTTATTTCACTTTATTTTTAGAATTTTTCTAACTTCTAACCTTTATAACTATTATCTTTTTGTGCCTATCACACTTCTTTGTCACCTTTTGTCTTTTTTGACATTTTTGTTGCATAGGCTCTTAGAAATTTTTCCTTCTCTCCTTGGTTGAGATTTTTTCAAAATGGAACTATCACTTTGATCAAAACTTTTTTGCCATAATTTGTCAGATGTATCTTTCCTTGCCTCCCACCAGTTTTACCTCTTTTCCATTCTTCTTTCAAAAATATTCCTAGGGAAAAAATATTTGAGTGTAGTGAAAACTCGCAATATATATCATTACACATCTACCCCTATTTTGAGAAATATAAATATAATCTCAAAATAAAAAATAAAAGTGGATGGAGTTCTAATGGCCAAAACGAAAAAAGAGAAAAACAAAATAGTTAAAATAAAACAATAGAGAAACAAAGTAAAAATCATATTCTTGATATATAAGAAGATAATGCATATACAATGCTTAAAACTTGGTTACAAATTATCACCAAAAGAGATAATGGTCTAAAATATTATTAATCAATCTTCCAAGAGGCTAATAATAACATATTTTCTACACTGAAGACTTATATAAGTCTTCATATTAACAAAGAAGTAGACTATGGGGACAAAGATATTACATTTCCTAGTGGTTTAGTTAAAATTATTTATGGATCACTTCTTACACTTGATATATATAAATAAAAGAGTACAAATAATAAGAATTATAAAGATGAGAAAATTTTGATTTTCTTCATTAGTCAAGTCATAACTATGAATAAAATTACAAATATATTTGAAAATGTATTTTCCATCATGAAATCCCAATCCATCTAGTAAGCATATATATTCTATTCACTAGAATTTCCTTTCATAATCAATTGACATTATTATATTGGTAAATATAGCTACTACTCATCACATGTATTTCTTCTCTTGTTCCCTCTTTTTGATTCATTTTGTTTGATAAAATCATAGTCTATAAACATACTATAAGGAAATATAGGTACTACATACCCCAAAGCAAAATAATTTTCTTTATTGTTTATCCCAATGTTTAATTTTATATGGTACATGGTGACCTAGAGAAAAGAGTGTAGGATGGATAAATAAAAAAAAATATTTAGACATAGAGATAAATTCCACTAAGCTCATCAAAGGAAGCTCTCTATGTAATAATATTGTAATATATTTTCCAAGAGATTGTACAACACTAGTGGAAGAAATAGAGTTCAATGATTAAATAGGATGGGTGGGAGGTATCAAGTGGTACATGATAATTAGATAAGTTATATAAGGAATAACACCAAATAAAAGGGTCCATTTGAGGCAAAAAAGCAATGCACTATATGGATAGATGATGTACTTTTCTAAAAAGGATATGATGTTGTCATGTTCAGATGTGATGAGGAGGAAAGAATAGATACCTTAATTAAGGCATATCATTATGAAGGAGGGTATTGATCTACACAAACCACATCATATATGATCCTAAAAGTAGGGTATTATTAACTTATCATTTTATGTCATTACTTCTAGTGTGGTCAACTTTGGTGGTATTACAACAAGAGGATCCTTTCTAGGTTCACATTGACTTTTTAGAGGTTTGGGATCATCACGTTTCTCTTCTTCTATTCTTCATCCACTTACATTTTGGACTATTATATATTCTAATTAGACTTATGTCTTGTTAACTACTCAATTGCTTGACTCATCAAATATCACATATTATTCCCTCTCATCCCATGTTACTAGTATTTGTTGTAAGGACACACCACTTAATTTGGAGAGGAAAGAGATAAGGGAAAGTTGGATTATTTATTGTACTTTAATATTTGAATAAGAGGTGGATTCTCAAGGGGTATTATTTAATTGCATCTTTCCAAGGATGTTTGAGAGCTTTCTTTGGGATAGAGTTGGGTAGGGTAGGCATTTGTTGGTGGATAGTACCAAGAAGCAAGCTTCTTCACATAGTTATTTTATATGGGAGATATTTCCTTGATATGATTAAGAGAAATAATGGGGTTGGTACTAGCACCACTTGCTATTTGTGGATATATGTTTTATTAGTATCTCTATTGGAAAAAATTGGGGTCTTGGATAGCCATTATAAGGATGTTATATAAGGGAGGTATTGAATTCTAGTATTGAAACATATGGGTGTTTTGTTTCCTCCTCATAGATATATCATTGGTGACTATCTTAAAGAGATATTGTATTGCTTCAAATTCAAAGTTATCTAAAGCAAAGGGAACTAGAGTAGTAAGGGGAGTAAAAACTATAGGTATAATTGATGTTTGTTGAAATCTTGTTGGATGAATTATTTGAGAAGGCTAGTATGGATTTTGAACACTGGGATATAAAGGCATTAGGGGCCCAGGATCTTGTCTTCCACTCTATATCAAATCATGTTTAGCCTAGGTGGATATGCCATAGGTATTTGACAAAGAATTTCCTCCTCCAACCTTAATCATCAAGGAGACTGCAAAATTTAAGGCCTTTAGATAGTAAATAAATGTCATACCTAGGAGGGGAAAAATATCATCAGATATTCTATACTATACCTTATGAAATTTGAAGTTGAATTTATTGATGGACTCCATTGGTTCTCTCTTTATGGTTCTTAATTGCTCCAAGAGAGACACTCCATCTACCTTATTTTTTAATCTTTTCATGAACAAGGCAACAAGTTGGTCCTAGTTAACAATTGATGTGGTTGTAGTGAGAAATACCACTCATCATCCCTACCTCTAAATATTGCTACCAATGACATAAAAGATACATTTTGTGTTCTTATATTATAAATCACACATAGGATCACTATGTTCTATCAGTGCTTGATCTAAGTTGTCATGTCTTCCCTAGTGCAGTATGGAAAATATTTTAATACAAATGTTAAAATATCAACCCACATTGCAGGCAAAGAAATGGTTCACAATGGCTCACTATAATTCCAAGCAAGTTATTATCTAGGTAGTTGAGTAGATATGATCTAGCCTCTACCTCTTCTTCTTCTTATAATTGTATTAAGTCATGGGAACAATGCTTGAATATTACTAGCAACAAAGGATTTTTAATGACCCTTATTCTCAACCTAAGGGAGAGAGCTAAAAATATTTTTCTCTTTTCTACAATAATTAATTAACTCACTAAGAAGACCCAATCATTCAACAATGTTAAAGCATAATGGAAGGTACCTCGAAATCTTGTTTAAGGAATCTACTGCAAAACAAGTAGATTGATGTAAGATTGAAAATGAATCACAGTCAGGATAGAATCACGTTTGTATTGATGGAAAACCAATCAATAAGGTATATATAAAATGTCTTCGGATGATGCTTAGTACATCAATTCGAAGGGCTATAAATATATTTGAAAATGATATGAGTGAAGGGACGTGTTGGTCCCTAAACTAATTAAATGGTGAATTAATAAGTACTTTGTGTTAGGAGTAGGGTCCTAACATGCCACCCTCCTTAAAATAAGCTTTGTCCTCAAATATGGAATTGAGAGAATTGTTGCTGAATTGTTGGTGGCTCTTCTCCACTTAGGCACTCCTCTACAGGTGGCTCTTCTCCACTTAGGCACTCCTCTATAGGTGGTTCTTCATGGTGTTTGTTCTTAACTTAGGTGTTCCTCTACAGATGGATCTTCCATGGTGGCTCTTTTCCTGTAGGTAGTGGCTCCTCTCTTCTATCCAATGGTTGTTCTTCTAGGGAATTTTTGGACACTTTCTTCCCATGTGCTTCAATGTCATCTTTTCTATTTTTATGTGGCACTCAACCTATTTTTTACCACTCCTTTTTGGTGGTTTTTCTTCACCAATGTTTTTTACATATTTGATGCTCCTCTTGGTGTCTTTAGACACCTTAGTTCTACCTTAGTTTTGAGCACTATTCAGCCTCAATTAAGCTTAGAATAAATCTGCACATTTGTTATATAAAAACTACATACAATATTTTTCTTATCACTCCTTTTTAGCACTTTTTTTTAACTCTAACTCTTGTTTTTATATTTTGAAAATTTTAGAATAATAATGGTTTCTTTTTTCTTATCTTTGAGACACTTTACTCATAATTCCTTTTTCTAGATTTTAACAGCTCTAAAAATGATGCTTTCAAAAACTTATAATAACCACTTTCAATACTTGTAAAATAATACTTTTTATAGCATCAATATTACACACCTTTTATGGTCTCCTTTGTGGCTTGTCTCCTTGATGACTTGTTGTCTCAAATTTATGTAATTTTGTAACTACACTCCCTTTTATTTTTTGCTCTAGAATCATTAACTTGCAGCTCTAGTTTTGGACCAAAAATAAGCTTCCTTTCTGTAACTTTTTCTTCTTATTTATGTTATCAACTTTTGAAATACAATTACAAATGTTGCCCTCTTGTTGTCCAAATATACAATAGTTATCCTTGTCTAAATGTTGATAAATACTCTTGTGTTTTTATATCCAAATATCTTCCAAAACTATCCCTAAATTCTTCAAAATGCATCTCACTTTTCCCTTTCTAATGTTGCCTAAATTCGTAGCTCAAACCTCTCAAATTATTGCTTACAAAATATGATTCTTTGATGTCCAGTAATATTCAAATTTTTTGCCTTATTTTACTATCAAGCCTTACTTCAATTGGCTGTCCAAAAATGCTTCTAAAACATCCCAAAACTTCTTCAAATAGCATCTCTATTCTTTCTTCAATTTGTTGTCATGTGACCTTTCAACTTTTCCCTTGAAAATCAGAAAGCTTCTTCTTTTCAAATAAGCTTTCAAAAATTTCATGGCTGTCCTAAAATTTCTCAAAATTATGGCCTCTTCAATCCTTATTTATTATTCAAACTTCTTGTCAAATTCTAAATTCAAATGTGATCTCTTTCATTGTCCTCTTCCTCAAGAATCTGAATGTCTTTATGTCTTCAAAAAACTTATCAAAAACTTGGTAAACTTATTGTCAATCCTTCTTTTTGGTCTTGTTGTCGGATGGCGACAATTATCCCAAATTCTTCTTTTCAGTATAGTCTTCTACTTGCAATATTCTATCATGAAATTTTCTTCAAATATCCTCCAATGGCCACTACTTAAACTATGCAATAATGCTTTCTCTAGACTTCTCCAAATTCTTATTGAGACCTCTTATCATGGGTCTTCTAATTCAGTAGCTACTCAAATATATTTCTCATATTTAATAAGACCTTTCCTTGGTCCCTTCAATCTTCCAACTATGGGAATTCTACAATGATATCTATTTCTTGGATATCCAAAATTTGCTACTTCTCAACTTTGCAATAGGACTTTTATTGTAGTCCTTCTCTATTTTCAATCTTATGTATTCCAAATATGGAAGTTCTTCAATGTGACCTCTTTCATGGGTCTCTTCAAAATTCAATATGCAATATTTAATCTTCAATGAGGACCTCCTTATTGGTTCTCCTCATATTTAATGTGGCCTTCTTTCTTGTACCTCCTTAATATTCAATGTCTACCTTTTCTACAATAAATAATTAATCCTTGCATGAGGAAAGCACATAGAATTTTAGGCAACCAAAGGTGAAATTCTTCTCTATCTATTGTAGGAATCTTCTCAACTTCTAAGAACTAATTTTCTGCAACAAAAAAATTAGACAATAGTAACTGAATACATTCAAAGTTCTAAAATTCTAAAATCAATAAACTTCACTAATTATTCTAAAAAATAGTGGAAATAAATATATGTTGAGTCCTATTCTTCATGAATTTTCCTTCAACCTTGTGGAAATACTCTAGCCAAATATTAATCTAGAATCTTATTCTCTTTATTACACTTTAAATAGAACCTTCTTTTAGGGTCTCTTAATCTCATCAATATCAAGGTCTATCTTCAAGACTTGTAAATTTCCTTCTATTCTAAATTTATTCTTGGAATAGGTAACTCTTCAACATTCAATGATTTTCCTTCAACATAGTTAGAAATACTATCTTCTCTGGTTTTCTTTCCCAGACGTAATTTCTTCAACTTCACTAGTTTTTCCTTAACCAGTGGAAATCTCCTTTGCAACTTAAAACCTGTGCAAGATAAAACCTTGTTGTGGCTTGGGTACCACTCTTAGATTTTGAAGCTAAATACTCAATATAAAGTAGCCACAAGATCTAAAATACAGTTGCATCATGAAATATATGATAATAGAAAACTACTAAGCATATAAAACTCATAAATAAATTTAAAAAAAACTCATATAAATACCATTAACAAATGCTCACAAAACTTGGAGCTCAATTGAATAAAGACTTTAAATACATCATACTTCTTCACTATACATTGTATATGTCACTCTATCTATCACTCTATGTATCACACTATATATTTCTCACACCCATATAGACACATATATAATGGAATGTGATTCTTCATATGGAGCACTCTTGGCCTTCACTCTTCTAGTGACTCTTCATATTCCTATTCTATGGAATCATGTGCACATGGACTATTATGCACATTTACATTACCAAAATACTTTGCACACATGTGGATTTATTATATTACATAAAGTAAATACTCCCTCTAATCTAGGACACTTTCCTAAACTAAATATGTACCCAAGGTAGTACATTGGCATGTACCAAATAATAAATATATTCCAACAATATATTGATGTAATACCTTAAAATTAATTTGTTTGTCTTATCTCCATGATGAGCCAACTTATCCCTTTAGGTCTATTAAAAGGGTACATGCATCTCTACACCATACATAAATCCATCTATGTAGGTGCATTAAACATTCTGTAAATATGCTATATATCTCATCTCCATGATGAACTAGCTTATCCTTTTTAGTCTATCAAAAGGGTATTTTCCATCCCTACACCATACATAAGTCCTTCTATGTAGGTGCACTAAGTGCAATGCAAATAAGCTTTCCATATCATTTCCATGATAAGTTAACTTATTCATCGCTCATTCCTGGTGATTGAAAAATCATTAACTCTAGACCTAATTATTTCCTTCTTCCATATACTTAAGTTTAGGTCTTACTTGATGCAAGGTTACTTCAAAAATTCCACAAAAAGGATCTCATAATCCCTTATATTACTCTCTCTCTATCTCTCTTCTGAAATTCTATGCCATAAGCATAAACATTAACATATATCATTTTCTATTCATAAAAGATTCATTAAATGGAATATTAAAGGATGAATTTATTTGATACACACATAACACATCATATATCCTAGGAAACCTTTTATTATTCCCTTTTTTAGGTTTGCCCCGTCAAGTTGGCTTGGTGGTATGGCCACGACGGGGTTGTAATTTTTATTTTTACTTTTTTACTTCAATGGTCACTAGGTTTACAACTCTCATGGGTTTGCCAACTCAGTTTTCAAGTGGGAATCTAAGTTTTTTAAATTTTCATTTTTAGGGGTTGTCCCTTCAGGATCTTGTTTTTAACCTTTGATTTTTTTAGGTTTGGGGTGGGTTTGATGACCTGTTGATTTTATCCTTGATGTATTAAGGTTTTTGAGATCCTTTCAAACCCCACTTTTAATTAAATTTTTTTACCGACCAAAAAAAAATATATCCTAAGAAACCCTTATGAGAAAAACCTAGCCTTGAACATATCCTTTTTATTTTACAAGTCTAGTTGTCTCCAATACATCTATCCAAAGTAACCTCATAATTCCTTTTGATACATCAATACTATTTTTATTTTTTTCTAACTGAAAAACCCCTTGTGGGGCCGCATTGGTCTGAGATACCATGAAGGGGGGGTTCTACACCGTCAAAGTCACCCAGGAGTCGCACCTGACCCTGCCCACACCAACATTATCAATTGGATTTTTGATACCCAATTCATATTTTTGGTAGGGTGGATATTTGAACCTGGGACCTCCCTTGGAGGGTTTCCCTCTCCTCTCCAACTCACCTACAAAACCTGGGTCACATCGATACTAATTTGAGTACATAAGAACCCCATAGTTATTATATCCCCAAAACATGAATAGTTCCTTTAATTCATATTACAAATCAATGAGGGAACCCCATAATTCCCTTGAATGAATTCCACATTCATTCTTATTTTTTCAAAACATCATCATAAAAATAAATACATAAGAATCCCATGATTCTTATGTCCCCACAATGTGAATAGATCCTTTAATCCACATTTCACAATCAATGAGGGAACCCCATAATTCCCTCGAATGAACTCCATGTTCATTCCCTTAAATATAACTTCTTTTTTATTCAAACTCGAAGGAATATCTTCCTTATAAGTGTTTGATGCATCCATACACCAACTATAGCATTTCACACATCAACTCATTAGAACCCCATAATCCTCTCAAATGAATTCCTATACAAGCTTACCAAGAATCCAAGGAGTCTTCTTCTATTTACTTAAAGTACCTTTCAATTACTAATACAATTAGGGGTACATAAGAACCCCATAATTATTACATCCCCATAACATTATTAACCCATTTTATTCATGATTAACTCCTTTAATTCATGTTACAAAACCATTGAGGAAACCCCATAATTCCCTCAAATGAATTCCACATTCATTCCTCCAACTTATCCAAAATGAAACATACTATCTATCATATATTTCAAGTCCAATCCATCTGAAATGAAACATATTGTCTATATATTTCAAGTCCAATCTATCTAAAATGAAATATATTATCTATCATATATTTCTCATTCAAAATAATCAAATGAAATATACTATCCACTAATATATTTCTCATTTTAAGTAACCAAGTGAAATATACTATCCACTAATATATTTCTCAATCCAATTATCCAAATGAAATATACTATCCACTAATATATTTCTCAATCCAATTATCCAAATGAAATATACTATCCACTAATATATTTCATGACTAAATCATTCCATTGAAATATATTATCCATTGATATATTTCTAGACCATTCTATCTATAGTGAAATACAATATTTGCTATTATATTTTGAGTCCATTCTAGCTAAAATAAAATACAACATCCACCATTATATTCCAAGTCCACTCTAACTAAAATGAAATACAATATCCACTATTATATTTCAATTCAACTCTAATCAAAATGAAATACAATATCCACTATTATATTTCAACTTCATTCTAATTAAAATAAAATACAATATCCACTATTATATTTCAATTCCATTCTAATTTAAAATGAAATACAATATCCACTATTATATTTCAACTTCATTCTAATTAAAATGAAATACAATATCCACTATTATATTTCAATTCCATTCCATTAAAATGAAACATAATATCCACTACTATATTTCAAGTCCATTCCATTAAAATGAAACATAATATCCACTATTATATTTCAAGTCCAATCTAACTAGAATGAAACATATTATCCATAATATATTTGAATTCCAATCTATCTAAATGAAATATAATATCCACTATTATATTTTAGCAAAATTTTATCCAAATAAAATATATTATCCACTAATATATTTTGACTCTTTTAAACCCAATGAAATACATTATCCACTAATATAAATCAGCAAATGTTATCCAAATGAAATACAACTTCCACTATTATATTTCAACTATTTTAAGCTGATGAAATACATTATCCACTAATGTAAATTATCTAATTTTACCCAAATGAATTACAAAATCCACTATTATATTTCAAATATTTTAAGCTAATGAAATACATTATCCACTAATGTAAATCAGTTAAGTTTACCCAAATGAAATACAACATCCACTATTATATTTCAAATATTTTAATCTAATGAAATAAATTATCCACTAATGTATTTCTATCTAATTTAATCCATGTGGAATACATTACCTACTAATATATTCCTAGCTCATTTTATCCAAATAAAAGGAATATCAATCCAATTAGATTGAGCAATCATAGTTAACAATGGTCAGCAAGTCTGTCATTCAAGGATTCAAACACTTGAACTGCAAGAGGTTACCCAGTCATATCATGCATAGCAGCAAACCGACAAGCATAGGAGTCAAACTAGAGGCTCTATAAACTAGTATCCCCCCATCAATAGGTGGTCCCCACATGATAGCCATCTAGCACCAACAACTAGTACCAAAAAGTGACTTGTGTGGAGATACCTTGACCATTACTTGATGGTCGAGTAAGGAGTGAGATATCCCTCATAAGGTATGCTTGTGCCACCACAACAACCATGTGGAATTAATAATTATCAAAAAAACATCACTCACTCTAGGCACTAATCCATTTGGTAGTGCATCAAGAAGGAGATGCCATGTGTTAAAAAATAAACATGAGGACAACGATATTTGAAAAGGAAGGATGCCATGCATGTGGTATTTGCAACTTAGGATTTTTCCACATGAGAAGAGGCATTGGGGTTTTTTGGAATTCAAGCCTTTTTCTAAGGTTTTAATAGTGCATCAAGAAGGATATGCCATGTGTTAAAAAATAAACATGAGGACAACGATATTTGAAAAGGAAGGATGCCATGCATGTGGTATTTGCAACTTAGGATTTTTCCACATGAGAAGAGGCATTGGGGTTTTTTGGAATTCAAGCCTTTTTCTAAGGTTTTAATAGTGCATCAAGAAGGATATGCCATGTGTTAAAAAATAAACATGAGGACAACGATATT
Source organism: Wollemia nobilis (assembly GCA_028583015.1). NCBI lineage: Eukaryota > Viridiplantae > Streptophyta > Pinopsida > Araucariales > Araucariaceae > Wollemia > Wollemia nobilis. Next base: position 3,234,526 of record JAQPPZ010001273.1, on the reverse strand, counting down.
TGAAAAGGAAGGATGCCATGCATGTGGTATTTGCAACTTAGGATTTTTCCACATGAGAAGAGGCATTGGGGTTTTTTGGAATTCAAGCCTTTTTCTAAGGTTTTATATTTATTAAAACCCTTCCCCACTTATGTGGTATGGCCTTCCAATCACTCTACCATGGGGGCATTTTGATTGGATCAAGATCATAAGGCTTGAAGAATGCCCTAACACATTTTCTAAGGTTCCAAGTAGTTTTTAATCACTTCATTCCATAGAGGGGATCTTATGAACACACAAGGTTCGATGCTAGGGGGGATTGAATGTTTTTAAACAAATACAAACTGACCATATTCAAAGCATCTAATCTAGGTTTTACACAGCATGCTCACAATACAAGGTCTAAGCAAGGAACAATCAATCTTAAATTGAGGACATCTCTAAAGGGGAACCAGGTGTCAAAAATAGGTCTTACATAGGTGTTTGACCAAGCCCCCACACAGGGTTTTCAAACCAGAAAGATCAACACTCTAGACATCGACTAACCTCCCCATGAGGTATCAAATAAAGTACAACTTATGGTTTGACAAACAAGCTTTCACACAAAGGTACTGTTCTACTTAAAAATAGGGTACCCAACTGAAATGCAAGCACAAATACTCCAAACACTAAGTTCTTAATCCAAGTATGAGTTTTATTATTCTTTACATAGGCCCTCATTAAAAAATAGATCTTATTACTCCCTACATAGCTCTTAATCGAACTATAATACTGCTTACTCCTTACACAAAGCTCAAACTCCATATAAGGTGCAATTGAGTTCCTATGGAATTCGATTCTAACTGAGAGCACTCAAAAATCATACCAAACAAGGAAGGATTAAGGTAAAAGAATCACCCCTTTTAATGCCTTAATTTAAGTACCCAAGGGGCTTATTTCAAGGGAGAGACAAGGGCTGAGTTTTAGGTTAGTTTTAACAAGATAGATTCTATGAAATCAACCAAACTTTATTTTCCATAAAGTAAACATTCTTTCATTCTAAGAATACATGAATAAAATACCAAAGTTTGAAAGCAACGAAAGGATCCACAATAAATCCAACCTATAGTTTCCTCTATATCCTCTATCCATATTCCTCCTTTGACCCTCCAAGCTTCTTTCTCCTCTACCTCCATATTTTATCCCCCTTACCTCGGGGCTTCCCTATTCTTTTCATCCTTCCCCAAAAAGTGTGCAAAACCCTCAAATCATAGGGATTCATCAGGTCTCTCTTCGGTAAGAGGTATACTTGACATTAAGGCTAGCCTCCTTGATTAGTACCCACTAAAAAGAGATCATTAACTCTTATTTTCTAAAATATTAATATTTCCAATGATTTAAAAATATTTCATTCATATGGAAATTTAGAGGAGACCTATATAAGTATAACAAGTATTCAATTATTCATGATCCTGGCCACATTAATTAGATTCATCATATGTATAAAACAATTATTAATCAATTTCTTTTTGTGTTGGAAATAATGTCTATTCCATCATTTGGGTTATGTAAATGTATCCTCCAAGATACATACCTAGATTACTTCCTGTGCAAGTTATCTAGTGACTTCATGCATTGTAATAAATGGACAAGTGTCCATGTGCAAGTTGTACATGTGCAAGGTGTCCTATGCACAACTAGTTAGAGTGTTGGGCAAGCATCCTATTTTGCATATATAAGGATGGCCTCTTAGATAGATAGAAATGATAGTTGGGAGACATTGTTAGATAGCGTAGGTTAGTGGATTGTGTTCCACACCATTTACTAGTGATGGATATGATGTAGATCTATAGCTTTGTTAATGGAGTGCTCACTTCCTCCATAGCTACATTGTAATCTTTTATATCTTTTATATTTCAGCATACTTCAGTCATCTAGCAGATTTACTTTATTGCATCTTATTCTGCATCTTGTGATTGTTATCTCTCATGGCTCATTCATCAAAAGCTAATAGTGGTATCAGAGCTACGGTAGATCTAATCTGTGCAGGTCTTTAAGGAACCACCATTGTTGGTTAGCCTAAGAGTTTTGTCAAACTGACGCGCCATTGGACCAACCACTGGCAAAATATCTTAGGAGCATCTAGGTGGTAGATTTTGGGAGAGTCACAAAGATAGGACTGAAAGGAATCTCAGTTTTAAAAATACTGAGATCATTTTCATCTAGAGTCTTTTCCATAGAGTTGTTATGAAAACTCGTGAAGACTAGGACTCAGCATTTCAATCCACTAGATTGATAGATCATCTAGTGAAGATCATCCAGGTCATCTGGAGTTTTCTAACTAGTACCTAAAGTTTCTTTTGTTGTAGGAAATTAATCCTCAGAGGATTGGGACTCCTCCTACGACAAACAACTAGGAGACTCCAACTTTTTTCCCGATGGTCGAAGTGCCCTCATAGTGCAGAGGTTAGTTCATCGTGCGAGAGAAGAATACTACGGAAGAAGACTTCTTGTGAAGGATCATGGTGAAGATAGGAGACTGAAGATCTCCATTGTTGGATTGCAAAAATCCACACTTGAAGAATAGGCCACAAGAGCCTTGATACAAAAAGGCCATAGAAGCCTTGCAGAAGAAGCCACAGAAGTCTTATACTGAAAAGGCCATAGAAGCCTTGATATTGAAAAAGGCCATAGAAGCCTTGATACTGAAAAAGGCCATAGGAGCCTTGGTACTGAAAAAGGCCATAGAAGCCTTAACATCAAAATAGGCCACAGAAGCCTTGATCCTAAAGAAGAATTCGAGAAGAATATCTGATTCAGAAGCAGATTAAATATTTTAGTACTAATATTCTTGTTGCAGGAACAAAATATTCAGTGAGTTGGGAGACTTCCTACAAGAAAGTTAGGAAGAGCATCTTCTTCAAAATCAGCTTAATCCTGAAGCAAAAGAGAAGAGATCAGGAGAAGATCTCATTGAAGAACTTCCAGTCTTGGAAGAAGAAGGACTAGGAGAGTCTTGCTCGAAGCCAGAAGTAGCAGAATCAGAAGATCCAGGAGAAGATCTCACCACCAACACTTCCAGAAGTAGAAGGTTGAAGAAAAGGTCTAAGGAAAGACCATCAAAATTTGCCAGATCAAAGACCTTGAGAAGGTCTCATCGAGCATCCAGGAAAGGCTAGGAGAGCCTTGTTGAAGATCAAGAGAGTTCTTTGAGAACTCATTGGAGAAATCCACTATCCAGGTGAAGTCCCTGATAGTGAAGGACTTGGGACAATTGTCGCCATCCGACAACAAGCCCAAGAGGAGAATTTGGCAAGGAGTGCCAAATCCGGGAAGAAGAAGTTTTGGCAAGGAGTGCCAAACCCTAGAAGAAGATCCTGCTTGAAGTCAAATTTCGGCAAGAGGACTTGAAGATAAAAGAAGCTCACCAAATCTTGAATATTTGAATATTACCTCTCATAGCAAGAAGGCACCACCCTAGAGACATAGACTTCTCCAAATCTACAGCAAAAGAGGAGAACACAAGAGGAGAACAAGCCACCAAATCCTAGGCTCGTAAAAGAAAGTTTGAGACCATCATTTGGTGAAGGAGTTATGAATGACATCCTACCAAAAGCAGCAACTTGGTGTTCCTAGACACCAAGGCCTACATCCTCTACAAAGGTGGGAGAAGAGCTACAGAAAAAGGTATGCAACTTATGGTGCAAAAATATTCATTAAATTGAACTACTTATTAGATTTATTAGAGCACCTGAAATTGGATTAAAGTTGCAAAAAGGAAATCAGATTTTCAGTCTTCTAAAGTGCAAAGGAAAAACAGATTCTTTTTAAGGATTCAATTGCACATTTATTAGGAGTTGATTAGATTCCAAATTAATTTCTATCAACTGCCTATTATCTATTATTGAAAAAAAAGACTAAGTCCTACAACATTGATTGTAGTGAAATTGCAGAATAACTCCTAAAGATTCATTTTAGGTTATTCTTGATTAGTTGCAGTAGATTATTAAGTGCATTTCTTTGAGAGTTGATTGGAGTGATAAGGTGTAATATTAGTGCATTAAAAAGTTTGTACTATTATACTACTCTCAAAAAGAAAATTAGTTTTGTGTTTCCTGAAAGGCACAAAATCTGATTTGTATCAAGTGTCTAAAGACACTATTGAAGCACAAAAATCTGCAACTTGATGTGGCCAATAGAAGCCACCAATAAGGGTTAGAATCCTCCAGATTTGGAGAAGAACATAACTAACCAAAAATAGAGATAGAAGCTTATGAAAGTGAGAAGCATTACAAGTGAATGCAAAAAGAAAAGAATGCAGAAAATTTGCATCAATTAAAAGAACTTCTATCTACTGTTATTGAAACTTGGACTTGCTATCAAAAGTTTCCAAGTAAAAAGGGGAAGGTGTGTCTATTGTCAAAGACAACCTCAAACCCTTATATTGCAAGAAATCTGCCATAAAACCAGAATCTAAAAATATGGAAATAGAGTGCAAAAGAAGGTTTATTAAAAGCCTTATTATGAAATATAATACATCATCTTGCACTCCTCTAATCTATTTTTTGATAGCATAGGTGCAGATTTGAAAGTGCCATATTAGGGCACATTTTCCTACAGGGAAAAGAATAGCCATTAAATGCCAAACATCAGCACTCCTCCTCCCAAGCTAGAAGGAGCCATTCGAGAGCTCATCCTTGGATGTACGCACCTGTAGAAGCAAATCTCATTTCAGATCATCCATGAGCCACAATTACGTAGTCAAGCGAGTGCATATCAATCTCAAAAAGATGTCAAATTAGCAGCAGCAAAATCAATGCGTTTGGAGGCATAAAAGAAAGGAAGAAAGGTGTTACATTCATGGCCTCAATCTTGGAGAAGACCACTCACCAAAGGAAGCATCGAACTACCATCCAAGCTCCGTAGCGCATTGCCCATTCACCTGCAGAAAAGATAGTTTGCTTGCTGCCCAAGCAATGTTGGAAAACAAAAGGAGATATGGAGTTATAATCTCCATCCTTGAGGGTGTTACAAGAAAGCTTGCTTGCTACCCAAGCAACGTTAGAAAGACATAATGTTATGGAGTTATAATCTCCATCTTCGAAGGCGTTACAAGAAGGGTCTCCATGCAGAAATGACACTTGGCATTTTAGTCATCATTCCTCTCAACATTCTAGAGGCTTCTACGAAGGAGTTACAAGCAAAGACGTGCCACTTGGTTACCTTTATCAGCTTCACACAAGGGCCTATACGTTTTCAAGAAGCGCTGGTGAATGATTCTGGAGCGTTACATAAAGAAGGGAGCGCTCACTCATAATGGACGTGACACTTGTCACAATACCTATGATCCATCTTGCTTAAAAGGCATCTTCTAGTCCAAGACCAGCATGCAAGAGTGAAGCACAGTCAAGACGTTCGAAGGACGAACGTAGCGCAGTCAAGGGCATGAGAGAAGAAGCAAAAATGTTCTACAGCGTGGAAGACAAAGGAGAAGGAGCATTAAAGGCTCCCCATTATTGGAAGGTCAACATTTCAGCGCCTACGTACAACATTCACGTCGAATCTCCATTAATCCGAGCGCTCAAGGTACACTTAAGATGCTGTTATATTCAGCCATGGAAAGCACCGAACATCAAGGAGATATTACGTATAAGGTAAGGTCTAAATCCCATTATTCATTGCTTTCATAAGTTGGAGTTATAAGGATTATAAACTAAGGTTGAAACTTAGGGTTTTGAAAGCTTAAGGGGTGACTTATCTTATTATTTTAATATTTGCAATCCTACTTAGGAGGAATAAGGAATTTAACTTGGATTAAACTATATTGCAAATATTATTATCATTTCTCTAAATTTCCAAACTTGGGAGTCATAAGGGTTACTCCATCAAATTTATTTTATTTGGAAATTAGAAATAATCCAAGGGATATAAAAGAGGTTATTAAGGGATTTTATTAAGGTTGGATAAATTTATTTTTTACTTGTCTCAAATCTCTAAAAAGGGGACAAAAGAATTCCAACATCAAAACCTCTTCAAACTGAAATAGTGCTTAGTTCAATTAGGAGTGATAAGGCGTTAAAAGTTGATTTTTGATTCTTGCAAAACTTGTACAAAATCAACCAAATTTGAACTATATTTTTACAAAAAGCACTACATCATTCTCTTATCACTAGGGAGCCATAAGATAAGACTATTAAGGTCCTATCAAATTTCAATTCCAAAGAAGCATTATGGATGAGATTTTGAGGAAAGCTTTCAATAATGAAGAACTATTCCATGAAGTGGAATTCTACTCCCAAAATCTAATAGATACTTTAGAAGGATACAAGTATCTATCTTCTAATGATAAGATGAAATTTTCCTTATTTCTTAAGGAAGCCAAAGAAGGCAGCTTTACGGCCTTGATTAACTATCTTCATGAAATTCTCTTCATAGCATGGTGGAACTCACAAAGATTGGTTATTTTTTCTCCAGAAGAATGTCTGATGATTTATCTATCATTAATTGTGTTCGTACTTACTCAACACAAGAAACAAGTTGATGTTAAAGAACAATACTTTTGTGATGATAGACTAACTTGTTTTAAAGCTGAGGTTTCACCTACATCAAAGCAGAATCACAAGAAGAGAAGAAGGAAAAAGAAGAAGAGACATACAAAAGGGAATCAAGACATGAATATTAAATCAACAGAGGAAAAATCAGCACACCAAAAAGGCAAGCACAGAAGAATGAGAGGACAATTGCATCATGCCCTACTTATTCATCAACAATCAGAATCAAATGAAGATACTTGCAAGGAGGACTTCAAAGGTGGCTGGATAGAAGATGAATCTGAAAATGTCAAAGATTATCCAATGAGAATAGAAGGCCTAGCAGCATCCTACTCTGCATCATATGAAGACACAAATTACCTGTTGAACCTGAATACAAAGAATGCAAAAGAAGAAGACGATGAAGACCAAGCAGAAGAAGATGAAGAGAATCCATATTGAAGACTAAAGCCTTCAATACCCAAATAATGTAATACAGGGGTGTTGGAAATAATTTCTATTCCATCATTTGGGTTATGTAAATGTATCCTCCAAGATACATACCTAGATTACTTCCTGTGCAAGTTGTACATGTGCAAGGTGTCCTATGCACAGCTAGTTAGAGTGTTGGGCAAGCATCCTATTTTGCATATATAAGGATGGCCTCTTAGATAGATAGAAGATGACAGTCGGGAGACATTGTTAGATAGCATAGGTTAGTGGATTGTGTTCCACACCATTTACTGGTGATGGATATGATGTAGATCTGTAGCTTTGTTAATGGAGTGCTCACTTCCTCCATAGCTACATTGTAATATTTTATATCTTTTATATTTTAGCATACTTCAGTCATCTAGCAGATTTACTTTATTGCATCTTATTCTGCATCTTGTGATTGTTATCTCTCATGGATCATTCATCAAAAGCTAACATTTTGCTTAATTAAATTAAAAGCAATATTAAAACAAATATTAAATTGGTAGCTTGATATTGTAATGGTTAGCCACTTTAATTAAAAACCATTATATGCATAAAATAATATTGATCAATTCCTTTGCTTAACAATTTAAAAGCACTATCAAAGCTAATATTAAATTGTTAGCTCAATATTGTAATGGTTAGTCCTTTTAATTAAAAACCATTATATGCATAAAATAATATCAATCAATTCCTTGGCTAAACAATTTAAAAGCATTATCAAAGCAAATATTAAATTGTTAGCTCATCATTGTCCACCTACAAGCATGGTTAGCCTTGCAAAACCATAAAAACTTAGCAATGTCATAATCATAAAATATAACTGATGTTACATCATATCCTTGCATATTCATAGCACCAACAATGTTAGGCATTAAAAAAATAAGTCCAATTATATTGTCTTCTCAACAAGGGTCTTGTTAGGGTGGATTTTGACACTAATACCAACTATAACAACACTCATTCTCGAGCTAAGAGAGGGAGCTATTTTTTTCTCTTTTCTACAATAATTAACTTACTCATTAAGAAGACCCAATAATTCAATAATGTTAAGACAACCATCTCAAGTTTATTTCCTGCAGATGACACTCAAGTGGATAGGAATGGCCAACTTCTTGTAATTCTTGGGGTTCACTCTTCTTGCCCCATCATTAGAAAAGACATCATAAGTTGTCCCTCTATTTCCCTACACTTCTATGTATGGGATAATTTGACCATGGCATAGGGATTATCCTTTAAGGCCCATATCACTTAAAGGTGATATCTATCCCCCAACCCTACATACTAGCATATATGTAGGATTACTATGACATAATATCTTAGTGATCAGTTAGTTTCACCTACCCGTGAAACTAAGACCATCACCACTTACTTGATAATGATCATGGTTAAAATTACCTACCTACAAGGTACCACCACTATTATGTCTAGGTGAATGATCTAATGTGTTTTCCCATACCAATCCACCACTAGGATTACCCAAGCCTCATAACTAGGAATCACGCAAGCCTCATTTCTAAGACCACCAAATCATCATTGCTAGGGTATTGTCATTAACCAAAATTACATAGTTGGTTTTTCTACTCACAAAATCAACTCTAGGGTAAACTAATTTGGTGCTTAACAATCATGATCATAAAAATCCCCTCTTAAACCAAGCGTCTTATTCAAATATTTTTGTGAACTCACAAAATATAGTGCTATAATAAAAAATACCAAAATTCAATACTAACATCAACATATCATATTGATAAAGACTAAAGAATTTAGGTACTTATTTCAATCATAACACTAGAATTAGGTATTTCCTTTATTTACATGAAAGGAAGTAAACAACATCTAGAAATCATAACCAAATTTTATTAATTACTTTTCCCTATTATTCCATCATCTTCTTCCAATAAATACATATAATAATCATTACATAGCATAAATTACAATTTCTTTTCCAAAGAAACAAACAAGGATATCCATTCCTTCTTCATAATCATTACATAGCATAACTTCTACACATGATGCCCTTTAAATATTTCTCATATCCAAATATAATATTACATTTCAATATATAAATACATAATGGTCATTAGTCTCATCTTCTTTTTCAATGTCTTCTACTTGATAGGTATTTTCTCCATCAATCTTTTGAACATAATTATAGGGATCAGAACAACTCCTTGAATGAATATGCAAGCCTAACATGCATCATGCGAGTAAAATCATTCAACAAAAATTCAATAACATGCATTATGAAAATAAAATCATTCAACAACAATGCAAAATCTCAATTCCATAATAGACTTTCAAGCATTCTTCCAATGTGGGGGTTCACTTTTCTAACCTCACCACTAGAGAAGACACCATAAATGGTCCCCCTCATTTCTTTACACTACCCTTTAAGAAAACAACTTGACCATGGTGTAGGGTTACCCTTTAAGGCCTATATCACTTAAAGGTGATGCCAATCCCCTAACCCTACATATCTCTTAAAGTGATACCTATCACCTTAAGGCCCATATCTCTTAAGGTGATGCATCTATATAGGATTATTAAGGCATAATGCTTATTAGTCAAATACACGAGAATCCCATACTTCTCTCACTCAATTATGGTTCTCTTGCTACACAAGCCACATCCATATCTTTGGATAAACTTACTATTCAATCCTTCTTGATTAAATAATAATTTCCTCATTTCTTAAATATAGAAATATTTTCAATACATTTTCTCTGTTCATAATTCTTACAATCTTCTTTTATATCATGGGTTTATTACTCTCCTAATAAACCCAACTATAATAAATTAATATTTTTAACAAAAAAATTATTCAATCAATATTAATATGACAAAGTCTTCAATATTTTATTAATATTAATTAATAATTTAACCCTATGACCTAGTAAAACTATTAATTAATAAATGACTAAAATCATGTTGATTAATTAAACAAACATATTAATTAATCAACATTAATAAGATAAGGGTATTCAATATTCTATTAATATTAATTAATAGCTTAACCCTATTAATTTAAAAATGACTTATTAAATCTATTAAATTCTAAATACATAATAATAGTGGTTTTATTAAAAGTAAGGAAGTGTCATTAAACCCACAAATCTAAGAGCATGTGATTTGGTTTCATTCATAGACATGATAATTGAGTGAGGATGCACAACATAAAGTCACCATGGAAAATATTTAATAATATTAATAACCATACCAAGTGAGAATAACAGTGTTGTTATTTTTTATGACCATATAAAATACATTTACACTTTGAGCACAGTGGGTTCAGGAAATGACTTCTTTGTTATGAAGTAGTTATGATTGAGAAACCAAAGGAAATGTTTGAAATCATTTATTACAATATGAAGTATGGTAGATTTTAAAACCATTTTTTATTCTTCATTATCCAAATTAACCTTAAAGAAAATTTAGCTCTCATAACCAAGTTTGGAAAAAGAAATGGCTTTTTAGCTTGAATTTTTTATTCCTAAATTTTTGGTTTGACGTACAATATTATCAATGCATAGCTCTAAAAGACTTAAATTTAATAATGATAAATTAAATAACAACTTTCAACCATAATGCATAATTCAACGCATTCAGGATGATTGCACACTCAAGGAAGCAATAATTAGATAGACTTCATATTAGCATAAAAATTCAAGGTGATTTGTTGAATGCCTACTTCTTCCAACTATTCTATCATAAAGTTGCTCTATAAAAAATCTAAGATCCTTAACAAATAAAAGAAGGCTATATTTACTATGGCTACTAGAGGTTTGTCGAGGTACTCATCATTCCATTTTAACGGAAACAAGAAGACTACAAAATCATACCCATATTAATTGCATTACAAATTTTTTGGAAGGAGTCATTTACATGGCTCTACAATTGGGCATTCTTCTATGCTTAGGCTAAGTTTGAATGCCATGATTCAAATCAGGGTGGAAAATATATCAAGTTTAATTGGATTCTCTACTTGAATGCAACTTAGAAAGGTGTGCAAAATACTTCTACCCTTAGATTAGGTATCCATAAGGAGATCCAAGCAAAAATCGAAAGATAGAAAAACAATATAAAATTGTTTACACTTATTCAAAAAAAAAGAGAGGAACTACCTCTAAAACAACAAAACTAGAATACTTTCATGATCTCCCCAAATTCTTCACACCTTGCAATTTTTCTCCCTAGACAACCCAAATTCCCCAAAACCTTCACAGTACAAATATTCAAATAGGGTTTTAGAGAGGAGAGGAAATAAAAAATATGGAAAAGGTGAATCGAAAGAGTTAGATAACTCGTTTTTTATTATTCTTTCAACTTTTCAAAAAGATTACTTTTCAAATTGCTATGTTTCCTAAACAAATAATTTTTCAAGTTAAAATTTATATGCACTTCATTTAATAATAATAATAATTTTTTAAATGAGCCTCTTTTTATAATTATTAACTTTATAAAGTTAATATTAATTTACTAATACATTTTCCTTGACTAATTTGTTTACTCACCTTATAGTATTAAATCAATTAATACTATTACTAATTTTTCCTTGACTAATGCTAATGTTAATTATTAGCATTTAATATTTTAAGTATTAATAATACTAACATTATTATTAATACCTTTCTTGATAAATAATTAACCAATTAAGTTCTATACTTTGAAACACATGAATTAATGCATATTAATGGTAAATTAAGAGCCTAAGCAACACAAGAGCTCCTGCTAAAAGTTGTCCTCACCTGGACTAAGATGTAATTAATAATAAGCAAGAATATGTACAGCCATTACTATTCCCTAAGCAGGAGATATTATGATAACTACAAGGTTATCAACCACCTATGGAGTACCCCAAAGCATAGGGGTAAGGGCTCTTTGCTATTATAACAACCTCCTTGCTTGATGATACATTTAATTATGCATACACACATGCAAGTGCTTGTACATGATTATTTTACCCTTATGGAATATCAACTAAAAATACATCATTTCCCATTTCACATTTCTCTCAACTCTGGTGGTTGTCCCATACCAATCCACTCATGATAGTACCTAGTCCTGCAACCACAAACTTTATTAATAGTATCATATTCTAAAAATAGCATAATCCAACCCTAGAAAGCATAAATTACAACTATCAACTCATGTTGATAGAATAAAATAGGAATATTCATTAATTATCAACACATCAATACATCAATAAAATAACAAGGGAAGGTCCTTCCAAGACGGGTCATTACAGGATTTGGTTATAGGTCTTTCATTCATAAAATTTTGAGTTCTTTGATTTGATCAGAGTTGCCAAGTGAATATAGCATTTTCTCTCTTAAGTAGTTACACTAATATCTTCACTAAAATATTAATATGTTATCTTTCTAAAGAACTACTTTTGGATATTCATATTTGAGTGGATTCATCAATTGAGATTTTAATATGCTTCAATCAAGTAAATATGCAAGTGCCTTCATCAATGTATCGATCTAATATAGTTATTGATAGTGTGACCAATTAAAATGAATCAACTAGATCCCACCAACCATGCCATTAAATTGTTGTCCTCTCTAATTGTCATGGTCACTAGATGTAAGGGATGAGATGACTAGACCATTGTGCCTCACATGAAGTAACATAACAGGGTAGCTCCAAGAGAATGATAAGTAGCTTAATTAGATTACCTTTGAGGTTTTTTATAGAGTTGACTCATTTTAATATGTGAACTTTAGCACTCTCTATCATAACCCATATAGATATCTAGTCCACAAGGAAAATGGGAAAGAGAAACCATAGAAAATAAAGATAGTGAAAAGGAAATAAAATCCTAAGCTAACCTAAGCTAATGAGGGAGATACACTAAGATCATTATAAGACTCTTCAACATAATAGTAGGAAAAATGAATTCATGAGTATGATGCCTTCGAAAATGAAAGTGAATACTTTCTCTTCTCAACCTACACATTTAAGCCAAGATTACATATACAAAAAATGGGATAGAAATAAAATAGTCATGGCCTATAATATACATGCATAAATATACATACACACAAGAAATGAGATAGAAAGAGCCTAATAGTCATGGCCTCCAATATATATATATATATATATATATATATATATATATATATATATATATATATATATATATATATATATATATATATATATATATATATATATATATTTATATATTTATATTTATATTTATATATATATTTATATTTGTGTGTGTGAGTATGAAAATTATAGATTATGCCAAAAGTAAGGGCTTGAAAGCTTACCTACAAAACCAAAGGTTTAGGTCTAGATTTCTATATAGAATAAAATGAAAGGGAAGTCACATGTAAATTATTGAGCTTGAATAATAAACTCACAAATATTTTACAATGTCTAAAAAACTACTATATATAAGCAAAATGGGAAAATCTTCCCTCCAAAACTTGTACAAGGGCCTTTGAAAAAGTTTTTTTTGTTCCTCCTTTTTTTTGGTTGGTTGAAAAGGGGTTTTGAAAGGATCCCCAAACCTTTTATAGAATAACATCAGAAAGGAGACCATATCCTAAATATATAATCCAAGAGACAAACAAGGAACAACTGAAACATGGAGTTGATATCCATAGGGAGATGATCTTTGAAGGACCACCTAAAAAATCATTAAAATTTAACACATGAGCTTCCCACTCAAAATTGGAACAAAATTTGAAACAATTTGAAACACACTTCTTGCTTAAAATTGAAACATGATTCCTTGATGGGAGGAGCAAATCCACCAAGGAACAATTGAAATAGGAAGATGATATTTGTAGAGATATGATATCTAGAGGACCAACTACAAAATCATTCAAATTTGAAACATGGGAGCTTCCTGCTCAAAATTGAAATAGGATTTCCCATCGGGAGGAGCAAGTCCACCAAGAAAATCTTATCTAATAAAACCACTACCATCAGGAAAATTCAAATAAAATACAACTGTAGCTCAAAAGGATTTAAAAAAAAAACTTTTTCTACCCAAGGGAACCTTCATCAATAGGCTAAATCTGGGAAAAAACACTAAGATTTTGAAAATTTGAAAAGAGGTTTCCTACCCAAGGAAACCTTAACTAGAAAGCAGTAGAAAAAGACCTAGAAAATGGATCCACAACAACTAGAGATCTCATAAAGCCACAAGATCTTGCTATATGTAAACTTACTATGGTAAATTCCAGAGAATATGCTAACCACCATGATGACACATGACTAAATCAAAAACCAAATACAAGGATTGCCTTTAGGATCCTAATTTCTATAGCTAGCACAAATGCATGAGGTACCTCTCTAAATATTTGAAAGAAAATTATATAGAAAATCCATAAGAAAGCAACCAATATCATCAACGATGCTCAACTCTACCAAAAGTCTGCTCACTTTTTTTTGCTCCTTTTATTTGATCTTCCTTACATCACTTTTTACCCTTCTAGATCTCTAGATCTAAAATTATCAATTCTAAGTTGTCTTATGTTCAACATCCACTTTAAATATCCTAAAATTTGATTAGAAACATCTTCTACAATCAATGTTGTCAGGTTTAGGATTTCTACTATTGTGGTTGTCATACTCTTGCTTTTAATATGACCATCCACTTTTCCTAGATTACTAATCCCAATTGTATCAATAGGAGATCCTTATTTTTATCAGTAATGACTTACTAGTTTGGCTTGTCTACCCTTTTAGGATATTGTGCACTAGTATTAGTGCCCTACTTCTTGGAGTACATCTATTATCTCTTCAAGTTCCTTTTATATTTTTGGGTGATGCAAGTTATTAGATGGTTGTTAAAAAAAATCTTGTATTCCTGCATCATATTTTTACAAAATTCCAAGGTTAGGCTATATGACTATCAAAAGTGTTATTTTATCGTCATATTAAATCTTTGAATGTTTCATATTTTAGGAGTTTCTTGCGATTCATGGTCCAACTCTCAAAAAAAATTCTTTTCTTTTCTTTTGAAACTTTTCTAACATATGACCTTCAAAATTTTTATCTTTTTGTGCTTATTAGACTTCTTTGTTTCTTTCCATATTTTCTAACCTTTTGCTTGCATGGGCTCTTAGAATTTTATCTTTCCTATTAAAAATTTAAGTTTTGGTTCTTGGCTCTTGAATTTTAGATCTAGGTATGGCTTTGGCTTCTAGCTCTAGCTCTAGATTTTGGATCTAGATTTGGCTCTTGGATCTTGGCTTTAGCACTTTACTCTAACTCTTGTTCTTGGCTCTAGATTTGACACTTAGCTTTAGCTCTAGGTCTAGCTCTAGTACTTGGATTTTGTTTTGGCTCTAGTACTTAGCTTTGGATATTGTTTTGGAGTAGAGATAAATCTCCCCCTTATTCAACATGATTTAGCTATATATATGGATCAAGAATACTTAAGAAATAACAGGATTGACCTTAATTTGCTTATCCAATGATAGGTATGACTTCTTATATCCATGGTTATATAATATAATTGGTCACATACTATTATGCCTATCACTTATGATTGGGACACAAAACCAGACATAGATTATCAACATGATTTTTCCATACTAACTTTTATCTTCCTATGAATAGTGATAAATATAACCATTCACCCTGAGTGAGGCATAGGTCTTCACATATTGGTAAACTTCTAAGTGTTGTATTTCTTTTCTTCTTCAACTACAAGTGTCCTTATGGAAACCTTCTCATCCTATTGGATTGTATGGATAATCAATCATTGCAACTAACAAGTGTAATAGATTAAATTACAACTTACAAGATTGACTCTATTGATTCTACATCAATCCTTCATTTTTTTCATTGTCTTTAGTCACATGGTGCATGTAATACATAATTTGTAAGAATTTGATTATTCTTTGGTTACTTGGTGCTTACCAGATATAATAGGATAATTTGATTATCAAGTGTCATAATGAATATTGGAAAGAATTAATATTTCGTCTTTCCAATATGAACTTTACACTTTCACAATATTAAGGTGTTAGAAGTTGTCATTGATGTTAAAGGAATGATGGTGTGCTTGGGAAAAGTAATCAAGGCAAACATACTTTGAGTAGATCTTGGACGAATTATTCAAGGTAAATATATTCTCTTCAAAGTGATATAAAGTCAAAGGTTGAAATATTTAAATTAAAGATTTAAATATTTCCAAGTGTGCAATGGGCTAAGGTTAAAATATTATTATTGAGGAGGAAAATATTTATCCTTGCCTAAGGTTGAAAAATTATTATTGAGGTGGAAAATATCTACCCTTGCCTAAGGTTGAAAAATTATTATTGAGGAGGAAAATATTTACCCATGGCTAAGGTTGAAATATTATTATGAGTGCATATATGAGCCGACGTCTTGAGTGCCAAAGCAAGTGGTGAAAATATGTGTATAAATACAAAGCCAAAAACATTTCAAACATCAATCTATTTTATCCTATGTGTATTCGATATCTGGCGCAATGGGTGAGAAGTTACAGCGATGAAAGGAAGGGAGCATGGTGAAAAAAAATGAAACACGGTAATAGGCATATTGGAGCATGACCACCATTAAAGAATATTGTTGTTATTTTTTAGGCGCAAAGGAGAAGTGACATTTGTTGTTTCGATAATTTTAAGTGTGAGAGCTCATGTGAGACATTGCACAAGTTCCAAAGAAAAAGTTGATGTAAACGGTGAGCAAGAAGAAGAATGGCAAGATAGGGTGCACATTAGCTTACATCCAATGAATGAAACAAACACATGACATCAAGATAAAAGAGTAGACAACGAGTAAGAAGAAGATTGATGAAATAGAGGCTAAAGTAAATGTTTTCAGATCTCCTCGATAAGACCAAAGATGTGCGGATAGTGCATTCAGTTTGAGAGCATAATACATCTCCTTGTTTCATCTTTGTTAAGAAAAACCTGCAATAAGATATTGTGGAAAATATGTTGATAGAGGAGGTTGGTTGTTGCTTTCATTTCATGATCTACCATGTGTTGGATTTGAAGGATCTTGAGCGCCAAAGCAAGTGGTGAAAATATGTGTATAAATACAAAGCCAAAAATGTTTCAAACATCAATATTTTTTATCGTGTGTGTCTTTGATATCTAGAACAGCAGGTGAGAAGTTATAGGGGCAAAAGGAAGGGAGCATGGTGAATGAAAATGAAACACGATAATAGATATATTGGAGCATGACCACCATTGAATAATATTACTATTATTTTTGCTAGGCACAAAGGAGAAGTGACGTTTGTCGTTTCAATAATTTTAAGTGTGAGAGCTCGTGCGAGACATTGCACAAGTTCTAAAACAAAATTTGACACAAACGGTGAGCAAGAAGAAGAATAGCAAGATAGGGTGCACATTAGCTTACATCCAAAAAATGAAACAAACACATGACATCAAGATAAAAGAGTATACAATGAGTAGGAATAAGATTGATGAAATAGAGGCTAAAGTAAATGTTTTTAGAGCTCCTCAATAAGACCAAAGATGTGCAGATAGCACATTCAGTTTGAGAGCATAATACATCTCCTTGTTTCATATTTGTTAAGAAAAACCTACAAAAAGATATTGTGGAAAAGACATTGATAGAGGAGGTTGGTTGTTGCTTTCATTTCATGATCTACCATGTGTTGGAGTTGAAGGATATTTGCACTAGCGTTGGCATCAAAATATTTATAGAGCATATGCAACAAATGGAAATAGATATAATAGTTGTATTGACGAAGGTAATCACTACATTGTGTCACAATAATACAAAATCCAAAAAATGTGGTAAGCAACATAAATTGAAAGCATTGTAACTCCAAACTGGAAGTCACAAGAGAGGATATCACTCAGAAGCCCAATATGATGCAAAAAAAGAGATTGGAGTGTATGTTGTGTTCCCAGGTATAATAGAAGACAACTGGTGGACGTGCAGGTTTTGAAAGTGAACCACAAGGGAGTTACAATTTGGAATACGTTATGTTTACAAGGAGGACACACAGGGTTTGGAAGGAGATTAGATGAAAGGAATTCATTTGTGATGCTTGTATTCATTGCATTGAAAGTGTAGGATTAATACACACATTGGAAAATGAACAACACCAGTCTTGCAACTATGAAGAGGTTTGTGGTAGATTGAAGTAGTTGAACAGTTGAGATACTTTTAGATATAAGAACGAAGGTGAAGGAATCAATGTGAATGTATAGAAGGTCCTTGGCAAGGTTGATGGTGATGAGCATGGTGTTGCAGCTCATACCCACGAAATTCACTGTTAAGGCAAGTTGATTGGTGTTCTAAGTGTTTTAGATATGTTAAGAGATTTTCATTGAAGTGTTAGAGGTGTCACATAATGCAAGGATAAAATAAGGGGATTAGTGAACATCTTCACCCAAGCATCCAATTGAAAAGGAAGGACATTTCAGCTATCTACAAGAAGAAGGAAAGGTGCACAAGATAGTTACAAATCAGCATTTACAAGGGTTTTGGATCATATTGTTGAGCACACTTGAGAAAAAAAATTGATTAGATTTTTTAGAAGACTTGAGAATATTTGAGAGCAGATTTAAGTAGTATTTATGAGCAGATTTGAGCAGTGTTTGTGAGAAGATTTGGGAGTAAAACTAAGTAGTATTTGTGATCAGGTTTTGGCCCACGAACTTGAGTATAGGGTATTGGTGTCTCCTGTGGATTGGTGGCCATGAACTTAAGTATATGAGATTGGTGTCTCCTGTGGGTTGGTGCCCATGAACTTGATTATAGGGGATTGGTGTCTCCTGTGGATTGGTGTTCATGAACTTGTATAGGGGATTGGTGTCTCCTGTGGGTTGGTGCCCATGAAATTTGTTGAAGAACTATATAAGAAATATATTATCATGGTTTTATCCTTAGAGGGTGTTTCCACATAAAACTATCTGTCTCTTATGTGTATGGTGATTATGTAAATTGATTTATTATTGCATTGATATTTTTTCAAGTATTGCTTTGAAAAGAAAATAGAATAAATTTTAGCTTATACTGTTCACCCCCCCTCTCAACATAAGCTTTTGTTCTTCAATTGGTATTAGAGTAGGTTCCTTCAAGAAAGCCTAACCACTTGAAGTAAGATCTTACAAGAAAACACATGGCCATGGAGGTGAAAGAAGATGCTCCTATTATTGAAATCAAAGAGAGATCCAAAAAATGAAGAGGAAGCCATAGTTGACATAGAAGAGGAACTTGTTGTTGCTCTTGAAGAGTTGAAAATGCTTAGAAATAAAAACTCAAGATTGAAGATTCAAGTACAAGAGGATGAGGATACAAAGGCAAATCTTTCGCAAGATCTCACCAACTTAAAAATAAAAATTGAAGAGGTAAAGATTGAAAAAATTATGACTGAGCAGTTAAAGGCAAATGAGTTGGAATATGAAAAACTAGAACTTGAGATTTTTTCTTTGAGGAAGGAAGAGGAAAAATTTAATGATAAGATACATAGGTTTGAGAAAATCATAGAAATAATGGGTGACATTATCAAAGCATAGATATATTTGGTTATAAATACTGGATTTGGTTTTGAAGAAGGTCAAAAGAAACAAAAGGGGAATTCAAGCTCAAAATAAATAGAGGCATCAAATAAAATAAATAAAGAAGAGCCCAAGACCTATGTTGATGTATTGACAAGTGGAATCATCAAGAAGGAAGAAAACAAAGAATCATCATGGATCGAATTCAATCCCAGAAACAATAATGAGAGAACCATGCAACCATATCCTCCAAGGCAATCAAACAGGTTACAATATTTCTTCCATGGTTATTATTTTTCATGTAAAAAATTTGGTCATAAATTTGTACATTGCATTGTATGTGCTAGAAGTGATTTTGGCTTCACCAAGAGAAATTTCAATTCATTTACACCTCTCATGGATTACAATATTATTTGTTACAAATGTGATAATTTTGGACATAAAGCTAAATGGTGTATAACAGTGTTCCCTAAAATTCTTAAATCAAGCAAGAAGGAGGAAGGTCAAATTGTTCAAAAGGATATGACATCCAAATTTTGGAGAAATAAAATGGAACAAGAAAAAAAATCTATGTTGGTACAAATGGCTCTTCATGTGTAAAATGAAGGAAATCAGTGGTACATTGATAGTGGTTGTTCAAGCCATATGACAGGTGATAAAAGAAAATTTCTCTCTCTCAAGGAAATAAATTGAGGCATAGTGAAATTTGATGATAATGCTTCTACCAAAATTGTTGGAAAGGGAACCTTGAGCCTGGATAATGGAAGATCAAGAATAGAGAATGTATTATATGTTGAAGGTTTGAAGCACAATCTACTAAGCGTAAGTCAGCTATGTGATCAAGTGCACACACTCACATTTCACCCAAATGGATGTGAGATCTAGAAAATTCAAGACATGAAAGCCTATTGCATATTCTAGAAGAACTACAAACAATCTCTACATGTTAAGTGAAATTAAGGGATAAAAATATTTTTTATCACAAGAATGTGAGAGTTGGTTATGGCATAGGATAATGGGCCACCTAAAATTTAACAACATAGTTAAAATAAGCAACAAACGGGCAGTCAAATATTTACCCAAGATAGCAAAACCCCTAAGCATGATTTACGCACGGTTCTAGCATGGTAATTAAACAATATTAAGCTTCAAATCAAAGGAATTCTCTTCATCTAAACCTTTGTGGCTAATTCACACCGATCTATGTGGCCCTACAAGGACAAAGAGTTTACAAGATGAGAATTATTTCATGGTTTTTATTGATTATTATTCTAGAATGACTTGGGTAACATTCTTGAGAGAAAAATCAGAAGCTTTTGAAAGGTTCAAGGCATTCAAGGTACTTGTAGAAAATAAAATAGGTAAATATATCAAGTTTCTAATATCATATAGAGGAGGTGAATTTGTAGAATTCTATGAACATCATAGAATCAAGAGATAATACTCAATAGAAAGAACTCCATAATAGAATGGAGTAGTTAAAAGGAAGAACAGAACTATTCAAGGCATGTCCAAAGCCATGCTAAATGAGTCCAAGATTTCTAATTCTTTTTGGAGAGAGGTGATTCATACAGTTGTTTATATCATCAATAGAGCTCAAGTAAGAGTAAATCACCATAAAAAATTTGTATGAGCTTTTGAAGGGAAGACCATCTACTATGAAGTACTTAAAAATATTTGGAAGAAAATGCTACATTAGATGAGAAGAAAAATATTTGGGCAAGTTTGATTCCAGGTGTGATGAGGGTATCTTCCTTGGATACTCTTCAAAGAGCAAAGCCTATAGATGCTACAATAAAATATCACATAAAATTGTGGAAAGTGCAAATGTAAGATTTGATGAAGAAATAGATCTAAGAGAACCAGCTCAAGATATTGTGTATCAATAAGGAGAAAGTTGTAAAGATTAATAAACTTAAGAAGATGAGAATCAAAGGACACCCTTAATAAAACCCCCCAATATACCATCTAAAACACCATCCAAATATGTGTAGAAGAACCATCCGAAAGATCTCATTATTGGGAATCTAGATGAAAGATAAACAAGGAGGAAAATAATAGGTACAGGTGAACATGCCAACTTCTCTTTACTATCTAAAGTTGAGCTAAATAATTTCAATGAAGCAAGTGAAGATAAATATTGGATTAAGGCAATGGAAGAGGAGTTAGATAAAATAGAGAAAAGTGAGACTTGGGAACTTGTCCCACGTCCAAAATATAAGAATGTAATTGGCACCAAATGGGTCTACAGAAATAAGTTGAATGAAGATGGTTAGGTTATCAAAAACAAAGACTTGTATGCAAAGGCTATGCACAAGTTGAGGGAATTGATTTTGAAAAGACATTTGCTCCTGTTGCTCGTCTTGAGGACATAAGAATGTTCTTGGTATTTTCAAGTTTTAGAAACTTCAAAGTGTACCAAATGGATGAAAAATTAATATTTTTTAATGGTTACTTAGAGTAAGAGATCTACATTGAGAAACTAGATGGTTTCAGCCTAATAAACAAGCCATACTTTGTATGCAAATTGAAAAATGCTCTCTATGGACTAAAGAAAGCCCTTAGGGCTTAGTACTCAAGGTTGGATAAATATCTCCAAGAACATGATTTCATACTAGGTATAGCTGATAGAAACATGTACATCAATAATGAAGGAAATGACTTGTTGATTATAGTAGTCTATGTGGACGACATCATTTTTGGAGGCAGTAATGATAAGATGTGTCAGAAATTTACAAAATGTATGCAAAGTGAATTTGAGATGTCAATACTTGGTGAGTTGTCCTTATTTCTTGGTTTGCAAATTTTATAGTCAGATAAAGGTATATTTCTCTCTCAAACCAAGTATGTAAAAGAAATGTTGAAAAATTTAGGATGGAGGATTGCAATCCTGTGAGTACCCCCATGTTTGCAGTATGTAAGTTAAGTAAATATGATGAGTCTCCCGAGGCTAATCAAACTTTGTATAGATCCATGATTGGAAGTTTACTGTATGTCACAGCTACAAGGCTGAATATAATGCAAGTAGTCAGATTGGTGGCAAGATTTCAAGCTACACCAAAGGAAACACATGTGTAGGAAGTAAATATAAACTTTAAGTATTTGAAAGGAACTATGGAGTTTGGATTGTGGTATCCTGGATGTGATATTTTCACTCTCACTACATATACATATGTGTATTGGGCAAGCAATATTGATGAAAGGAAAAGCACAAGTGGAGGAGAATTTTTTTGTGGAGACTGTTTGGTCTCTTGGCTAAGTAAGAAATAAGCATCAGTATCCTTATCTACGGCAAAGGTGGAGTACATTGTAGCAGTTGATTTTTGCACATAGGTTTTATGGATGAAATAAACTTTAAGTGATTTCAATGTAGAGCATGATCATCCTTTCTCCATACTTTGTGATAATACAAGTGCCATGAATATTTTGAATAATCTGGTAATGTATTCAAGAACCAAGCACATTTTGATAAAATATAATTTTTTGAGAGAGCAAGTGATTGATCAAAAATTTAAGTTGGAATACGTTGCTACAAAGGAACAAATTGCTGACATCTTTACCAAGACACTTCCAAAGGAGACTTTTGAGTATCTCAGAGGAAAGTTGGGAGTAATTTCACTCCCATATCATAATTAAATATCACAATAAGAGCAGGTAGTAAGTGGGCATTGTCAAGTGTCTTATATTTTAGCCCCAAGGAGCCTTTGTCATTGATGTCAAATGGGGAGAATTTCAGTAAGGGGAAGCAACTTGTCAGGAGGAGCAGTTTGTGATCCAGTTGTAGTAAAGGATAGTTTATTTGTAGGGTTACCATCAATGACAAAGGAGGATATTGTTAAAAGTTTTCATTGATGTCAAAGGTATGATGGTGTGCTTGGGCAAGGTAATCAAGGTAAACATACTTTGAGTAGAGCTTGGACAAATTATTCAAGGTAAATATATTCTCTTCAAGGGTGATGTATTATCAAAGGTTGAAATATTTAAATTAAATATTTAAATATTTCCAAGTGTGCAATGGGCTAAGGTTAAAATATTATTATTGAGGAGGAAAATATTTATCCTTGCCTAAGGTTGAAAAATTATTATTGAGGTGGAAAATATCTACCCTTGCCTAAGGTTGAAAAATTATTATTGAGGAGGAAAATATTTACCCATGGCTAAGGTTGAAATATTATTATGAGTGCATATATGAGCCGATATCTTGAGCACCAAAGCAAGTGGTGAAAATATGTGTATAAATACAAAGCCAAAAACATTTCAAACATCAATCTTTTTTATCGTGTGTGTCTTCGATATCTGGTGCAGTGGGTGAGAAGTTACAGCGGTGAAAGGAAGGAAGCATGGCGAACAAAAAGAAAACATGATAATAGGCAGATTGGAGCATGACCACCATTGAAGAATATTTTTGTTTTTTTAGGTGTAAAGGAGAAGTGATGTTTGTTGTTTCGATAATTTGAAGTGTGAGAGCTCATGTGAGACATTGCACAAGTTTCAAAAAACTTTTGACGTAAACGGTGAGAAAGAAGAAGAATGGAAAGATAGGGTGCACATTAGCTTACATCCAAAAAATGAAACAAACACATGACATCAAGATAAAAGAGTATACCACGAGCAAGAAGAATATTGATAAAATAGAGACTGAATTAAATATTTTCAGCTCTCCTCGATAATACCAAATATGTGTGGATAGTGCATTTAGTTTGAGAGTATAATACATTTTCTTGTTTCATCTTTGTTAATAAAAAGTTGTAATAAGATATTATGGAAAATATGTTGATAGAGGTTGGTTGCTGCATTAATTTCATGATCTACCATGTGTTGGAGCTCAAGGATATTTGCACTAGCATTGGCATCAAAATATTTCCAAATCATATGCGGCAAAGGAAAACATAGGTAATAGTTGTGTTGATGAAGGTAAGCACTACACTATGTCACAATAACATAGAAGCCAATGAAGGTGGTGAGCAACATAAAGTGAAAGCATTATAACTCCAAAATGGAAGTCACAGGAGAGGACATCACTCAACAACCCAATATGGTGCACAAGAAGAGATTGGAGTGTATGTTGTGTTCACAGGTATAAGAGAACACAACTAGTGGATGTGCAAGTTTTCAAAGTGAGCCACAACGGAGTCACTGTTGGACATTTTGAGTCCATAAAATTGTCATTGATGTCAAGGCATGAGGTTGTCATTTATGCCAAGGAGTGAACCACCATTGATGTAAAAAGGTCAAAAGGAGCAATGCAAAAGGTTGATGGCAAAAGAGCTTCATAATATTCATTTTTTATATTATAGGAAGCATAAGAAAAATGTTTTTATTAAAATCATTGATTGGTAAATAAAGGGTTTTATTAAAAACCATGGATTGAAAAAATAAAAGGTTTTTATGAAAACCATGGTTAGACAAAATAAAATGTTTTCATAAAAACCCAAGGAGGCTTTTTATTCCAAATTAAAAAGTCCAAGGAAGGTTTAAATATTTAATTTATAAATATTTAAATTCAAATTGAATTTAAATTTTATAAATAAATATGTATTTATTTGGAATGGTATAAACGTAAGGTTACCCCATCGACCTGTTGGAAGAAATAACAAAGCAAGACACTTATCAATATAAATATTGCCTTGCTAAGGCCAAAAGAAAGTATTCAAATTTTGAAAACATACTACATTTCATGGAGGAGAAGACAGAGGAATGTTTGCGATGCATTTATCCCAAAGTTCAGAGTATTGAAGAAGATAAGGCACTTGGGTTCTAGCACCATCCTGTGGCTAGCATAGGTGGCAAGTGCTTAGTGCTTGCAGAGGGGAGGTTACGGGTTCGAAACCCGATGACAGCAATTTTTGGAAGCCCCTTTTTCATTTTTGGTTTTGGCATCAGTAGAAGTAATAAGGAGCGCATGGGGATTTTAGCTCCCACGTGAGTGCTTAGCTCATGCGACAGCCAAGGTCATGGCAAAGGCGCTTGAGGAGGCAGTGTCGTGGGTTCAAAACCCACTAAGGGCAAAGGTACAATTCTTTATTTGATTTTTGTTTGCCCTAAGGTTGTTGTGAGTAAATTTAGAGGTATAAGGTGGTAATTAAATTGGATTATTTACCTATATGTTAAAGTGATTTTTGGGCATGGTAAAAAGTTGTTTTTGATAAAGTAAAACTAGGGTAATTAATTTTTACCTTAGAAAAATAAATTGCATTGTTTTATAAATTATTTTATTTGATGAGTGCAATTTAAGAAAGGAGTTATAAGTAGAAATTGTGTTATATTTTATAAGAGGGCTTTTGATGAAATATATGATGTTGAAATTTATTATTGAGATGGACCAATAAGGTGTATTTGGTATTTAATTTATCTTTGTGTTTAAAGTAAATTGTGAAAAGTGTTAGGATGATAATTCTTGTCATCTAACCCTTTGTACTTGGCAAAGAAAGTTGTGATGATTGAACTAGATTTTTGAAGATCATTCTACATCAAAGAAAAAGGTATGGGCATATTCTTCTATGGTTTATTTGATTGGTTGGTTTTCTGGAAAACAACTTTGGAGTGAAAAGGACTTAATTATGTTTCCTTATTGAGTGTGTTTTGAGTTAATACTTCATGGTTTTCTAGAATAAAGAGTTGTTGATAAAACCTTGTTTGATAAGCATTGTTGTTGAAGCCATTGGTTAAGTGAGGAACTTGAACTAGGGTTTGCAAAGATCATGAGTATCATTGTTATGTGAAGATTGTTTTATAAGCATTGTTTTTGAAGTGAGTAATTGAGTGAAGAACTTGAACTAGGGTTTGGAAAGAATATGAGTATCATTGTTATGTGAATATTGTCTTATAAGCATTGTTGTTGAAGTGAGTAATTGAGTGAAGAACTTGAACTAGGGTTTGGAAAGAACATAAATATCATTTTTATGTAAGATTAGTTGATAAGCATTATTGGAAACATTTTGAGTGAGTTTTCATATGCTTGGACTAGGATTTGTGAGCAAGGACTATTTCATTGAAGTGATTGGTTGAGTAGATTTGGTAAAGCCTAGTCAAGTGGATGTGTGAAGTGATAGTTCAAGTTCTATGAAAAAAATTGTTCTATATTCTGAATTGATTTGATAAAGAGGTTGAGTGTGGATGAATGTGAAACATATTGAGTCTCTAGAAATTCTCTATATTTTTCTATGATAAAAGAGAGATAGAAAGTTATTGATATTTTGTTAATATGAAGCATATTGAGTCTCTAACAATTCTCTATATGTTTATGTGATAAAAGAGAGATTGAAAGTGATTGAGATTTTGTGAATGTGAAGCATATTGAGTCTCTAACAATTCTCTATATGTTTCTAAAAGAGTGATTGAAATTGATTGAGTATTGAAGTGAATGTGAAGCATATTGAGTCTCTAATAATTCTCTTTATGTTTCTATGAGATTGAACAAGTTCTAGTGAGGACTTGTTGAGAAAAGCTGGACAAGTTCTAGAGATGACTTGTGGATAGATTAGTGTGAGCTTTTATGGAAGCTTACAAGGCATATTTGAGACAAGTCTTGAGAAGACTTGTGAGCAGAGTTGATTGATTTATTTGTTCAAACCTTGAGTTAATATTTGGGGTAGATCCAACAGAGTTTATTTGAGATTGATTCAAGCTTTGTGTTAATGCTTGAGGAAAAATATTGAGGATAGATATGTGCTAGACTGAAGGATTGATTTTAGTGTAGATTAGAGGATAGATATTGAGGACAGAGTTTGGTGCAAATTTGAGGACAGTACTAGACCAAAGATAGAGATTGAGCAGATTTGTGCTAGATCGAAGTACTGTGTTTAGTACAAATTTGAGACAAATATTTTGAGGTGACAGAGTATAGAGGATGACAGTCTCCAGTGGATAGAGATCAATCAGCCAGGGCAATGAGAACAAGTGTCTTCAATGGATAGATATCCATTAGCCATAGTAGTGGTAGCAATAGTTTTTCTAGAAGATCATCAGCCAAAGCTAAGGAGAAAGGAGTTTTCCTATAAATAGAGATCCATGAACTTGATTAGGGAATTGGTGTCTCCTTTGGATAGAGATCCATAAAAATTTTAATGGAGAAAGGATTCCCAAGATATTGATTGAGAAAATTTTAGAAAAATATTTTCTTCGTGGAGTAGCCCACATTGGGTGAACCATGTTAAATTGGTGTCTCATGTGTGTGTGATGTTTTGTGCACTACTTTGGTTTTTTTTGTTGATATTTCCATTGATATATTGCATAATATTTATTGGGATGATAAAATTAAAGAGTGGTCTTATATTTTCACCCCCATCTCATTATAAGCTTGTGTTCTTCAATTGGTATCAAAGCGGGCTTCTGATGAGGCCTAGAAATACCTCATTATTACACTATGTTTGACATATAAAAACTACCATATTACCAGACATGACAAAGTTAATTGCCAAATAGTTGATTAGAATATATATTTGTTAAGTGTTTGCATGATTTTATGTTAGAAACACTATATCTCTATTTTTGACTATTTTCAACATTTTGTGACTATTTTTGCTTGATTAAATAGCAAATAAAATATGTATTTCAATTAGCCAAATGTTGTATGTTGAGTAAAGGAGGCCCTATGATGTTTTGTCATTGTTGTCAACACAATCTAGGTATACTTGTAAAAGTTCAAAAATGAGTATCATGTCAATTTTGGTGTCATACTATAGTACAGTTACATTCTAGTGGCATGAACAGATTTCTATTATCAAGAACTACAACTTTGCTTTTTTAAGCAAGTCAATCCGAGCTATAGATAAAAATTTATGAAGGTTACATCATGTTCATACCTTATTTTTTTCTAGAGCTATTAATAGGTGCAAATCTGCATTAAGGGGAACATTTGTGGATCTACTAGGAATGATCCAAAGTGAGTTAAGCTGAAAATTCTAGTAAAAATATGTGTTAGAGGCCAACTTGACAACAATGCTGAGAGAAATTCCTGAAGGTTTAAGAGCTGAAAATTGAACCAAATGAAGTTCATAAAACCAATATAACATGTGTATAAAATTTGGTATACATTGGAGTTACAAGGCACAAGTTATGAGCACTCCAAAAGGGCAGTTGGGCATGTTTTGATAGTTGGAAAAATTGTGCAGCATACAAAAATAGCAAGCTATTACATTAAAGGAGCACCTTGAAGATGTCAAGAAAAGCATGAGGAAATGGATGGAATAAGTTTATAAGGACTACATAAGACATTTGACCTATTTAGAAGCATTCCCATATGGTCTAAATAGGCATCAACAGGGTATAATAGAGCAAGGACAATTGTGCAGCATTGTTGCACTATTTTAGCATGGTTACTTGGTGAATAAAGTGTATAAATTCAGTAGCAACTTGATTTACTTCTTCATTTTGATATTTGAATTATTTTTCTATGTTCTAATTTGTTTGAAGTTAAAATAAATTCCAACATTTTATAACTGTGTAGCAGAGCTAAAAAATGTAGTAGTTTACCATGTAAATTCTAGCCAACTACCAATGAATGGTAGGGCATGGAATTTACCAAGGAGAAAGGATGAATTCAGTTGGAATCACCTCCTGGGAGCTAGATTTAAAAACCTACCTGAAATAAGCAACCAAAATAAGCATTCTGAAAATGTTTGAACTTAAATTGCATCTACAGCCAATTATTCAAAAGATCTTCGAAATAATAGGGGAAAGTGTTGCAGTTTGACTTTCTATGGTTTCCAAGCAGTTGAAAAGGTAACTTGAGGCTGAGGAAAGTAAGGGTAAGTATCCTACAACTATCTCCACCATTCCTTGCTGACCAGAAGATGCAGCTCATGAAAATATCAACTAAAGCAACTGACCTTGTCATGAAATATCCCCAAAATTGTTGCAGCATAATAGGGAATCAGGTTGCAAGATAGGAATGGCATATTTTATGTATATAAATAGATTATAGGCATCTATAAATAGGATAACTCCCATATTGATTGAGCTAAGTATAAAGGTAGCTGTTAGAAATTAGCAGAATAAGTTCAATTTGGTAACAGAGTGCAGCAGCAGTATTATAATGTCATTTATGGAATAATAAAGTGTAGTTATTTTGTCAAATTTTATTCTGATTGTTAATTAGTTAAGGAGTGTTTTTCACCTCCTTCTAGATCAAGAATTATGGACCCACTTTCAGATCTAGAAGGAGGATTTTTATGGTAGGTTTTAATTTGTAATTTTGCTACAACAGAATTAACAGATTGCTTTTCAGATTTAATTTTCTTGTTTTAATTTTGTATCATGTTATTTATGTTTTCTTAATTATGTTTTTGTATAGCCAATGTGTGTGTCAGCTGATAAATTAGATTAGAAATTTATTTTCTCTTGTTTTCTTTGCTTTCCATGTTTTCCTTATTTTTATGTTTTAGCAACTTTTTATTTTAGCAGATTTTACTATCAATTCTTGTAACAGAAGCTTGACAACCTTTGTGGCAGGAAATTGACAGGTGTTTTAGCATAATTTTTATTTCCTAGTATCATTTCAATTATGCAAGTGTAATTTAGGATTTCATTTTTAGCAACATTTCAATTTAGCAATTTCAATTCTGTTATTTCAATTCTGCAAAAGTAGATTAGATTTTAATTTAGCAATTTCAATTCTTGCACTTGTAGTTAACTTTCAATTTATACAAATTAGAATTATCTTTTTTATTCCTTGTAAATTTTCATTCTACAAATTAGGTTTAGTGTGACACCAAAAGGCTAAACCGAATTTGTCTCACCCAATAAATGCTTGAATTGTACTCTACCCTAACCTTCTATCATAGATAGCCTTGGACACCACCCCAGATTTATAAATCATTGATATTAAATTATGGGATTAATGACACTCATTATTTTGGCATCATTGTCAGGGATCATGGTGTTTTTAGAGGTTAAAAGCATTCAAATAATTATTATTGTGCTAATTTATGAAGTTCAGAGTAAAATATTAATATAATAGCTGGTATAAATAATAATTATTGATAGTTGCATTTCAATCCATTTAGAAAACAAGCAATCATAGGGAGGTGATCTTCACACTTGGGGGTTAAATTACCTATGTTTGAAATTCCTGATAAAAATTGAAAGAACTCATCATACTCATTATCAGGAAACATAAGATCTCTTGAAAATTTTAGAGGAGCCATCTGCTAGTACTGCCCTTTTTATATCCATATCATTAGGGTAGTATAAACAAATTTGTATTATGTGTTGGGAACATGAAATATATACAATAATATCCCTTGAAAAAAATAACCATATCAGCTACTTGTAGCATTTTTTCATAGGTACATACCACTGATAAATGTCATTTACCTCCCCAACTCAGAAATGTAAAATTTGTTGCCTAGTCTAAGTTCTTCTCAAAGAGAGATCCCAACAACAACAAACCGGGCAAGTAAATCAACCACCACCTCCAACCCAACCTATGGCCAATATGAATAATACAGGACAAGTAACCCTTGTCTATGTAAGTTGATTCTATTAAAAAAAAAATCATCACAAAACTTTTGCATAATCAAAATAGAAGTTTACAGCTCAACGGTGATCCTAGATTTTTGCCATTATTACTTAAATATTGTTAGGGTTATACCATGCTAAAAAACAACCAAGTAATTCTTAGCCTACAAAGATAATAGTTGATCTCATTAGAGGTGATCCTACCTAACAAGTAGTTGATCTGCTAAGTTGTACACTTCCTATCTTGTTGTGCAAACCAAAAACATGTTTAGTTAAATTATCTTTTTCTCTTTTTGAAGTTTGATCAGGATGTATGAATATACCTTATGACAGGAGGTAGATTCATAAGGACCACCATTAGAGGAAGAACCACCACTTCCAACCCAACTTGTGGCTAATATGAATAAATACAGGACAGGTAACCCCTGTCTATGTAGCTGAATCTGGTAAAAATACTATAGAAAATGTTATTGACTGTAGAAACATCCAACTATGCTCAAACAAGACCTTACCTGAACTTGAAGAGATAAAAATAAATGGAGATACACAAATACCCTTTAGTCCAACCACACAAAAATCAGCCTTGGATAAAGGAGAAAAACTAGAAAATTTGCACATAGAAAATTTACTTCCATTGAGATCCTTAGTAAGCAATTACAAAAGGGTAAATTTTTTTTTTGGTAGATAAGATATTATAGCATTAATACCAAGTTTTACAGGTTGACCCAAAACCTTTTACAAAAATCATCCCAGGGTTGTTGATGAACATATCCATACTAAGGATCCTACATATGTAAAATCTACATGTCGCCAAAGCCATTACATCCGGTAAGGTACATAGCCTATTATCAAAAAGAAACTTCCCATCCAAAATTTTGGGTATACCTCAATAAAACACACATGCATCATAATTACAAAAAATAAATAGACACGGATCCCTTCCTTGAGACAATGGAGAAACAAAAAGTTGTAGACACACATAGCAGAGTACTAAAAAAACTCCCACAAGCTCTATATTGATAGTTACTCTTAATAATTCTTTGGTAATTGCTTTCTTCCATATATGGCATGCTTTGGTACCACATACTATATTTTCCAATCAGCCTTGGAGAAGTGAACCTTCTAGCTAGATTTATGGCGATGGCTATCAGGTGGTCCACGTGGCTTTGGTTCGAAGTCTTATATTGGCATTTATTTCCTTCCCTGTGATTATCAACCAACCTCAAATTACTAATATGACTAGGAGCCATGTTATCTAACATGTGACTATCCCCATTAGTCTTTGTGGTATTTCCAAGTAGCATCCACGAAGACTGACAACTCAGATAATTTTTATTGTGAGTCCAATTCAAAAAAGATATGGGAATACTCCTAGCCTTCAAACTTACAGTGCCTTCCTTGTTGGTAAATTTGACTATAATTCTTGGCATTCTTGTTGAATAAGCTCCTCTACTTCACTCTAGACATCATGTTCCCATTTGAAAAGTCTGTCACCATCGACACCCAAATTGGCTAGCTTATCAACAATTTTGTTAGCTTCTCGAAATACATGTTGGGATTTTTTGTCCTGTCTTCCCTGGAAAAGGATCCTAGCCTCTTAAACAATTGTTTTAATCCTCCAATGAGGTTTTTTCCAATTATTGAGGAGATTTATAACATGCATAGAGTCTCCTTCTATGATAAAATTGCCTTTTAAGTCTTGAGTCATTTGAAGGCCTCTCCACATAGCTCTAGCTTCAGCTTCGTTGTTCGTCCTTGTTCCCAAATATTTAAAAAATGTAAGCATCATATTCCCAGTATGATCTCGCACAATGCCACTAGCGCTTGCTCTTCCAGGATTTTCCTTAGCTACTCCATCAAAATTAAGCTTAAACCAACCCATAGGAGGTGGAGACCACTTAACATTGGCTCTGGGGTTGACTACCCTAGGCACAAACTCATCTAACAAGGTTAAGCTTAAATATTGAGCAATTGTGGTCTCTTGTAGATGAGGTTTATAGCTATCAAAAGGGATAAGGTTCACATTCTCATTGGTAAAGGATAGGATCCTGGAAATGATAGTTTGATGATCATGGATAGACTCATTAAAGACTCTATGGTTCCTTTCTAACCACACCTACCAAAGATAGTGATTGAGACAAATTTTCCACATGTATCTAAGTATTTGGATTGAAAAAGGATAAGGCCACTAGATAAAAAAATCAAGTACGATGGCCGGTTTAAGCCATGAAATATTGAAGGCTTGAAAAACCCCACTTAGGATAGTCAAGGAAAAATGGCACTCAAGTAAAATGTGATAAATGGTCTTCCAATTAGCTCTGCACAGATAACAATGATTAGTGATACAAATACCTTTACGTATCATATTATCAATGGTTAGAATTCTTCCTTGGATAACCAGCCATGAAAAGACTACAATTTTTGGAATTAAATTTTTTATCCAAACTAAGTCCTTTTGGAGGACAAAATCCTCGTCATCAAGCAGAAGCTTGTAAGCTAATTTAATAGTGAACTACCCATTTTCTGTAGGAGCCCAGGTCACTTGATCTTCCTTGGGTCTCATGGGGATAAACTGTTGCTCGAGAATGTTACAAAGATCATTTGATTCCACTTGAAATCCCTAAATTCTTATTTGTTTCCACTTCATTCTACCTTTGTCCTCAACCATATAATCGGAGACTTTTCTATCAATGAGTTCTTTTGTGATATCTATGATTCGTGCTAAGTTAGGATATTGCAT
The DNA here is from genome assembly GCA_028583015.1 of Wollemia nobilis. Taxonomy (NCBI): domain Eukaryota; kingdom Viridiplantae; phylum Streptophyta; class Pinopsida; order Araucariales; family Araucariaceae; genus Wollemia; species Wollemia nobilis. The sequence continues at coordinate 3,200,882 of JAQPPZ010001273.1, read as the reverse complement.
CAGTGGTTCATCCTTAGCCCACCTATCATTCCAGTAATTTATCCTCTCACCATTGCCTAAAACTTATCTTAAACCTTTTTTGATGATTTCCTTACAATTAAAAATTGCTTTCCAAAAAGCAAAACCTCTGATTGGAACTGAGTCACTTAGAAATTCCATATTTTGAAGATACTTTCATTTGATGATAGTTGTCCATTAATTTTCTTCACCAAAAATGAGACACCATGCTTGCTTAGCTAGTAAAGCTAAATTTATATGATAAATTCTCCTCAGACCTAAGCCCCCATTTTCCTTGGATCTGCACACTTTGGTCCATCCGAAAAGGTGTATCCTTTTTTTCTCCTCTGATCCAGTCCATAAAAATTCTTTTTGGAGTTTCTCAATTTTCTATAAAACCTTCACAGGAGCTTTGAAAATGAAGAGGAAATAGACTGTAATGCTATGAAGAGAGGCCTTAGTGAGGGTTAGCTTTCCTACTTGAGATAGAAGATGACCTTTCCATCCAGCAAGTTTTTTTTTAATTCTTTCAATATCCCTGTCCCACATTGACTCTCTCGGAGAACCAATGAAAAGAGAGAGACCAAGATACAAAGTGGGGAGGTTTTTTTTATCACACCCTAAAATTTTTGCAATCCTTCCTTGCCTCCGAATGGGGTTGTTCAATAAATATAACTTGCTTTTACTAAAATTAAATTTTTGACCAGCAACATCCTTGTAGAGTTGCAGGATGTATTTAATTATTTTGGCCTCAACCATTGATGCCTTAGTCAATATAAGGGTATCATCGATGAATTTTTGGTGATAAATAGCCCTAGTGAGAGATGTTGCCTTGATTCTTGATATTAGCCTTGAATTGCAAGCATTTTTGATGGTTTTGCCTAAAGCTTCTACCATAATGATGAATAACATGGGGCTGATAGGGTCCCCCTATCGAATTCCTCTGTGACTTAAAAGTAACTAGTAGTTGTTCCATTAACTAGAATCGAGAACCATGCTTTAGAAATACATTCTTTGATAAAATTAATCAATTGGTGGTGAAAACTAAACTTAAGGAGGATAGCAATCAGAAAGTCCCAATTTAGCCTGTCAAATGCTTTATTCATATCAAGCTTGAGGGCAAAAACAGACCCGTTAGTCTTATGAGCAAAGTGCAGAGCTTCATGAACTATGATAACTCCATCCAAGATTGACCAGCCCTCGACAAAGCTTCCATGGAATGGATCTATGATGCAGGGTAGAATATCTCTCATTCTATTTACAATGGTTTTAATTAGGATCTTGTAAGAAACATTGCACAGACTGATTGGCCTGAAGTCAGCCATAGATTCAGGGGTTTGCTTATTAGGAATTAGAGAAATAAAATTAGAGTTGATACCTTTTGGGATATGATTGCTTGCTTGGAATTCTCTGACAGCAAAAATTACATCCTCACTTACGATGTCCCAAAAAGCTTGATAGAAACAAGGGGGAAAGTCGTTGGGTCCCGAGGCTTTGTCTGGCTCCATGCTAAACAAGGCTTCCTTAATTTTCTCATCAAAAAAGGGATCTATAAGCTTAAGATTTATATCCTCCTTTATTATTCTAGGAATGGATTTTAAGATAATATCTTTGGCCTCCTCATTGCACTGTGATTCCTGGCCAAGGATATAATTGAAATAAGTTACTGCCTCCTTTTTTATTTTTGTTAAGTCTTGAGTAATAGAGCCATATGCTTTTTTTTTTTAAATATATTGTTATTCCTTCTATTTATAAGCGTGGTGACATGAAAAAATTTGGAATTTGAATCTTCATATTTCAACCAAAGAGCCCTTGATTTTTTCCTCCAATATATTTCCTCACAGGCCAAAATGTTATGAAACTCTACTAGTTTTGTTCGTTCCTCCTGCCTAGTAGTTTCATCAGCATCACCATGTTGGATCCTCTGATCAATTATCTTCAAACTTTCAACAACCTATTTTTTATTTTCAAAGAGGTTCCCAAAGACCTCTTTGTTCCAAGTGCGAAGCTTTTCCTTAACAAACTTTAATTTGCCAGTAAGTTTAAAAGCTACACTACCCTTGACAGGCTGCTGCCACCACTGACTTAAGTTATCTCTGAAACTGAAATGTTTGATCCATATAGATTGAAATATGAAAGGTTTCTTGAAGTACAGAGAGTTAGGGATCTCCAAAAAAATGGGATTATGATCAAAGGTAATTTTAGGAAGGGATTGCAGGGTAGAATCACCGAACAAAGTTGTAGCCTCCTTTGATAAAAAAACCTATCAATCATTTCTTGAATGAGATGACATCCTATCTGTCGATTGCTCTCGGTATATTTTGCTCCTCTAAGTTTTACATCCATCAACATGTTGGAGTTCACAAAGTCATTGAACTCATCCATGCTCCTGATAGGTGGTCCATTTCCACCCATGTTGTCTGAAGGGTAAAGAGGAGTTTTAAAATCCCTAGCCAAAATCCAGGGGCCATTATGGAAGATTTCACTCAGATTGCCTAAGTACTCCCACAATAGAACTCTCCCTTGAATTGAAGTTAGGGCATAAATATTTGAAAGGATCCACGACTTGTTGTTGTTTATTTCCTTAAATAAAACACTAATCACCCTGTCATATTTCTGAATAATGGTTCCTTCTACTATTCGGGGATCCCACAAAGTCATAAGGCCTCCATATGCTCTTCTGGCTGATTTGCAAACCATCTCCCCTTGATTCCAAATTTTTTCTTGCTATTTTTTTTTATTGAATCTCATCAATTTTTGTTTCTTGCAACATGATAATAGTTGGATTCACTTGATTTCTTATTGCACTAACTTCCTTGTGTTTGGGCAGGCCATTTAGGCCTCTCACATTCCATGAGAGGAAATTCATTTATATTGTTTGGGATTTCTTCCTCTCTCCCTCCTTTGAGGGGGTTTTCCTAATTTGTTGTCTTCAGAACCCATAATAACCTGTTGAAACAAGGTTCTCTATTTTCCATTGGTAATGTCATTATCAGTTTTAATGTTTTGATGCTCGGCATTTGATATTCTCCCTCTTATTTTTTCACTGCCAAAATCTATAGGTGACTTCACAGTGCTCTTGGTTTGTTTAGGACTAAACTAAGGGGAGGTAATTTTTTGCAAAATTGGACTACCATATTCCTCAGTCTGAAGTGTTTCACATATCTCCACCCCTACATCTAAATCTTCTCCTTTTTTCCTGTATTCCCCTGGTCTATGGGACGGCCCCTCAGTAGGATTCACTTGGCTCCTAGTGATGATGTTAGGGAGATGAGATTTTTTATTTTCCAATGCCTCAAATTTCTTCCTAAGTTCTTCAGTAGTAAGGTTTGGCTTTGGGGTGCCCACAAGACTTGAAGTATTTCCAACATTGGAGTTTAAGGATCCTGACTTAGATGTGGATTCTAGAGATCATGCATTAGGGTTTGGATTTGTGATGCCCACGGGGCTTATAGTAATTTCAGCATTAGGGTTTGAGGATCCTAACTTGGATGGGGATTTGAGAGAGTCATAAAGGTTAGCCTGAAGGTGTTGGGCTTCCATGTCTTTTGATAATCCTCCTACTCTCATATTGGATAGAATTGAAAATTTATTTGAAACTAGAGGATTGGAACTTACCTGAGTATTTTGGTTGCCAACAACCAGTTATTTTCTTTTGTCTTGCTAGGACCCTGCACCCTCTCTTTTATTTTTTTGGTAGACATAGTTTTCCTGATTGAAATCACCTCTGCCAAGGAAAATCCTCAAATTTCCTCTATCTAGCATTCCCTGCTTCTATTTTTCTATATTCATTGCCAGGTTAGGGCACTAATTGCATAGATTTCCTTGATTTTTACATTCTGCATAGAATGTTGGTCTGTTCTTGTATTCTACCAACTATTTTCTATAGTATTCTCCATACTCTAGCTCCACAAACCTTGGCAATTCATTATTCAAATTAGCATTTATGCATATTCGTGCATGAGTTATCCTTGTCCTGGACAAGGTCATATGGTCAATGGAGATCAGGTCCCCTATAGTTTTGGCTATGCCCTATAGCCAATATTCATTGAAGAACTGGGCAGGTAGACTTGGGAGACGAACCCAAATAGGGGAAATGTTAATATTTTGCTTTTCAGGATCGAAATCTTCACCCCATCATTTGAGAAAAATGCTCCTTTTGCCTAGAAACAAAGGACCTCCTCTTAAAATACTGTTAGCATCCTCCATATTGTTAAATTTTGTCCTCGTAAGAATGAAAACAAACTGAAGTACAACCAAGAAAATTCATAAACATTATTAGTTGGTTGACTTATGAACAAAAAAAAAAATTGTTTGTTGTTTTGAAACAATATTTCAATCCTTTTGCATGGAATTACAAGGGTATGTCAAGATTTCATCTTTATGTATGCACTTAAAATATTTGGGAATTGGTAATAAATTGTTTCAAGTATAGATTAACAATATTTTACAAACTAGGAGGCATGGACCACAATTGATTGAAGAAGTTTTCAGATATGGAGCAGTGCTTTTTTCTCCCATTGATGATTCATGGAGGAAGTTAGTGGTGAATGGATATTGCCTTTAGGTATACCATGCACCATTAACTAAGGAGGAGTTCTTGAGGTGAGCAATTGGATGTACACAGGATGGAGGAGAATTTCTCTTCATGTCAAATTCATATTGATGATAAAAAGTTTGACAAAAAAAAAATACAAGAAAAGTAAAAGAGAATAATCTTGTTTGTGAAATTCATGGGCACAAGCAAGACAAGAGAAAAATTTGAAAAAAAAAAAGAGGAAAAAAATAGAGAAAAAAAAAGGAAAAAAAAGAAAGAAAAGAGGAAAAAGAGGAGAGAAAAAAAATTGCAGCAAAAGGCATGTCCCACAAAATGGGGATACATGAGGACAACCATCAATTTCAGCATGGAGGAGGAACAATGAAGATAGTACTTCATTTCTAGTAATAAGAAGTTAAATTATGACATAAGCAGATTCTTACTGCTCATCTAGAAAGGAAGGTTGCATCATTGTTGCAGATTTCAACAAAAAAAGATGGTGTTTTCATACAAATATTGACATGTTTTTGTAGAATAAGGATTTTTCTTATCCAAATAAGAGTGAGAGACATTCTCTCTTATTGTAGCCTCATGAGAGACATTCTCTTTTATTGATGCACTTGAAAAAATAATGACAGAAGTTGGTTGCAAACTAGAAATGGTAGCCTCTTCTGATGAAAAAAAATATGAAAAAAAAGGAAAAAATGAATAATTCAGTAGTGAAAACCTCCTTGAGGTGTTGTTGAGTTGGTGTGCATGAAAACTGGTTTTCGATGTGCATTGCCTTGTTGATCCACCCATCATTGTTCTACCATTGTACAAATCTCACACTACACATGTGTATATTTATGTTTTCAGATAGCTTGCTAACAATCATCAAAAGCAGCTTGTAAGGTGCATGATCAATTTTCAGGACAACAAGGTATGGGTTTCTTGCATTTAAGTCATAGTAAGCATTTAGCATTTAGTGTATGATAATCGGTATTTGGCTTAAACTAATCATACAATATTGACAAGTTGAAAATGGAACATGTTCAAAATGTCAAGAAACACCCCCTTTTGCCCTTAGTTACATGAGAACTTCAAAATTGTACAAAAACCTTATTTTGGGATAGACATGGTAGCAATTCTATCTCAATTAGTAGGGAAAGTTTCATAAGGAGAACTACAAGTTTATATCTCAAAATTGTCTCATAAAATTGAGGAAGATAATCTGGAAAATGCACCTAAATATTTTGTTTTGCTACTGCTGCAATAAAATAGCAATATACAAAATGAATAATAGCATCTAAAAAAAAGGATAGAGAGGGGATTTTTGATTTTATGGAAGTCTTATACACACTATATATGGGCCCACAATAGAATTTGTAGCTAACGTTTGCATATGAGGTCATTTTTGCATTTTTTGATGCATCTTCGGAATAAGCAGGATATCTTCGGAATAAGCAAAAATTGTACCATAATTGCTAAAAATATTGCAGAATAGCAAAAATAGTAGGGCACATCAAATATTGAGGTTCCTAAAGCTCAAAATCATCCCACCACAAGTAGTACATCCCTCCAAAAATATTCAAATTCAAATTTTTTGTCAATTTTGTTTCAAAGGTGCAAAAATAACAAAATAGACATGGAGTAAACAAAATGATGGAGAAGGAAATTTTTTATATTATGGAATGCTTACACAGCATAGAGATGGTTCCACAACATAATATGTAGCAAACTTTTGAAAAATATGCCATTTTTGCATTTTCTGATGCATCTTCGGAATAAACAGGCATATCTTTGGAATAAGCAGGATATCTTCGGAATAAGCAAAAACTATACCAAAATTGTTGAAAATGCTACATAATAGCAAAAAGAGTAGGGTACATCAAATATTTAGGTTCCTAAGGCTCTACCACATGTAAGTACATCCCTCAAACATTTCAAAATAAAAATTTTATCAATTTTGTTCAAAAGGTCCAAACAACAGAAATAGGCATTCAAGCTGAAATGTTATTAAGAACAAAAAATTCCACCAGTAGTAGTGCATCTGCCAAATATGGTTCCATAATAAGGATATTGCAAGATGAATCACATGATACCAAGCCCTTAAGAGATACCTTGCAACACTAAAACTTGTAGAAGGGCAGAAAAAGAGTCAAAATTGTAGGAATTGCAGAAATTGCAATATTGAAGGATGAAAGTGCAAAAGTCAAAGAGTTGCAAGTTGAAAATGAAAAAAAAATATGCAAGAAAAAAATAGAATAAAAAAAAATTAGGAACTACAAAAATTAAAAAAATTGCAAGGTTGTAGAAAAGTGAAATACATGTGCTTAAATTACAAAATGCTTGGTGTAGTGCAGCAAGGAGAAATTTCTTAGGTAGTAGGTGGCAAAGGATATGTTTTCACAAAGATAAAACATGCATATTACTATGGCCTACTAGGATGCATGAGGGCATGCATCAGTTCAAGCTGGGGTTCCTTATGAGGCCTAGAAATACCTCATTATTACACTATGTTTGACATATAAAAATTGTCATATTACCAAACATGACAAATTTAATTGCCAAATAGTTGATTATAATATATATTTGTTAAGTGTTTGCATGATTTTATGTTAAAAACACTATATCTCTATTTTTGACTATTTTCAGCATTTTGTTTTGTTACTATTTTTGCTTTATTAAATAGCAAATTAAATATGTATTTCAAATTAGCCAAATGTTGTATGTTGAGTAAAGGAGGCCCTATGATGTTTTGTCATTGTTGTCAACACAATCTAGGTATACTTATAAAAGGTCAAAAATAATTATTATGTCAATTATGGTGTCATACTATAGTAAAATTACATTATGATGGCATGAACAGATTCCTCTCATCAAGAACTACAACTTTACTTTTTGAAGCAAGTCAATCTGAGCTATAGATAAAAATTTATGAAGGTTACATCATGTTCATGCCTTAGTTTTTTTTGGAGCTATTAACAGGTGCAAATATGCATTAAGGGGAACATTGGTGGATCTACTGGGAATGATCCAAAGTGAGTTAAGCTAAAAATTCTGGTAAAAATATGTGTTAGAGGCCAACTTGACAGAAATTTTAGGAGCAATTCCTGAAGAGTTAAGAGCTAAAAATTGAACCAAATGAATTTCATACAACCAAGAACATGTGGATAAAATTTGGTATACATTGGAGTTACCAGGAACAAGTTATGAGCACTCCAAAAGGGCAGTTGGGCATGTTTTGACAGTTGGAAAAATTGTGCAGCATACAAAAAATAGAAAGCTTTTACATTAAAGGAACACCTTGAAGATGTCAAGCAAAGCATGAGGAAATGGATGGAATAATTTAATAAGGACTACAAAAGACATCTGACCTATTTAGAAGCATTCCCACATGGTCTAAATAGGTAGCAATGAGGTATAATAGAGCAAGGACAATTGTGAAGCACTGTTGCACTATTTCAGCATGGTAACTTGGTGAATAAAGTGTATAAATTCAGTAGAAATTTGTACTTCTTCATGTTTATATTTGAATTATTTTACCATGTTCTAATTTTTTTGAACTTCCAAGAAATTCCAACATTTTACAACTGTGCAGCAGAGCTGAAAAATGCAGTAGTTTACCATGTAAATTCCAACCAGCTACCAATGAATGGCAGGGCATGGAATATACCAAGTAGAAAGGATGAATTCAATTGGAATCACCTCCTAGGAGCTGGATTTAAAGACCTACCTAAAAGTAGCAACCAAAATAAGCATTTTGAAGACGTTTGAGCTTAAATTACATCTACAGCCAGTTATTTTGAAGATCTTCGGAATAACAAGGGAAAGTGTTGCAGTTTGACTTTCTATAGTTTCCAAGCAGTTGAAAAGGTAACTTGAGGCTAAGAAAAATTAGGGGAAGTATCCTACAACTGTCTCCATCGTTCCTTGCTGACCATAATATGCATCTCATGAAAATATCAACTAAAGGAGCTGACCTTGTCATGAAATATCCCTAAAATTGTTGCAGCATAATAGGAAATCAGGTTGCAAGATAGGAATGGCATCTTTTATGTATGTAAATATATTTTATGCATCTATAAATAGGATATATCCCATATTGGTTGAGCTAATTAGAAAGGTAGTTGTTATAAATTAGCAGAATAAGTTTAGTTTTATAATAGAGTGCAGCAGCAGTATTATGTCATTTCTAGAATAATAAAGTGCAATTCTTTTGTCAAATTATGTTCTAATTGTTAATTAGTTAAGGAGTGTTTTTCACCTCCTTCTAGATCAGGAAGTATGGGCCCACTTTCAGATCTAGAAGGAGAATTTTTATGGCAGGTTTTAATCTATAATTTGGCTACAACAGAATTAACAGATTGCTTGCCAGATTTCATTTTCTTGTTTTAATTTTGTATCATGTTATTTATGCTTTCTTCATTATATTTTTGTACAGCCAATGTGTGTGTCATCTGAAAAATTATATTAGAAATTTATTTTCTCTTGTTTTCTCTACTTTCCATGTTTTCCTTATTTTTATGTTTTAGCAACTTTTCATTTTAGCAGATTTTACTATCAATTCTTGTAGCATAAGCTTGAAGTCCTTTTGTGGTAGGACATTGACAGGTGTTTTAGCATAAGTTTTATTTTACAGCATCATTTCAATTCTGCAAGTGTAATTGAGGATTCAGCAACATTTCAATTTAGCAATTTCAATTTTGTTATTTCAATTCTACAAAAGTAGATTAGATTTCAATTTAGCAATTTCAATTCCTACACTTGTTAACTTTCAATTTTTGCAAATTAGAATTAGTTTTTTTATTCCTTGCAAATTTCCATTCTGCATATTAGGTTTAATGTGACACCAAAAGGCTAAACCAAATTTGTCTCACGCAATAAATTCTTGAAATCTAAATTCTTGAATTGTACTTTGTCCTAACCTTCTATCGTAGATAGACTTGGACACCACCCTGGATTGATAAATCATTGAGATTAAATGATGGGATTAACGACATTCATCATTTCCTTTGAAAATAGTCTAACATATTTAAGGAATATCTTATAAGAACACACATGGCAAGGAAAGCCAAAAGCAAAAGAAAAGGAAGATGAAGTTGATTATGTTGTTCTAAGAGGAATAGTGGAAATAGATTCAAAAAATGAGTCAAGCAGTAGATATGAGACTAAGTTAATAAAGTTTTGTACTAGATGTAGGAAGTCAGGCCACCTTGCAGCTTATTGTTCACAAGATGGTGAAGAATGTTTTGTTTATGGTCAACTCAGCCATGATGCAAGATATTGCCATGGGTTCAGCAGTAGTGAAGATGAAATGGATCTACAAGATAATAGGGATAGTCAAAACATGTATGAAGAAGAAACTCTACTTTCAGTAATAGAAGATCAAAGAAATAAAGAAGAGGAAGATTCAAAAAAATAAAAGGAGGAATCCACTCTTAAGGAACTTGTTGAATTGAAAGGGTAGAATTTATAATTGAAGGCTTAAATACAATAATATGAGAGATGTAATACAAAGCTTATACAATATCTCTTTGACTTGAGATATAAGGTTAAGAGGCAAGAAAATTTGAAGAAGATATGATTGAACAGTCAGAAGTAAAAGTGTAGACACCAAAATCTGGTCAATCCGATTAAGCGACCAAGACAAGGTCCAATTGACACCTTATGGCCCCCTTGGGCAAGCCTCAGAGGTTTTATAGTGGTCCTAACCACTTTTTGGAGCTTTTCCCCCACTTTTGGGAAGTTTTGGGGCCTATAGGCATGGTCGTCCCACCCTAGGATGACCATAGTTCATGGTCGTCCCACCCAAGGATGACCATGTGTGGTCATCCCTGGGTGGGACGACCATGAGCTTTGACCCCCAAAAAGTCAAACGATGGACAAATGGCACCCAAAAAATGCCATTTGCCCTACCTTTCGACCATGCAAAGTTAGAGGGCACAGAATTCTATGACATGCCTCATAAAGGAGGCCAAATTGGGAGATCCTCTTCCCCCTCCAATGCATGCCACCCCGGTGGCCAAGTGGCACCTCCTGCCCTGCATGCCCTCGCATGCCTTTTTGCCCAAAGGCCTCCTTTGGCTATAAAGTGGATCATTTTTCCACACAAAATAGGGAGAGGAGTTTTAGGATAAAGCAATGAAGTGCTGCTAAGATTTCCTTCCAACCTTTTGTGCTTTCTTTTCCCTCAAAATCTCTACCTAGCGAAGGAGGTTTGCGAGTGAACTAGGAGGCACGTTCTGATCCCAAAACTGAATCATCTGAGTGAGTTTTCACACCAAATTCGATGAAAACACTACCTAGGAGGTTCTTAACCAATTATTGGAGGAATTGGGGGTAAAATAAGTGTAGAACTGGTGGTCGTCCCACCCTAGGATGACCCCCAACCTATGATAGTCCCGGTCATCCCACCCTAGGATGGTTGAAAATATGTGCATGGTTTTTCTTCTATTATTTTTTTTTATATTCTATATTGTCATATGATGCTTCTATCAAAATTTCATGCAATTTGGATCTATATTGAAGGAGATATCACATTTTTAGTGTTTTTTAGGGTCTCACGCAGGCCTACGGTGGTCATTTGGTGAAACACCTACAACTGTTGTTTATATTGCAAATATAACCATATGGGTTGTCTTATAATGTCCCTTTATGTATTCTGACCAAGTTTCATTTGATTTGGAGGTGTTTTGGTTTAGGAATTGCTTGCTTTGGGTTTTGTAGGTGGAGGACGGTCATTGCGATTACGGCATGCCATAGGACACAATTTCTGCTATATTTCTAGTGAGATCTATCCAAAACCTTCTATTTTACATCCCTCTACAATTTCAAGTCATTTGGAGTTGATTTGATGCATATTCTCATTACTAGATTTTTGGTGCCTATGGGGATTGCATGTTTTCCATCATACACACTTGCTACTTGACATTTTTGCTTTCCTTGTGTGTAGGTGCAGGCTATACAATGCATTGGGAAGGATCATAGGACATCAAATATCAAAGACACAAGTGGTGGCAGCCTTGGCCCACCCACCTCGATTGTGGGTACGAGGAAAGACACTGGATGTGCACCCGATTCTCTTGAAGGATTTGATCCTTGGGCACCCAAAATTTGTAATAGTTGTATCAATAATTTGAGCCCTCAAGGGGATACTTTGTAACCTAGATTTGATCCACTTAATTAATAAGAAATCGATTCACTTTGCTTCATTTCTTGTTATTTGCTTATCTTTTCCATCTTACTTGCATGCTTTCGATTTGATGCTCATTAGACATAGAGGATAGGTACATATATTTTTATTCATAATTAGGTGCACTATTTTTCCCTACTTCAGTGGTGATCATGGTGGGACCCTATCCCTATTGCTAATTTGAAGGTTTAACCTCATTTTTTTCTTGTTTTCTGTTGCAGCTGCTCCTCGGCTCGCCCTGGGACGGCCCTTGAACTGCTCCTTGGCTCACCCAGATATGGCCACACAACCATCCCACCCTAGGATGGCCATAGATCCTACAGCCATCCCACCCTAGGATGGCCACAAAATAGAGCATTTTCTACTCAGAAGCCAGAAACAACGGGTTTCCTGGGTGATAAGGTAAGTGCCTGAAACTCTGGTTTTCTGTTTACACAGACAACATCTGCTAAAGTTTGATTTTTCCCACATCATTTGTGTGCCTAGAAAGGTTAGAAGTTAGATTTACTTTTCTCATAACACAAAATAACAAAACAAAAAAGGATAAAAATCAAAGAAACTCATAATAGCGATGCATCTCTATGGTTTGATTGTTGATAGCCTACCCAATGGGTAGGTCAACATTTAGGGCTACATTTATTAGTTTCATTTGTAGTGTTCTTTTATCCTAGATTTTTGAAAGTAAAACACACCTTTTTGCATGCATTTAGTGAATGATCATCGGATGCTTCTTTGTTTACTTTCTTTGGATTAAAAAGAACCACACACACCATGATCCGCTTAAACGCTAGTGAGGTGGATTTCATCACCATCCACTAGTAGAGTTCAACGAGGTGGCTTTCATCTCCACCCATTGTCTCAAATCCCATGAACCTTGTTCTTTTCCAAGGTTGGTTCCAAGATCCATCATAGCCCATGGGTTATAGCACGTATCTCTCTTCGGAGAGGTATATCATAGACTGTAGGTGAACTGGGTGAGGAACTGGTAGGACTTATGCTCCCTGGCCATGTGTGGACCTCATCACCACACATTATAGGTGGGATAACATGACCTGGAGTTCATAGCTAGGTTGTCGAGCTACGAGTATATAGGTGAAAGCCAATTTAACACAAGATTATCATTCAACAATATTTCAAACACGTGACACAAGGTCATTCTTTACAAACAACACATCTGAAACACACAAAATAGTTTAGGGATTCACATTTAAAACTTAAAAGAGATAATCATCTATCTTATTGAGTGTTTCCTTTTTTGTTTGCTGTTTCATTAAGAATTTGTAAAGAAGATAATCATCTAGGGTTTGGTAGAGAGTTACGATGGTGTGCACCCATAGCCAAGCCCAATCATGGGTGGAAGCTATGGAGAGTGGACTAGGAGACATGAGTCATCTCCGCTATAGCCCTAGGGACCTGGTCATACCTCCCTGGCGAGCCTCTACTCACCCTAGCCCCAAGATAGTGGGGCATGAGCCACACCTATGAGGGAGCCCTATGCGGGACACCCCTAGGGATGATGGACTTTACTTGGGAGAGTGTTCTCGATACTTAGATACATCACACGCCTTCTTGAATGAAAGGCAATAATGCACTGAGGTGCTAGTAGATAGAGCGGTGCCATGCATCCACGTACCTATTAGGGCTGACACACCTATTCATGGGCTAGAGCTTGACTTCACACACTGGGTAGAGTAGGTTGGTATGACCTTGCCTACACGTCACCTTGATAGGGTACAATAGATTAGGCAAACTGACGGGTATGATACTTGTCTAGGGAAGGAAGGCATGAGGAGATCCCAAACTTTCCTTAGGAGTAGTATTCTATGCATGCACGATGTGCCTCTATGCCCACTGAGTATAATGAGCATATGCCCCAGCCCGAACCTCAAGTTAATGCGGTGACCCTCGACCGAGGGAAGCATGCGATGGATATCATAGATTATCTTGAATGAGGTCGGCCTCAGGGTGAGACTCCTAGACCTCCTAGGCCTCACACAATGGAGCAAATTAATCAAGCAGTTGCAAAGTATGCAGAATGCCAAGCTCAGTTCAAGCAGCTTCGGTGAGACAAAGAGCAATTAGACCACTTGCATCAGCTTGAGAAGGAGAGAATTGAATGGTAGACCAATGAGCTATTCCAAAAGACTTTATGCGAGAGGGTTCCTACCCCTAAGACACATAGGTAGGAAGTCCACCCGAGGCAACCCATGCTCATTCGAGATAGGTCTCCCAGGCCTTATCCAATGTTACCTCCATGACCTCCTAGGCTAGATCGAGATGTGCCTCCCAAGCCAAACATAGGGCACCCATAGCGGGCAGATACCCCTCTTTATAGACCGGCTCGAGAGACGCCCTACGGGGCCTACAATGAGCATGAGCTGGAAGTAGAGTATTTGGAGATGCCTTACCAGGGTAGGGGGTGACATGCCACCACCCCACAATAGGTTGGAGGATCCTAGACCTCCACCACAGGATGTGAGCAAGGATGAGGAGATCAAATCCTCAGGCCCGTATAAAGCATTGCTAGAGCACCTAGAGTCAGTAGAGAACAAGACCTCTAGGTCTGGATCTCAAAAGCCCACTATGCACCAATTGCATAGTCAACCCATCCATCCTTCGGTTCCTGCACCTCCTTATCTAGAGCAATTTAAGTTGCCTCAGTTGGCTACATTTAAAGGAGAGGAAGATGCACAGGAACATGTCACCAGATTCTTGGGCCAATGCTTTGGCATTCATGATGATGATGCTTTGCTTTTGAGGACATTCATGACTACCCTCTCTGGCCCTACCTCAGAGTGGTTTTACCAACTCCCTAAGCATAGCATCCACACCTTGGACCAACTTGCAGATGCATTCCTAGAATGCTTCACCTTCAATACCAAGAGGAAGGTGACATTGGCCGATCTAGCTAGGTTGAAATAGTATGACGATGAGTCAATAACAAACTATGGCAATAGATGGTGAACCTTACTCGCCAAGCTACCTTATCTCCTCCCCATGTCGGAGTTGACTCAAATGTTCTCCAAGAGCTGCCTGAAGCCAATCTCCTTGTTGTTGCAACTAGCAATACCCCACTCTTGAAGATGCCCTAGCATAGGCTAGGATCATCGAAGAAATCAAGATTCAAGAGGGCGAGATTGTGAAGCCTCGCAAGGAGTGGAACAAGAATGCTAAGAACACCCCAGTGCAACCTAAGCTAGCAGTAGTGAATCAGGTTGCCATTAGTGTCCTAAGGCCAATGCAAGCCGTGCCACCTCAAAAGCCTAATTATCAGGCCACGCCTGGGAACTATGCCAAGGACAACTAGAATAGTCAAGGGCAAAATCAATAGCATCACCCCAAGTGATAATTCATGCCCATTGCAGAGTCTATGGACTCATTGTTTGACCACCTCTTAGCGGCTAATGTGATCCACCTACCTGAGAGTCGACCTATCGACCCAAATGCATCAAAGCCCAAAGGATACAGAGAAGACCTATATTGCAAGTTTCATAGGCAAAATGGGCATGATGTGCAAATGTGCTACAAGTTTAAACATTTGGTGCAAGACATGATCGATAGGAATGCCCTCTAGGTAGACAACCCTATCATGCCAAACAACCAATAGATGGAGGTCTTCAAGGACCCCTTGCCTACCCATGCAGAGTAGGCCAAACTAGTGCCCTAGGTAAATGAGGTTCACCATGCCCCCCCTAAGCAAGGGTATGTCGGCATGATCAACATCATCACAAGAAATAGGTGGTACCCAAGTCCAGCCGCACCACCCATGGCTCAGAGCGATGTCCCCTCGACATCATAGCCTATACCACCTCCTGTGCCGAACCTCCCACCTAGGCCTATGGTCACCATTAAGAGTAAGCTCGCTCAGAGCTTAAGAACAACATCTACCCGACTCTCCATCTATGAGCTCATCCAGCAATCACAACCTCATAGAGAAGCCTTGATGGAGATCCTTAAGGCAATTGAGCTTCAGCCCTAGGAGTCTAACTCCTTCAACAACTTTGTGGGGCACGTGCGACAATGCATGAAATCGATGATTACCTTTTGAGAAGATGAACTTAAACCGGTTCCACATGATATGGTAGATCCCCCTTTGCACATCATCACATGTATGAATGGAACACCATACAAGAGAGTGTTGATAGACACTGGGTCTTCTAGCAACATCATAACTACAATAGCTCTCAAGCATTTGAAGCTCCCAGCATCCCACATTGTCGCATCTACCTACACCCTCCGAGCCTTCAATGATGCCATATGCTCAATGGTTGGTATGATCATCCTACCTATTCAGGTAGGGGAAAATATCATCCCGACACTGTGCCACATCCTGGAGGGTGAGATGGCATACAATATCCTATTAGGTAGACCATGGATCAGGGATATGAAGTGTGTCCCTTCCATCACTCACTAGTGCCTTAAGTACACTCATGAAGGGCAAGTTCATGTCATCCCTATGGACCTAGAGCCCTTCAAATATTGCAATATGGTGCAGCAACTACCCGAGTCAACCTTACCATCGACTCATCTAGATTTTCAATCAAATAAATCTAGCCAAGGTTTGACTCCATCACAAGCCATACCCTCCACATCATCGACACCCCCACAGATGTCTAGTGCACCTGTGGATCCTTTGCCTAGGAACTCAGGGAAGCGGCCTATTGAGGAGGCCCAACCAACCATATCCACCATCTCCACTGAGGAGGTTCCTAGCCAAGTAGATGAGGAGCTACCACATGAGACAAATGATGAATCAGATCAGGTCTCACTCTCATCCCTCTTCTATCTATAGCCTCAGGTCACTGTGCACCTGGCTTCCATCGGATTGGGGGAATACATGGTTAGGAATGTTACAACCACCCCTGCTATAGAGTCGATGCAAGACATGGGTCGACCCCATCTTCCCATAGGCACCATCGTGCCTCTCAGCTTCCCCCCTAATCAAATGAATTTTATCTATGGGGGCCTTGACTATGGCATCGAACCTTATCAGCAATAAGAAGAAGATGAAGAGCCCTTTGGAGAAGATGTTAATTACTTGTCTAACCCTAACTTCACCCTGAAGTACCTTGACCTATGCAATTGGCATAGTTTTGGGTTAGGCCTATATGAGCAGGGCACTCGAGTTCCCTACCAACCATAGTATCAAATGCCTTATGACAAGTCTGGCTTGGGATGCAACATGCCTTTGCCCCTTGACATCTTGGTAGATAACTTGGAGTGCATGACACTCAACTTTCGAGATGAGCTCATGCAAGATCCTTTCACCAACCCCAATCACATCTACTCACTAGGGGATTACTTCCCTATGCCCTTGGGAGATGATGAACCACCTCACGATGATATTTGATCTTACGAGAGAGGTGAAGGTTCGCATACTCTTCCCCATGATAGTGAGGAGGAAGATCCAGGGTCCCCTTATGAGTGGACGTTAGATGATGAGTCAGATTATGGAGTCACACCCATTGACTCTAGTAGTTCAGATGGAGAAGGCCCTCGAGTCATCCCTATAGATGATGAGGATGAGTTCTATCTATGCATGTTCCCATTACATCATCCCATCTGGTGACAACTTCTACCTCTAGAGGAGCACGCTCACCAGCAGCCACACCGACCATCGTCGATCATTCCACCACCCCCACAACCACCTCCTCAAGTCTTGCAACATCCAGAGGTCCATGGACACCATCAACCACATAGGGGAAATCATCCATCCATAAATATGATTTCCATAGATCTGTTCAAACCCCTGCGAGATCCGAATAACCCATTGAAGCCATTGCACCTCGACTTGGGGGTAATCAACTTTGATCAGGGAGATTCACCACCCTCACCTTCTGAGTACTGGCCTTGCGATGAGATGCTACAGCCATTTCATTTCTCTATAGGGCCAACTCATGATGTCTTCCATGCTGAGGAGGAACTCGAGGTTCCCGTTGATGATTTAAACCCAGTTGATGACATCCATTTGATCCCTACTCCCCACCAGTTGGAGGAAGGATCACATATGTCAATCGAGCCTATGATTGACAAAGATATCAGCTCAGATCCTGAAAACCCACAATGTATCAAGCTAGGGGAAAGTCTCTCCCCCAAAGAGCAAGCTGATTACATAGCCCTTCTCACAGAGAAGAAGGCAACTTTTGCATGGTCTTACAAAGACATGTCGGGACTGGATCCAAATCTAGTCACCCACAATCTGATGCTTGATCCCAAGGCCAAGCCTGTCAAGCAAAAGCTGAGAAAGATGCATCCAAAAGTGGCCTTAATGGTCAAATATGAGCTACAAAAGTTGTTGGATGCCAAGTTTGTCATTTCTATAGACTATCCACCATGGTTGTCCAACATGGTTCCCGTCAAGAAGCTTGATGGGAGGATTCACATTTGCATCAATTTTCGAGACCTAAACAAAGTGAGTCCTAAGGATGATTTTCCTTTGCCAAGCATCGATGCCCTGGTAGATGCCACAATGGGCCATGAAATGTTATCCCTTATGGATGGCTTCTCTAGGTACAATCAGATTCATATCAACCTAGAGGACCAACTCAAAATGGCATTCACAATGCCTTGGGGAACATTTTTCTATAAGGTCATGCCTTTTGGCCTTAAAAATATCAGTGCCACCTACCAGTGTGCCATGACATACATCTTCCATGACTACATGCATAAGATTTTGGAAGATTACATGGATGACTTACTGGCTAAATATTTATTATGCCATGAGCATCTCGATGTCTTGCGCAAAGTCCTCGATCACCTTATCGAACATAATGTGAGACTGAACCCCAAGAAGTGCATCTTTGGCATCACATATGGAAAGCTCTTGGGATTTATAGTTTCTAAATGAGGCATCGAAGTAGACCCCAACAAGGTCAAGGCTATCCTCGAGATGCCTCCCTCGACTACCATCAAGCAGCTTCAAAGTCTGTAGGGCAAGATCACATCCATCAAATGCTTCATAGCGTAGTTGTCGGACAAGTGTCGACCCATGAATAAATTATTGCACAAGGGGGTCACATTCCAT
Source organism: Wollemia nobilis (assembly GCA_028583015.1). NCBI lineage: Eukaryota > Viridiplantae > Streptophyta > Pinopsida > Araucariales > Araucariaceae > Wollemia > Wollemia nobilis. The sequence continues at coordinate 3,182,147 of JAQPPZ010001273.1, read as the reverse complement.
TGGGATGATGAGTGTCAGGAGGCCTTTGATGCAATAAAATAATACTTGGCTTCGTCGCTAGTGTTGGCTCCACCTCGACCAGGAGTGTCATTTTGATTATACATCTCAGCCATTGAGATCGCATTGGGTGCCATGTTAGCCTAGAACAATGAACTGCATAAGGAACATGCTACTTACTATCTCAGCCACACCCTGGTCAGCTATGAGATCAAGTATGCATACATTGAGAAGTTATGCCTAGCGGTGGTTTTCACCACCAAGAAGCTATGACATTACATGCTTAGCCATACCACGTATGTTGTATCTAAAGAGAATCCATTGCGATACATGATGAGTCACACTTATCATAATAGTCACATGATGAAATGGATCATGTTGTTGATGGAGTTTGACCTAGAATTTATTGGACAAAAATCAATCAAGGGTCAGGTCATCATCGATCAACTCGTAGAGGCTCCTCTCTAGGATGATCAGCCTCTTAGCATGGAGCTTCTCGATGATGGAGTCTTCCAAATATCAGAATCACCTGATTTTGATGAGCCTGAGTCATAGGCCGATATGACTCTGTTCTTCGATGGCTCCAAATGTGAGCAAGGGGGTGGCACTAGGATCATGTTTTTCACACCGCATGGGGCTCCCATACCCCTATCATTTAAACTTGATTTCCCATGCACCAACAATAATGTCGAGTATGAAGCCTTGCTCATAGGTCTTCAAATGACCATCACCATGAAAATCACCAAGCTTAACATCTTTGGTGACTCCTTGCTCATTGTTAACTAGGTCAAAGGGATCTACCAGTGCAAGTGCCCAGTTCTGCAAGCCTACAAAGCCCTTGTGGACAAATTCTTGGAAAATTTTGAATGGTATGACATTGAGGCACTCCCTCGATCATCTAATCATTTTATGGATATGATGGCCTCCCTAGGATCCTTGATCCCATAGAACCCTATTGATGAGATGACAACCATTTAGGTCAAAATGCTCTCACAATCTATGATTGAGCGTGAGAACATTCAGGCCACACCGAAAGTCCACTTGATTCAAATTGAACCTCATCAAGAGAGATTCTCGCACCTTCACGAGCACTTGAATCATGCCGATTGGGGGACTCTGTTCCCTCAAGCCCCTTTTGATAGTAGTACAATGCTATTCTTACAAGTTCTTTCCCACTCAGCATTTTCTCGGGATGAACTTCAAGAGGGATAGGCAGTTCACGCGATCGAGGCTTCCTCACAATAGGATTGGTCCACACAAATCAGGGAGTACTTAAAGCTTGGTAATCTCCCTCCTGGATTGTTGCACACTGCTAAAAGAACATTTAAATGAAAGGTGACAAAATATGTCTTGCTAGGAGATATTCTGTATCATCGAAGCTATGAAGGGATTCTCCTTCGGTGCTTAGAATATCAAGAGTCGACTTGGGCAATCGCCCAAGCACATGATGGTACATGCGGTGGCCATTTTAGTGGCATGGCCATTGCAAAGTGCATCCTTCGCATGGGCTATTATTGGCCAACCTTAGAGTGAGATTGTTGCACATATGTTAGGAAGTGCATGAAGTGTCAACACCATGCTAACTTGACACACGTACCTTCATAGGCCTTACAACCGATCCAATCGGCTTGGCCATTTTTGCAATGGGGGTTGGATTTAATCAGGAAAATCTCACCCACCTCCTCGGGCCATCACACGTTCATCATTATGGCTACCGAGTATTTTACAAAGTGGGTGGAAGCAATTCCCCTTACCACTATGACAGGACCCCGCATAGCGGAGTTCATATTGCATAATATCATTTGTCATTTTGGTATTCCATCCAAGATCATTTTGGATAATGGGACATCATTCAAGAATAAATATGTGCATGCTTTGATAGCAAAGTATAATATCCAGCACAACTTTTTGATGCCCTACTATCCACAAGCAAATGGGCAGGTAGAGGCCTCCAACAAAACATTGATTGCCATTCTCAAGAAAACTATCAAAGAGAATCACACCGATTGGCACACACAAATACCCCTTGCTCTATGGGCCTACCGCACTAGCATTCGGATGCCCACTGGGGCAACCCCATTTTCACTAGTGTATGGCACCGAGGTAGTTATGCCTCTAGAGCTAGAGATTCCATCATTATGCATATCCATGCAAGAGTTCATCGATGATGATACCATGCGGTAGGCTCACCTAGATCAGCTTACATTGCTTGATGAACATTGCATTAATGCTCTTGAGCATCTACGCATTTATCAAGAGTGACTTAAGAGAGCCTACAATATGAAGGTCCATCCCAGAGACTTTTAGGTTGGTGATCTCATCCTAAAAGAGAACCAGTAGAACTCTAGTTTGCCACCCCATTTGCGGGACAAGTTTGCGGTAAACTGGTTAGGTCCCTTTATCATCACTAGTCAGATCAGACCCGAAACTTATCGCATAGCCTCCCTTGAAGGTGTAGAGGATCCTGAACCCTTGAACATCCTCCATTTGTGGCCCTTCCATGCCTAGAGTGTAATGACCCAACCTAAAATGCTCCTAGGTGGTCTATGACCATCTAGGTCACCCCAAAATGCTCCAAGGGTGTCTACAACCCGCTTGGTCAACCTAAAATGCTCCTAGGTGGTCTATGACCATCTAGGTCACCCCAAAATGCTCCAAGGGTGTCTACAACCCACTTGGTCAACCTAAAATTCTCCTAGGTGGTCTATGACCATCTAGGTCACCCCAAAATGCTCCAAGGGTGTCTACAACCCGCTTGGTCAACCTAAAATGCTCCTAGGTGGTCTATGACCATCTAGGTCACCCCAAAATGCTCCAAGGGTGTCTACAACCCTCTTGGTCAACCTAAAATGCTCCTAGGTGGTCTACGACCATCTAGGTCACCCCAAAATGCTCCAAGGGTGTCTACAACCCACTTGGTCAACCTAAAATGCTCCTAGGTGGTCTATGACCATCTAGGTCACCCCAAAATGCTCCAAGGGTGTCTATAACTCTCTTGGTCAACCTAAAATGCTCCTAGGTGGTCTATGACCATCTAGGTCACCCCAAAATGCTCCAAGGGTGTCTACAACTCGCTTGGTCAACCTAAAATGCTCTTAGGTGGTCTATGACCATCTAGGTCACCCCAAAATGCTCCAAGGGTGTCTACAACCCGCTTGGTCAACCTAAAATGCTCCTAGGTGGTCTATGACCATCTAGGTCACCCCAAAATGCTCCAAGGGTGTCTACAACCCGCTTGGTCAACCTAAAATGCTCCTAGGCGGTCTACGACCATCTAGGTCACCCCAAAATGCCCTCAAAACAATCAAAAAATAGACTAAAAATCCCTCAAAAAGTAGTGAAGGCACATAAAAAACAAAAAAATAGCATAAAACACTACAAGGTATCCCTAATTAGGTTTAATTTTTGAGAATTTATGATTCCCTGACAAAAAGCAAAAATAAATTCCAAATTCCATTTCAATTTCAAGCACAATGTAGTTAACAAGTCAAATCTTACCCGTTTAGCACTAGCTCTGCCATTGGATGAGTCTGCATGCTAGATCATGGTGATTTTAGGGCAATTTTTGTAGCGCTCCACTACTCATAATATTCCTCCTCCTCCTCACCTCTCAAGCTCTCAACAAGCACATGCACAAATGAGCCCAAAAACCCCTTATTGGCTTATATAGACCTCCTAAGGCCATGGTCATCCTGGGGTGAGCCAGGAGGCTCACTATCCAGTTTTCCCACACTAGGATAGCCATACATCTTGTAGCCATCCCACCCTAGGATAGCCACAGGCAGGTTGCATCAAAACAACTCCAAATGTGTCAAACAAGATCAAGAACCCCTCGAACAACTCCAAATGTGTCAAACAGGGTCAAGAACCCCTCAAAAACAACTCAAAACTGGCCCAATTTTCCATCAATTCACAAGAAATTCAAATCACCCCTGGAGAACTAGAAACATATTAATTCAAATCCTAAGAAGGCTATTGTGGCTGGACCACCCCGTGGGAATAAATTTTACAACTCCTTCCTTCCATGTGGCATCAACAAAATCATCAAAAGCCTCTCAAAAAACTCCATTTTCAATGAGTAAAATCGGGAGGCAACCCAACAAAGTCATCTATGTCAAGTGACTCATTGCTTTTATCACTGGTCACTCCCTCATCTACTCATCACTTGAGTGGGTAGTCATACTCAGTTAAAAATCAACAAGCACACACTCAATCAAAAAAATTGCATTCATTCAATGAATCATTGATAAAGACAACCACACTCCTACTTAGGGCAGCAAACAAGCACAAAATACCAATTAAAGCACTTGGTATTACTAGTATCATGAAATCATAGGCCTCACCTCTTCATGATAGACAATTTCTAAGCTTAAGCAAGTTCCTTGGCTTGTCAAAAGCAATGATTTAGGAACGTATGCTCTTTCCAGGATTGGGGTATCTAAAGTTGGTTAGGAGAGCAAATAACCTTAATCATTCAATGCTTTGGTCATCTATTTTTGCTCAACATTGTGTTGCACACAATGCATCTCAAAAAGGGGCATTGGTAGACACCAAAATCTAGTCAATCTGATTAAGCGACCAAGACAAGGTCCAATTGACACCTTATGGCCCCCTTGGGCAAGACTCAAAGGTTTTACAGTGGTCCTAACCACTTTTTGGAGCTTTTTCCCCACTTTTTGGAATTTTTGGGGCATATAGGCATGGCCATCCCACCCAAGGATGGCCACAGTTCATGGTCATCCCACCCAGGTACGACCATGCGTGGCCTTCCCTAGGTGGGATGGCCATGAGCTTTGACCCCCAAAAAGTCAAATGATGGATAAATGGCACCCAAAAATGCCATTTGCCCTACCTTTCGACCATGCAAAGTTAGAGGGCACATAATTCTATGACATGCCTCATAAAGGAGGCCAAATTGGGATATCCTCTTCCCCCTCCAATGCATGCCACCTCGGTGGCCAAGTGGCACCTCTTGCCCTACATGCCCTCACATGCCTTCTTGCCCAAAGGCCTTCTTTGGCTATAAAGTGGATTATTTTTCCACATAAATGGGGAGAGGATTTTTAGGACAAAGCAATGGAGTGCTGCTAAGATTTCCTTCCAACATTTTGTGCTTTCTTTTCCCTTGGAATATCTACCTAGCGAAGGAGGTTTGCGAGTGAACTAGGAGGCGCGTTCCGATCCCAAAACTGAATAATCTAAGTGATTTTTCACACCAAATTCAATGAAAACACTTCCTAGGAGGTTTTTAAACAATTCTTGGAGGAATTGGGGGTAAAATAAGTACAAAACTGGTGGTCTTCCCACCCCAGGATGGCCCCCAGCCTATGACAATCCCGACCATCCCACCCTATGATGGTGTAAAATATATGTATGGTTTTTCTTCTGTTCTTTTTTTTATATACTATATTGTCATATGAGGCTTCTATCAAAATTTCATGCAATTTGGATCTATATTGAAGGAGATATCACATTTTTAGTGTTTTTTAGGGTCTCACACATAATATGGTTAAATACCTACAACTATTATTTATATTGCAAATATAACCATATGGTTTGTCTTATAATGTCCCTTTATGTATTCTGACAAAGTTTCATTTGATTTGGAGGTGTTTTGGTTCAGGAATAGTTTACTTTGGGTTTTGTAGGTGAAATACAGTCATCATGATTACGGTATGCCATCGGACATAATTTATGCTATATTTCTAGTGAGGTCTATCCAAAACCTTCTATTTTACATCCCTCTATAATTTCAAGTTTTTTGGAGTTTATTTGATACATATTCTCATTACTAGCTTTTTGGTGCCTGTGGCGATTGCATGTTCTCCATCATATACACTTGCTACATGATATTTCTACTTTCCTTGTGTATAGGTGCATGCTATATGGTGAATTGGGAAGGAGCACAGGATATCAAATATCAAAGACACAAGTAGCGATGGCCTTGGCCTGCCCACATCGATTGTGGGTACGAGGAAAGACACTAGATGTGCACCCGAATCTCTTAAAGGATTTGATCCTTGGGCACCCAAAATTTGTAATAGTTGTATCAATCATTTGAGCCCTCAAGGGGACATTTTGTAACCTAGATTTGATCTACTTAATTAATAATAAATCAATTCACTTTGCTTCATTTCTTGTTATTTGCTTATCTTTTCCATCTTACTTGGATGCTTTTGATTTGATGCTCATTAGACATGGAGGATAGACACATATGTTGTTATTCATCATTAGGTGCACAATTTTTTCCTATTAAAAAAATATATAAAATGTGAAATATTTATGGTTACTCTTGAAGAACTAAAAAGGGAGAACTCAAGATTAAGGGTTCAAGCTCAAGAAGATGAGAAAGAAAAAGCAAAGTTTCTACAAGATCTCATTGACCTTAAGGTTAAGGTTGAAGAGGCAAGGAAAATTGAAGAAGGTATGAATGAAAAGCTAGAGGTACAAGTCTTAGTATGTGAAATACTAGAACTTGAGGTAGTTTGTTTAAGGACAGAAGTTGAAAAGTCTAAGGACAAGCTACATAGATGTGAGAAAAGTACCAAAGTTCAAAATTCCTCATTCATCAAAACAGGTCCAGGCATTGAAGCAGGACAAGAAGATCAGAAAGCAAAGACAAATAGTTTGGGCAACATCAAGACTCAAGAAGCAAAAAAAGGAGAGTCAAGCTCAAGCTTCAAAAAGGAAGAAGCTTCAAAAGAAGAGAGCAAAAATGTGAGTGAGACTTCTAAGGAAAATTTGGAAAATAAACAGATCAACAGGGAAAGGATCAATGCACAAATGAGAAACATATGGAACAACAATCAGAATAGGTTAAGAGAGACTAAGAGACCAATGAGGTCAAGCTAAGGAAACTTCAATGGAAGATGTTTCTCATGTCACTGATTTGGGCACATGGCTTCATAGTGTAGGACACATGAAAGATAATAATATGGGAACAAACAGCTTTTCCATGGGTATTTCTACTCATGTAATCAGTTTGATCACAAGGTAATGAATTGCAGGGTTCATGACAGAAAGGGATATGGCTTCACTAGGAGAAATCCTAAGACATTTGGACCTCCAAGGAATAATAACATATAAGTGCAATAATGATGGACATACAACAAAGTGATGTAGAGCAGACATTCCAGAATCAAACATGAATAGGAACGAAAACAGGTCTAGGAATATGGTTATGAATAGAAAAAGGAATAGTAATATGGACATGAACAATAATAGGAACATGGACATGGAGAGGAACAATAAAATAAATTATAAGGATCAGATAAAAATGAAAGAGGATAAAGGTAAAGATCAGTGCTTTCGAGGACTATAAATACTCCCACCCCAGAATTAACCACCTCAAGAGGAGGTGGAGGAGGGGCTAATCTAAGAGACTTATTCTTAAACCCGAGCCCCAAATGTGACCCTTTGTTATTTATTTCTAAGGGAAAGAGATTTTAGTAAGGGGTAGAGATTTGGTATTTGAGTAAGGGGGAGAGATTTGTTGTAAGAAGAGAGCATTGAGACAGGGGGAGCAATTTCCCAAGGGGAGCAGAATAAAAAGGTCAAGGAAATGGTAAAAATTTATTGGGTTGCCATCAATGACAAAGGAGGATATTGTTGGAAATTTTGAGTCCATAAAATTGTCATTTATGTCAAGGCATGAGGTTTTCATTGATGCCAAGGAGTGAACCACCATTGATGCCAAAAGGTAAAAAGGAGCAATGCAAAAGGTTAATGGCAAAAGAGCTTCATAATATTCATTTTTGATATTATAGGAAGCATAAGTAAAAGGCTTTTATTAAAACCATGGATTTTTAAATAAAGGGTTTTATTAAATACCATGGATTGGCAAAATAAAAGGTTTTTATTAAAACCATGGTTAGACGAAATAAAATATTTTCATAAAAACCCAAGGAGGTTTTTTATTCCAAATTAAAAAGTCCAAGGAAGGTTTAAATATTTAATTTATAAATATTTAAATTCAAATTGAATTTAAATTTTATAAATAAATATTTATTTATTTGGAATGGTATAAACCTAAGGTTACCCCATCAACGTGTTGGAAGAAATAATAAAGCAAGGCACTTAGCAATATAAATATTGCCTTGCTAAGGCCAAAAGAAAGGTATTCAAATTTGAAAACATGTTGCATTTCATGGAGGAGAAGATAGAGGAATTTGTGTGCTATGCTTATCCCAAAGTTTAGAGCATTGAATAAGACAATGTGCTTGGGTTCTAGCACCATTCGGTGGCTAGTGCATGTGGCAAATGCTTAGTGTTTGCAAAGGGGAGGTTACAGGTTCGAAACTCGAAGGCAGTAATTTTGGAAAGCCCCCTTTTTTTTTTGGTTTTGGCATCAGTAGAAGGAATAAGGAGCATGTGGGGAGTTTAGCTCCCACGTGAGCACTTAGCTCATGCAGCAGCCAAGGCCATGGCTAAGGCGCTTGAGGAGGCAGCGTCGTGGGTTCAAAACCCACTAAGGGCAAAGGTACAATTTTTTATTTAATTTTTGTTTGCCCTAAGGTTGTTGTGAGTAAATTGGGAGGTATAAGATGGTAATTAAATTGGTATATTTACCTATATGTTAAAGTGATTTTTTTTGGGATGGTAAAAAGTTGTTTTTGATAAAGGAAAACTAGGGTATTAATTTTTACCTTAGAAAAATAAATTGCATTGTTTTATAAATTATTTTATTTGATGAGTGCAATTTAAGAAAGGAGTTATAAGTAGAAATTGTGTTATATTTTATAAGAGGGCTTTTGATGAAATTTATGATGTTGAAATTTATTATTGAGATGGAGCAATAAGGTGTATTTGGGATTTAATATATCTTTGTGTTTAAGGTAAATTGTGAAAAGTGTTAGGGTGATAATTCTTTTCATCTAACCCTTTGTACTTGGCAAAGAAAGTTGTGATGATTGAACTAGGTTTTTGAAGATCATTCTACATCAAAGAAAAAGGTATGGGCATATTCTTCCATGGTTGAGTTGATTGGTTGGTTTTCTAGAAAACAACTTTGGAGTGAAAAGGACTTAATTAGGTTTCCTTATTGAGTTTTTTTTGAGTTAATGCTTCAAGGTTTTTTGGAATAAAGAGTTGTTGATAAAATCTTGTTTGATAAGCATTGTTGTTGAAGCCATTGGTTAAGTGAGGAACTTGAACTAGGGTTTGCAAAGATCATGAGTATCATTGTTATGTGAAGATTGTTTTATAAGCATTGTTGTTGAAGTGAGTAATTGAGTGAAGAACTTGAACTAGGGTTTGGAAATAATATGATTATCATTGTTATGTAAATATTATCTTATAAGCATTGTTTTTGGAGTGAGTAATTGAGTGAAGAACTTGAACTAGGGTTTGGAAAGAATATGAGTATCATTGTTATGTGATATTGGTTGATAATCATTGTTGGAAACATTTTGAGTGAATTTTCATATGCTTGGACTAGGGTTTGTGAGAAAGGACTATTTCATTGAAGTGATTGGTTGAGTAGATTTGGTAAAGCCTAGTCAAGTGGATGTGTGAAGTGATAGTTCAAGTTCTATGAAACAAATTGTTCTATATTCTAAATTGATTTTAGAAATAGGTTGAGTGTGGATGAATGTGAAACATATTGAGTCTCTAACAATTCTCTATATGTTTTTGTGATAAAAGAGATATTGAAAGTGATTGAGATTTTGTGAATGTGAAGTATATTGAGTCTCTAACAATTCTCTATATGTTTTTACGATAAAAGAAAGATTGAAAATGATTGAGAGTTTGTGAATGTGAAGCATATTGAGTCTCTAACAATTCTCTATATGTTTCTAAAAGAGTTATTGAAAGTGATCTAGTATTGAAGTGAATGTGAAGCATATTGAGTCTCTAAAAATGCTCTTTATGTTTCTATGAGATTGAACAAGTTCTAGTGAGGACTTGTTGAGCAGATTTGGATAAGTTCTAGAGAGGACTTGTGGACAGATTAGTGTGAGATTTTGTGGAATATTAAAAGGCAGATTTGAGATAAGTCTTGAGAAGACTTGTGAGCAAAGTTAATTTATTGATTTGTTCAAACATTGAGTTAAGGTTTGGGGCAAATCCAATAGATTTGATTTGAGATTAAGTCATGATTTGTGTTAATTCTTGAGGACAGATATTGAGGATAGATTTTTGCTAGACCGAAGGACTGATTTTAGTGTAGATCAGAGGATAAATATTGAGAACAAATTTTGGTGTATATTTGAGGACAAGTTTGTACTAGACCAGAGACAAAGATTGAGTAGATTTGTGCTAGACTGAAGGACTATGTTTAGTATAGATTTGAGATAGATATTTGGATGTGATAGATAATAGAGGACGATAGTCTCCAGTGGATAGAGATCCATCAACCAAGGTAGTGAGGACAAGTGTCTTCAGTGGATAGATATCCATTAGCCAATGTAGTGAGGGCAATAGTTCTTCTAGAATATCATCATCCAGAGCTATGGAGAAAGGATTTCTCCTATGGATAGATATCCATGAAGTTGATTAGGGTATTGGTGTCTCCTTTGGATAGAGATCCATAAACATTTTAATAGGGAAAGGATTCCCAAGAGATTGATTGAGAAAATTTTAGTGAAAGATTTTCTTCATGAAGTATCCCACATTGGGTGAACCATGTTAAATTGGTGAATCATGTGTGTGTGGCATTTTGTACACTTATTTGGTTTCTGCTATTGATATTTCCTTTGATATATTACAGAATATTGATTGGGATAAAAAAAGTAAAAAGTGGTCTTATACTATTCACCCCCATCTCAGTATAAGCTTGTGTTCTTTAGACACGATCTGGAATGTGTTACATTTACAAGGAGGATGTGTAGGGTTGTGAAGGATATTAGATGAAAGGAGTCCATATACGATGCTTGTATTCATCACATTGAAAGTGTAGGATTAATACACATTAAAAAATGAATAGCATCAGTCTTGCAGCTATGAAGACGTTTGTGGCAGATTGAAGTAGTTGAATAGTTGAGATACTTTTGAAGCTAAGAACAAGGGAAAAGGAATCACCTTGAATGTGGAGAAGGTCCTTGGCAAGGTTGACGGTGATGAGCATGGTGTTGCAGCTCATACCCATGAAATTCATTGTTAAGGCAAGTTGATTGGTGTTCTAAGTGTTTCAAATATGTTAAGATATTTTCATTGAAGTGTTAGAGGTGTCACATAATGCTATTAGTGAATATCTTCACCCATGCATCCAATTGAAAAGAAAGGACATTTCATCTATCTACAATAAGAAGGAAAGGTGCACAAGAAAGTTACAAATAACAATTTACAAGGGTTTAGGATCATATTGTTGAGCACACTTGAGTAGAATTTTGGATCATATTTTTGAGAAGACCTTAGCAAATTTTAGAGCAAATTTAAGCATTTTTTATGAGTATATTTGAGCAATGTTTGTGAGTAGATTTTAGAGTAAAATTGAGCAGTGTTTGTGATGAATTTTTGGCCCATGAACTTGAGTATAGGAGATTGGTGTCTCCTATGGGTTGGTGCCCACAAACTTAAGTATAGAGTATTGATGTATCCTTTGGGTTGGTGCCCATGAAATTGAGTATAGGGGATTGGTGTATCCTATGGATTGGTGTCCACAAACTTGTACAGGGGATTTATGTCTCCTGTGGGTTGATGCCCACAAATGTTGAAAAAATATATAAGCAATATTTTGTCGTGGTTTTCTCCTGAGAGGGTGTTTCCACATAAAAATATTTGTCTCTTATGTGTATGGTTATTATGTACATTGATTTATTATTGCATTGATATTATTTCAAGTTATTATTTTGAAAAAAAATAGAAAACATTTTATCTTATACTGTTCACCCCCCCTCTCAACATAAGCTTTTTTTCTTCATAAGGAGTATTGAATACCACCAATCATGCACTCCTAGCACATAATGTTGTAATCACAATGACACTGAGAGGGGGGGTGAATCAGTGTGTTCTTTAAAATTTCTAAAACATATGATTTTAAATCCAGCAACAGTTTAAAGCAGATAAAAGAGATACTAAACGCATCAAGAAAGCATCACACATAACACAACAATTTTAACGAGGTTCACCAATGTGGCTACTCCTCAAAAAGGACTACTTGGACTACCATCCAAATCCAGTCAATGCAAAGCTACAACTTTACATAATCCTTTACCAGCACCAACTGGAAGGAGCACCAACCCCTTAGCTTTATCTGCTTCAACAGAATGGAGCACCAACTCCTATTTTTCCAGCACCTACTGGAAAGAGGCACCAACCCCTTATACCAAGCTACAACTTGGAGAATAATAAAGATAATCAAAATGATACAATAAAACTTTATTCCTTACAGTCTGCTGTTTTTCTGCATTCTGCTTCTACGTAAAACTCTTCGCACTGTCATCCATGCATTCACGATCTGCAGATCCGAACTACGACTTTGCACTCTACTCGACTGAACTTCATGCAATCACGATCTACAGATTCGAGTTACGACTTTGCATTCTTCTTGACCGAACTTCATGCAATCACGCTCCTCGCACTCGCACATTATCTCATTGCTACGCTCTCTTTACTGCAACTCCAAAGAACTATCACTTTGCTCACTCTCTGGATCGAAACGACTTGCTCTCTGCTTGACGCGAACTTGTTTCGCACATTTCACACTTCTCGCACATTTTAACCTCGCAACAGCCCCCTTTTTATAGAAGAGAATTCAACATCAAACATATTCGACTGTAAATCAAAGACGTCGGCTGCAAACCCTAATGATGTCAACATCAAACCCTAGAATTTTTTTGGCTGCTTAAACTTTGTGATTGTCGGCTGCAAACCCTAAAAACGCCCGCCATAAAACCCTAGCAAATGTCGGCTTTGAAACCCTAAAGACGTCCACTGTAAAACCCTAGCAAATGTCGGCTTTGAAACCCTAAAGACGTCCGCTGTAAAACCCTAGCAAATGTCGGCTTTAAAACCTTAAGGATGTCCGCTGTAAAACCCTAGCAAATGTCGGCTTTAAAACCCTAACGACGTCCACTGTAAAACCCTTGACAATGTCGGCTTCAAACCCTAAAAACCGTCGGCCTCGATTCAAACTTGTCGGCCTCAAACTCCTCTGCCACCTTCTTCTCCTTCCTGTAGCTTATTTTCGTGAAATAGCAACACGTCATGATATCGCGACACTTTTTGTGTCCGTACGCCTCCTCGACCTTGTTGTCACGAAATCGTGACCCTTTTGGCCTTTGAATGCTTCACTACCATTCTTGTCACGAAATCGCGACACTTTGATCAGTTGCTGATGTCATCCTCAATCTTGTCACGAAATCGCGACGCTTCCGGCTTCCAGCAGCTTTTCTTGCATCCTGTCATGAAATCGTGACACTTTCAGCTTTTGCTGACGTCATCCTCATTCTTGTCATGAAATCATGATGCTTCCGGCTTCTGGCGGCTTTTCTTGCAACCTATCGCGAAATCGCGACACTTTCAGCTTTCGCTGGCGTCATCTTCATCTTTGTCGTGAAATCGCGACGCTTTCGGCTTCCGTACATTTTGTGCTTCATTCAGTAGCGAAATCGCTACAACTTAGTGCCTTGTGCTTTCAACTTTGCTTTTACCCGTGAAATATTGACTCGTAGCGAAATCGCTACACTTTTGTGCCTTACACTTTCGACTTGAAGCATAATCGCTGCACCTTTGAGTTCTGCCCTTCAGACCTGTAGCGAAATCGCTACACCTTCGTGTTGAGTATTTTCACCTTGTAGCGAAATCGCTACACCTTTGTTTTGCACAACTTTTACCCGTAGCGAAATCGCTACACCTTTACTTTGTGCCTTTGCAACTCGTAGCGAAATCGCTACACCTTTACTTTGCGCCTTTGCAACTCGTAGCAAAATCACTACATCCTTTTTACTTAACACTTTCTCCCTGCTTCTGCCCGTGAAAATTCAACATGTAGCGAAATCGCTACAGTTTCTCAACTTAGCTTCTTGGCCTCCGACATGTCACGAAATCGTGACAGTTTGCCTTGCGCCTTCTCTGTCTTTCGACTTGTCATGAAATCATGACATTTTCAACTATGCCTTCTCTCTCCTTCGACTTGTCATGAAATCGTGACATTTTTGATTGCGCCTTCTCTCTCTTTCGACTTGTCACGATATCGCGACATTTTCAATTGTGCCTTCTCTCTCCTCCGACTTGTCACGAAATCATGACATTTTTTATTGTGCCTTCTCTCTCCTCTGACTTGTCATGATATCATGACATTTTTGATTGCGCCTTCTCTCTCCTCCGACTTGTCGCGATATCATGACATTTTCGGCTGTGCTTTCTCTCTCCTCCGACTTGTCATGAAATCATGATAGAAAACATGTCGCGATATCGCGACAGTTTTCTAACTTGTCTTTTTCTTCGAATTTTTTCTATCTTCTGCATCTGAATGACTTCTGATCTGTCTACCCACTGCATCCTTGAATCTAACTGCTTGTGTTGACAACAATGACAACCTTCTTGCAACACCTTGCTCAACAATCTCCCCCTTTGGAATTGTTGGCAACACCTTCTGTAACTCTTCTCCCCCTTTGTCAATAATACCAAAGGGCTGCTGCAGACTCTCCCTGAGTCCATCCTCACACTTCTCAGGTACAATTTGACTCCCCCTGAGTCCATCCTCAAATACTCAAATGCTCCCCCTGAGAAAGTGATCCCTGTAGCTAGTCACTTCTTAGGAAGTGTGACTACTCCTAATTTGCTTCGAAGATACTCAAATACTTCCTTGGGCAAAGGTTTTGTAAAAATATCTGCTACATGTTCTGTAGTGGGGACATAGTCCAATTTAACTTCTCCTTTTGCAACTTTTTCTTTCAAGAAATGATACCTTATAGCTATGTGCTTTGTCCGTGAGTGCATTACTGGATTCTTAGAAATGTTGATTGCACTGGTGTTGTCACACTTTACTGATATTGGTTCACTAAAATTAATACCTAGATCTTTCAAGGTTTGTTTCATCCACAAGACTTGAGTGCAACATGTTGCTGCTGCAATATATTCTCGCCTCACTGTAGATAAAGAAACTGACTCTTGCTTCTTACTGTGCCATGCAACCAATCTGTCCCCCAAATAGAATGCTCCTCCACTGGTACTCTTTCTGTCATCAACACATCCAGCCCAATCTGCATCTGAATATGATATAAGAGTGAAATCTTTGCCTTTTGGATACCACAACCCATACTCCATGGTGCCTTTGAGATACCGAAAAATCCTTTTGACTGCTGTTACATGAGTCTCTTTGGGACTGGCCTGAAATCTGGCTACCATGCAAACTGCCTGTAGAATATCAGGTCTGGTTGCAATTAAATATAGTAAGCTTCCTATCATTGATCTATACATGGTTTGATCTACAGGTGGAGATTTGTCTTCTTTACTCAACTTGCGCACTGTTGTCATGGGAGTGCTTGACTGGCTTACAGTCCTCCATAGTGAACCTCTTTAGCATTTCTTTCACATATTTGATTTGGGAAATGAATATACCTTTCTCATTCTGATTAACTTGTAGCCCCATAAAGTAAGACAGTTCACCAATCATTGACATTTCAAATTCATTCTGCATCTTGTTTGCTAAGTCTTTACATGATTCATCTTTGTTGCTGCCAAATATGATATCATCCACATAGACAACAAGAACAATGAGATGCCCACCTTCTGTTTTCACATACAGATTACTGTCCACTAAACCTTTCTTGAATCCCTGTTGAGAAAGATAATTATCTAGCCTAGCATACCATGCCCGTGGTGCTTGTTTTAATCCATACAGTGCTTTCTTTAATTTGCAGACAAGGTTAGGATCTTCACCGATTTGAAAGCTATCGGGTTGTTCAATATAGACCTCTTCTTCAAGTTTCCCATTTAAAAACGCAGATTTTACATCCATCTGATAAACTCTAAAGTTCTTGTGAACTGCTAGTGCCAGAAACATTCTAATGGCTTCTAGTCTGGCCACTGGTGCGAAAGTCTCTTCAAAATCAATGCCTTCGACCTGTGCATAGCCTTTGCAAACCAGTCTTGCTTTATTTCTAATGACCTGACCGTCTTCATTTAATTTATTTCGAAATATCCATTTGGTGCCTATTACATTCTTATTTGCAGGTCTAGGTACTAGTTCCCAGGTTCTGTTCTTTTCAATCTGATCTAGCTCTTCATTTATTGCCTTCATCCAGCTGTCATCTTTGCTTGCTTCATCTATGTTTTTGGGCTCAAAGCTGGATAAAAGAGAGTAATTACTTATTACTTTCTTTCTTGTCTGAATGCCAGCTGTGGGATCTCCAATTATTTGGTCTCTAGGATGATTTTTCTGCCAGCTGCCCATTTTGAATTTTCTGTTTTCTTGTACCTCTGAGTCATCTGATAAGTTATCTGCATCAGCCGTAGACGTATTTTCTGTACCATGCACTTCATCTCCTTCAATGACTTCTTCGTAGATTGGATAGTTTTCTTGAAAGTTAACTATTTGTTTCCTCCCTTCATCGAATTTAACATCTGCACTGTCCACAATTTTCTTGAGTCTCTTGTTGTAGCATTTGTAAGCTTTTCTATGTGGAGAATAACCAACAAAAACTCCTTCATCTGCTCTATATTCAAACTTTCCGAGGTTGTCATCAGTTTTTTCTTGATGTAGCACTTACAGCCAAATACTTTGAGATGTTTTGTTGTTGCTTTTCTACCAAACCACAACTCATACGGTGTTTTGCATTCATGAGTTCTTAACATATACCTGTTTTGAATGTATACTTCTTGTGTGAACTGCTTCTTTCCAGAATCTATCCGCTATTTTGTTTTCTCGCCGACATGGTGCGTGCCATTTCCTCCGTATAGTTCTATTTTTCCTCTCTACTACACCATTTTGCTGAGGAGTTCTGGTCGCTGAATATTGTCTCCCAAAACCATATTTTTCATAGTATTCTATAAATTCATTCGAAATGAATTCTCCTCCTCTCGTCCGATCGCAAGCATTTAATCCTTTTTCCTGTTTCATTCTCAACTAGTCGTTTGAAGGTTCCGAACATTTCAAAAGCTTCTGTTTTATCTTTTAGGAAGAATATCCATGTCATTCTGGAATAATCATCGATACACAACATAAAGTATTTGTCACCGTTTATGCTTTGAGTCCTCATGGGTCCACATAAGTCTGTATGAATGAGTTCCAAAGGCTTGCTAGTGTGATATTCTTTTGTTTTAAATGAAACCCTGGTTTGCTTTCCCTTCTGACATGAAGCACAAACACTATTTGAAGGTTTCTTAATGGTTGGAATATCTCTCACTGCTTGTTTAGAGCTGATTTTCACCAAATTATCAAAACTTATGTGTCCAAGCCTCTTATGCCACAACCAGCTTCTCTTCTTCTTGTCCAATGAAGCACATACCTTCTAAAAATTTTGAGAGTGTGTACAGGTTGCCGGACGTCCTTGAGCCGGTTGCTATCAATTTCCCACCGTTTATTTTTCTCGACTTCACAACCCCCGCTTCTTGAAAACCACTTCATGTCCTTTATCACAGATTTGACTCACACTTAACAGGTTATGTTTCAAACCATCCACATATAAAACTTCTTCTGACTTGATTTTCCCTTCACTAATTTTGACAGATCCTTTACCCATTATTTTGGCTCCATCATTATTGCCGAACTTCACAGAACCACCCTCATATTTCTGTAGATTTTCAAATTTTTGTTTATCACCTGTCATATGACTTGAGCAACCACTGTCAAGAATCCACGGTACATATTTATTCTGAGCTCTAAAAGCTGTCTGCACTATTAAAGATTCCTGTTCTTTCCTGAGCTGTTCTTTTTGTTTCCATTCTGTTTTAACTGTGGTGTTGGGTTCTAGCTGGGATTTCCCCTTTTCAGACTCTTGCACATATCCTTCGAAGAAATTCTATTTTGTTTTGCCCTATATGGTTGACTTCTTCTTTTCTGAGATTGATATGAAACAGAAATACTACGACAGTTTTTGGCAATATGTCCAAAGTTGTGACACTTAAAGCATTCTACTGCATAACTCATTAGAGGAGCAAAAGCATTTCTACTAGTGAAACTTCTTGAACCTATATTGTACTTGCAGTCAACAATTTTATGCCCATAACCATTACATTTAAAATAGAAACCATAGAAATAATGATTGAACCTGAAATATGGTCTTGGCCAAGTTGTTGCAGGAGCTTTAGATCTTCTTTTCTTCTGATGTGTGACCTTGGTGAAGCCATCAATGTCAGCTGCTATTTCAGGACTGGCATTACAGCTTTCTTTTGCCTGATTTGTTTTTCTTTCCACAGCCTGTTTCTTGTCTTTACTCTTTTCACTTTCAACATTGCTTGCCTTTGGTCCACTTGATGATTCTCCTTCAGTAAAACCCAGACCGAATTTGATACCTGTGGGTCTTTGATTGCTTAGGATTTTGTCCAGCTTCATCGAACTTTCATCACGTTTTAAATGACAGCTGATTTTTCGATCCAGCTCTTGTATCTGTATTCGAAGACTAACATTTTCTTCTTCCAATTTGCAATAGTAATCTATCTTCATGGTTACCTGTACTTCAAGATCTTCGGACATTTTCTTGTACTCTTCTGTCTGTGTCTTTAGACTAGCTATAATATCATTTGCATCCTCAAGCTTCCTTAACAATTTTTTATTCTTTCTTTTCTCAGATTTCCATTCTATAAGAGCAGAAACCAGCTCACCTTCTAAATCAACTTCAGCCTCACCTATTTCAATAGATACTTCAGAGTTCATTCCTTCTCTCTTTTGTGTGTTTTCTCGCCTCTTCCGATTCTTCTACTTCAAACGCCATAAAGAGAGCCTCACCTGCTCCTTCTTCAGAGTCTTCACTAGAACCTGTCCTCGAAGATTCTCGCATTTCGGGAGATAAAGCTTTTCTTTTTGAAATTGCCTTTTCTGAAGTTAGTTTTCTTCCTCCATTCACTTCTTTCTTGATGCTGAGTTTCTTCACCTTTGTTCTTGTCATGGAGAGGACATTTGATAGCAAAGTGTCCAATGCCTCCACAATTGAAACATTTAAAAGGTAGCTTTCCTTTGTATTTTCCTTTTCCTTTTCTCAACTTTCTCCGACAAAATTTGCTTCCATTTCATCCGAAGCATCCTCTTCTTCGGACTCTTGTTTTGTGCTTTTGCCTTTTAGGGCTTTGAAAGTCGCTTCTCTGTCTGTGGGATTAGACCTTCCTATTCTCATTTCAAAAGCAAGTCAAAGAACCATGCATCTCATCCATACTAAAACTATTTAGATCTTTGGCTTCTTCTATGGCAGAGACTTTAGAATCAAATCTAGGAGGAAGCGATCTTAATACCTTTTTCACGATAGCAGCATCGGTTAATTCTTCGCCGAGACCTCTGATTGAATTGGTGATCCCATTGACTCTTTGCATGAAGGTCTCTATGTTCTCATCATTGTCCATCTTTAAAGATTCGTATTGAGCTCGATGTGCTTGAAGCTTGGCCTCCTTGATCCTATCATCTCCTTCATGGATGTTCTCTAGTTTATCCCATATATCTTTTGTCGATTCACAATTTATGACCTTGACTAGCTCACTGTCCACTAGTCCACACATGATGGCATTTTTTGCTTTTGAATCATATTCAAATGCCTTTTTACCAGCCGTGTCTGTTGGAGCGGTGGCAGGAGCTTTGTAACCATTAACTACTGCACCCCAGATGTCAAAACCCAAAGCACTGAGATATGTCTGCATTCTAATTTTCCAGAACGCATAGTTAGTCCCATCAAACAATGGTGCTTTGTTCGAGGAGAAACCTTCACCACTTGCCATTGCGTAACTTCCAAGATCACCTTAGCTGTTTAAGCCTGTTCAGGTACTTGGCCCTGATACCAATTGTTGTAATCACAATGACACTGAGAGGGGGGGTGAATCGATGTGTTCTTTAAAATTTCTAAAACATATGATTTTAAATCCAGCAGTAGTTTAAAGCAGATAAAAGAGATACTAAACGCATCAAGAAAGCATCACACATAACACAACAATTTTAACGAGGTTCACCAATGTGGCTACTCCTCAAAAAGGACTGCTTGGACTACCATCCAAATCCAGTCAATGCAAAGCTACAACTTTACATAATCCTTTACTAGCACCAACTGGAAGGAGCACCAACCCCTTAGCTTTATCTGCTTCAACAGAATGGAGCACCAACTCCTATTTTTCCAACACCTACTAGAAAGAGGCACCAACCCCTTATACCAAGCTACAACTTGGAGAATAATAAAGATAATCAAAATGATACAATAAAACTTTATTCCTTATAGTCTACTATTTTTTTGCATTCTGCTTCTACGTAAAACTCTTCGCACTGTCATCCATGCATTCACGATCTGCAGATCCGAACTACGACTTTGCACTCTACTCGACTAAACTTCATGCAATCACGATCTACAGATTCGAGTTACGACTTTGCATTCTTCTTGACCGAACTTCATGCAATCACGCTCCTCGCACTCGCACATTATCTCATTGCTACACTCTCTTTACTGCAACTCCAAAGAACTATCACTTTGCTCACTCTCTGGATCGAAACGACTTGCTCTCTGCTTGACGCGAACTTGTTTCGCACATTTCACACTTCTCACATATTAACCTCGCAACAGCCCCATTTTTATAGAAGAGAATTCAACATCAAACATATTCGACTGTAAATCAAAGACGTCGACTGCAAACCCTAATGATGTCAACATCAAACCCTAGAATTTTTTTGGCTGCTTAAACTTTGTGATTGTCGGCTGCAAACCCTAAAAATGCCCATCGTAAAACCCTAGCAAATGTCGGCTTTGAAACCCTAAAGACGTCCACTGTAAAACCCTAGCAAATGTCGGCTTTGAAACCCTAAAGACGTCCACTGTAAAACCCTAGCAAATGTCGGCTTTAAAACCTTAAGGATGTCTGTTGTAAAACCCTAGCAAATGTCGGCTTTAAAACCCTAACGACGTCCACTGTAAAACCCTTGACAATGTCGGCTTCAAACCCTAAAAACCATCGACCTCGATTCAAACTTGTCGGCCTCAAACTCCTCTGCCACCTTCTTCTCCTTCCTATAGCTTATTTCCGTGAAATAGCAACACGTCACGATATCGCGACACTTTTTGTGTCCGTACGCCTCCTCGACCTTGTTGTCGCGAAATCGTGACCCTTTTGGCCTTTGAACGCTTCACTACCATTCTTGTCGTGAAATCGCGACACTTTGATCAGTTGCTGACGTCATCCTCAATCTTGTCACGAAATCGCGACGCTTTCGGCTTCCAGTATTTTCTCCCTTCGTGAAATCGTGACACTTTCAGCTTTTGATGTCATCCTCATTCTTGTCATGAAATCACGACGCTTTCGGCTTCTGGCGGCTTTTCTTGCAACCTGTCATGAAATCGTGACACTTTCAGCTTTCACTGGCGTCATCTTCATCTTTGTCATGAAATCACGACGCTTTCGGCTTCCATACATTTTGTGCTTCATTCAGTAGCGAAATCGCTACAACTTAGTGCCTTGTGCTTTCAACTTTGCTTTTACCCGTGAAATATTGACTCGTAGCGAAATCGCTACACTTTTGTGCCTTACACTTTCGACTTGAAGCATAATCGCTGCACCTTTGAGTTCTGCCCTTCAGACCTGTAGCGAAATCGCTACACCTTCGTGTTGAGTATTTTCACCTTGTAGCGAAATCGCTACACCTTTGTTTTGCGCAACTTTTACCCGTAGCGAAATCGCTACACCTTTACTTTGTGCCTTTGCAACTCGTAGCGAAATCGCTACACCTTTACTTTGTGCCTTTGCAACTCGTAGCGAAATCGCTACATCCTTTTTACTTAACACTTTCTCCCTGCTTCTGCCCGCGAAAATTCAACATGTAGCGAAATCGCTACAGTTTCTCAACTTAGCTTCTTGGCCTCCGACATGTCACGAAATCGCGACAGTTTGCCTTGCGCCTTCTCTGTCTTTCGACTTGTCACGAAATCGTGACATTTTCAACTATGCCTTCTCTCTCCTTCGACTTGTCACGAAATCGTGACATTTTTGATTGCGCCTTCTCTCTCCTCCGACTTGTCGCGATATCGCGACATTTTCAATTGCGCCTTCTCTCTCCTCCGACTTGTCGCGAAATCATGACATTTTTGATTGCGCCTTCTCTCTCCTCCGACTTGTCGCGATATCGTGACATTTTCGATTGCGCCTTCTCTCTCCTCCGACTTGTCGCGATATCGCGACATTTTCGGCTGTGCTTTCTCTCTCCTCCGACTTGTCGCGAAATCGCGACAGAAAACATGTCGCGATATCGCGACAGTTTTCTAACTTGTCTTTTTCTTCGAATTTTTTCTATCTTCTGCATCTGAATGACTTCTGATCTGTCTACCCACTGCATCCTTGAATCTAACTGCCTGTGTTGACAACAATGACAACCTTCTTGCAACACCTTGCTCAACACATAATAGAATATGTGGTCTTACTAATTTTACCTTTGTGAATATAGACCACTACTATTCATTAAGAATCAATTCTTGAATCAATTTAAGAAATATGTGCTTCCTCCAATATCTTCATGGGGAGGATCTTTGTTAAGTAATTTGGATATACATGTAGTTGATGAGACCTTGTGATGTAATAAATGCTCTTTTTCCATGCATCCCATGATTCTAGTTGTAATGGTTTGTCACCATTTCTTATTTTGAACATTGCTTATTAGTGTGTTTTTGATAACCTCCTACTTCTTTTCCTTTTTTATTTGGGCTAGTTCTTTTTTATGATAAGTGATGTGTTTGTGCTTTCTTTGTCTAGCAATATGATGTTCTACCATCGAATGTAGTCTAATGTTGAGTTCCTTATGCAAGAACTTATCATCCATTGATATATCATTCAAATTAAAATTTATAAATGAAAAGGAATTGAATTCAAAATGTACCTCTTCAATTTCAAGTTGCTCTATTTGTGTTTGCTCATTTATTTGGTTTTTCTATTGTTTCTTTGGTGACTTGAGATAGTTGACTAGTGAATATTTGATATTATTCTAATGATCACCTACAAGAGTTAGCCAAGCCTTACCTCTATTTTTTATAGTTTATTATTCACTATGCCATTGATGGTAAATAAAATAGACTCTTTAATCTAAATTTTCCTTTGATAAATCTTGTCGAGCATCATCTTGGAGACTTGTCCAATCATCATTATGATGACTTTATTAAGTATGCATAGTAAATAAATTCTCCTCTTCTAGTCCAAAGTGCTTGTCTTTTACAAAATTATTTTTTTGTTGATGCATCAATTTCCAATTAGGATTCTTATCCATTGATGGCTTCTTCTATTGTGAATACATTGCTTGATAAGAATACCCAATTGTGAAGGTATTATAACAACATTCTTACATTATGTATCTAGTTTTTCCAAAAATTTCATGCATCCTTCACATGTAAGAATGGTTCCTTTGATGTTGGAAATGAGATCTTGTGCCTCTCTTGAATGGTTAATTTCCTCTTTGAATTGTAAGAAGAACTTGTTCTTCATATTGAGCTATTTGAAAGGCCTCTACTTTTTGAAGTAGATTCACCTTCTCAAATATTGGTGTTTGTTTTGTGAAATTTAAAAATTATCATGAACACATTATACTGTGAAGGTAGAGATATCAAAATAATGGGAACAAGTGTGTCATTAGATATTTTTTCTCCCAAAACTTGTAGTGATGCTCGTAGCTCAACTCACCTTATAAATGGCTTGAGTTTTTCTTCATTCTTCATTTTTAATTAATGGAGCTAGATATAGAGGAGCAAGATCTAGTTCTTGTTCTTTGCTTCAAATACTATTTGAAGCTTTTCCCATACCTATTTTTCCATGGTTCAATCATGAATGTATGATTGAACTTCATCAACAGCACCAAACTTGATGATCAACCTAAATTTTGTTTCTACTTTGTCAAAATTTGCTTACTCTTCATCTTCTTCCTTAGGATGCTTCCTTAGGATGCGTAGTGGACATATTTACAATATCCCATACTTATTTGAACTCTATTTGAATCCTAATTTTAGTCTTCCAAGTAGAATATTTATCTCCTCATAGTAACTGGGAATTGAGAAAATTAAACTTTGATGCACCACTAGCTATTTTAAACCTTCACAAATATGGAAAATTTTAATTCCATTAGATTTCCCTCAAAAATTACTTTTCAATGAGTATATATAAGCCTATATGGAGTTTTCTTTCTCTAGATAATATCCTTTGAAATATATTTGTGTTTTAAAATACTATTCATGCCTTTCTTCCTTCACCTACTATCAAACAAGGGAAAGAGCAATAATTTATTACCTTTAATTATACTTCCCACTATCAATGTAGCACAATTCTTTCCTTTTGATCTAACTCACCCAAGTTTGCTTTTGATGTCCACATGTTCAAATTTACATGATTAAAGATTGATTTAATATATTATTTTAGGGTCTTAATACCTAATTGTGATTTTTAAGGAATTAGGTCATTTCTAGAAAGAATGTTTGGTAGAAATAAATGTTATAAATCTTGCACTTCGAACACACTAGATATTTCTCCTTTTGGCAATGAATATTTGATTTCCACTATCTCAGTGGTTTGATAAATTTTTGTATGTTAGGATATTCATGGATATAGTAGTGTTGCATAATTTATTTTTACTTTCAATAGAGTTGAAGCTTTAGATGTTTAGTTTAGCAATTAGTGAGGAATCCCAATCTCATGACTTTCCACATAATAAAATAGACAAACATGAAAATTTATTTAATATTTAGACCTGAGAAGGCACAATCCCTAGAAAACTAGATGTAATTGATGGTGGCACACAATCTCTTATCATTGATCATGTCCAACCTAGATCCTTATCAAGATATTTGAGTGATCTTATAGTTCTAGACTCAAGTTCTAGTATTCATATGCATGTCAAAATTATTAGAGCATGCATGCATCTCTAGAAATTGGTAGATTTATATCTAGAATTCTCTCAAGCTACATGAGCTACATTATGTTGATTTACATTTGACTTCTACCTGCTTAATTTTTGGTTCCTCATATTATTTTAGGATTTTATGTATAGAATTATTGCTTCTATCTTGAGAACTAAGAGAGAATATATCCCATGCATTTGTGATCCAAAGATAGGAAGTCATTAAAATGAATTACTTCTTAATGGCCCAGAAAGGGCAACATAGTAATTTGATGTTTTTTGTAGTTAAATTATATTTTCTCGATTTTTGTGCTCTTCATACAATATTTAAGGAGCTTTAGTGGATCCTTAATGTCTCTATAAGAGTGCTTTTATAGCAAATAATTCTAGAATTTATGACCCTGTATTATCCTAGTATTTGGAAGGATTTTTACCCAAAGACCTTTGCTTAGAGGTTTGACCTCATTGGTCCTTGGAAATTTTATGTACCTTGAGAAATTTTCAACATAGTTCCTTTAAGGCTTCTCTAGATAGAAGCAAGAGGAGTATTAGAAGGAGAGTTGGCTCTTCCTTCTACTTCCATTGATACCACTATTGATGTTTGAATCTTTGATGATTATAAATGGTGATTATTTAAACACAATGCATTGCCATATATGGTATAAAAATTATTCATATTAGGACAACAACTTAGAATCATTGTTCTTGTGAAGACAACAATATTACTTAAATTTGACCTATGGACCTTATGAGTGGTATTTGATACTGGTCTAGTTTATATGCCACCTAAACTATGATGATATTAACTCCTAAAAATTCCTTCTTAGTAATATTTGTATTGATTAAGGACTTCCTCTGGGAAGTCCTTGTCTACTTACCTACAGCCCTTCCCTGGTCCTATCCCAAGTCCCTAATCATGTCCCAATTTCCCTGGCACTTCCTTAACCCTTCCTCCTTGGTTGGATGTTGTTGCATATGATATCCTTGGGGTGGAAGGTCACTTCTTAATTTGTTTGCCCCTTTCCTTACCCTTTGGTGGGATTTTTTTGGTGCTTGGTTTTTGGGATGTCTTTGGGTTCTTCCCTAGGACCTTCCCTAGGTTTTTTGGGTTGCTTCAAGGATTCTTTTCCTTGGAGTTCTTAGTTCTTTCCTAGGTTTTTTGCAGGTTTCTACTTGGTGTTGGATTTTAGTGGTTCTTCAAGTGTGGACTATTGTGATTGTGGGAGAGTGGCTTCATGAGCATTTTTTCATAGCATCTTTTTTGTTTAATGGACCATGTGTTTTCTACTGTGACTTTGCTCTTTGGGATCATTTATGTGGGCTCGATGGACTCTCAATATTTTTCATGACCTTACACGAGGGCCTCTATTTTGCTTACTTTTGTGTTCCTATTGGACTTCCTCATTTGTTTCCCTCAAGCTATTTTTTGGTGGTTATAAAGGTTATATGGGGTTTTTAGCTACATCTTCTTGGTCTGGGATGACCTGTGCTTAATGTCTACAACTATTTTTCCTTTTGGATTCTTCCTTTTGGATTCCTTGGGAACTTTCTCATATCTTTTCCATGGCTAGTTATTCTGCATCTTATGTTTTCTCTACTTTAGCTTACATCTTTGTAGTTTTATCTCCTTATTGCAAGAGTATTTCATGGCCTATGGAGATCCTCACTTTGTTGTTCCACTTTCCAGACCTGAGAGGGATGCAGTTTCATCACAGTTCATTTGTTTTCTAGCATCCTTGCTTGTTTCTTTTGAATTTTGGTATTCCCCTGCATGGGATGTTGCTCTCTCCCAATTTTTGGTTTCCCCTGCATGGGATGTTGCATTTCCCATCTATTGGACTATTTAAATTTATAACTAGGCAGGATTGTTCTTTCGTTGAATTTTTTTGCATTTTCACTTTCCCGCTAGGTAGTATAGGCAGGATTTTCTGGGCATGATTTCTTTGTCCTTCCTAAAGGTGGTCCTTAAGCCTATCCTAATGGCTTTCCTTCAGCCTAACCTAGTGGCTTTCCTCAAGCCTTTCCTAAATTCCATCCTTGGGCTTTCTTGTGACCTTTCATGTGGCTTTTTTTTTAAATTTTGGTGACTTGTTGTAATTAGTTTTGGGTCCCTTGATAACAACCCACTTTAATTTAAATTTAACCAATCAAAAAATATTTGTATTGATTAAATATATGTAAAAAATACTTAAATTTTAACATCAACCATGTAGGCAATGACCTTTGATAAAATCTATGCATATTTTTTGTTCAATGGAATCATGTGGATGTATATCATATTGGGTAATGTGTGTATATATGAACTGATATTATAAATGGGTCATTTGGATCAAATACAATATGCCTAATTTATTTTAAATTTATCCCTATAAAAAAATGGCATGTGATAAGACTATAATCAAAATACAAGGTTCCACATTAAACACATTTCTTTAATGACTTTTTCCTACATTTTTATAAAATCTAAGATCTCCTTTAAAAAAATCTTACTTATCAAATAATAAATTCATTAGCCTTTAAAAATATATTATTAAAATTTAATTATCTCTAATCAAATGTTTTCATGTCAAAAATGAAATTTTTGATACATCATTCTACAAAATATAAACTAAGGTGGTCATGGCTTATAACATAATTCCTATCTATTAATTTACAATATTAATCTCCCATGTTGAATTCCATGAATATCCTTAAAAATATAGGATTGTTAGGTCCCTTGGTATTCCTTAACATCCCCCTCTACTCCTTCTATTGATAGATTGCATGTCAGGTGGTCTCCTTCTCCTAAGGGTTGGGTTAAGCTAAAATTTGATGGTGCCACCAAAGGTAATCTTGATCATGCATGTGCTTGTGGATTTTTCAAAAATAGTCAATGGAAAATTTGGTTTGCTTACACCAAAAACATTGAAACTCAGACTAATCACTTTGTTAAATCCAAGGCCCTCTTCCAAGGGCTTACTCTCCTCGATGATATTTCCACTGAAAATATCATTATTTAAGGCAATTATCTAAACATAATCAAGTGTCTTAAAGGAGATATTTCCCCCTCTTGGAGAATCCAAAACCTCATTGATGAATCCAAATTATTCCTTCAAATTCTTAGCAAATATTCCATTCAATACATCTATCATGAAGAAAATATGTAGTTGATGCTTTAACCAACCTGGGCCTCTCCTAAGAAAATCTCACCATATAGCACAACTTTTCTCATTCCCTTGTGTGATGTTGTCCTATCAATTTGTA
Source organism: Wollemia nobilis (assembly GCA_028583015.1). Taxonomy (NCBI): domain Eukaryota; kingdom Viridiplantae; phylum Streptophyta; class Pinopsida; order Araucariales; family Araucariaceae; genus Wollemia; species Wollemia nobilis. The sequence goes on along the minus strand of JAQPPZ010001273.1, from coordinate 3,153,970 downwards.
TACCTAGTCTCTCCCTTGGATTCCATTTTCTCTTTTCCACACAAGTCTAAAGATCACTAGCCTTTATGTAGGTGTTATGTTATCTTTCTAATCCTCATGATGATAAATTTCTAATTTATTAATTTAAAGTTAGGAGAGACCCTTTTTGACTGTCCAAATATTCATATTGAGTTTGTGGATGGTCTTTTAGTCTTGATATATGGTGGCAAGCTTATATTTCATGTTGGGTTTGATAGGATCAAGGTTCTTATAGACATGGAAAAATATACGATATATGTTATATATTTTGGTGACCTTTAGATTGATGTTGGTGGGCTCAATATTCTTAGTGATGTGGTAGAATGTAACTTGATCTTGATTTATGTGGGTAAACCTAAGTTTCAACTGGATGTTAACAGGCTCAATATTCTTAGTGACATGGTGAAAGGTAATTTAATCTTGAGTTATGTTGGCAAGCCTAAGTTTTATTTTGATGGTAGTAGGCTCTATTATCTCACTAATATGGTAGAAATTATGTTTTTCATGATACGACCTCACACTAATGGCTTCCACATCTTATACCTTGCCTTATCAAGCTTTAGAATCGGCCATCTATCCCAAGTCACCTATTTTTGTAATATATTTTTCCAACCATGCAACTATTCTTGGTATCATTGCCACCTTAGTCTTCTATAATTTCTCCATTGTGGTATCCTCATCATCATCACCATTCACCATCATGAAATCTATTTCCACATTACTTGTACTTATCTCCAATCATGGAATGGTTCTCACTCTTTTTCCTCATACCCCATCATACATTTATCATGCCATAAAATCATGTCTTGTTGCACTATTTCTAAAGCCCTTCCTTGATATTGTTTATCCTCCCATTGGTCATCTCCTTTCCTTTCCTTTAATTATAGGTAGTCTGATGAGGATTTTCTAATATGGAAATGATATTCAACAAACATGGCGGTACAATTTTCATGATTACTTTGGAAGGCGTACCTATGTCCTCTTGATATTTCCTAAAATTCATATCCCCATCACTTTAAATTTGAATTACCATAGCACCATAGCCATTCTAGTCTAGTTTTCTCTTCTAGTTTTTCTATCATCCTCTAGCTCCTAGATTTCTATGTTCGTAGCTATAGCCCTGGTTGTATGTTCCTTCCCTCCTTCATTCGTTGTCCAACCATCACCCTTTTTCCTTCCTCCCATGAACCCTAAGTTTGATCATAATTATAGGTTAGAACCCAAGGTCCTTGAATTGGATGCTTTTATTGAAGATATTTTTATTAACCATAGTCTCTTTCCATTTCTCCAAAAGTTTAGCAGTAATGATATGGACCTTTCTATGGAATTAGCTCATTTGTGGAATGAAATCAAAGTCTCTATAAAAGGTATCGAGTTTACTATCAATAGTGGTATTTTACCTAAAGTGATTGGTCTTTCTAATGATGGTGAAATCATCCAAAGAGAAAAGCACTCCATGGTTGTTGAGCTCAACCACTTCAGAGACAAATGTGAGAGTTTGGGTAGAGACAGGAGAGGCATCATTCAATAATCCCTCCCCAAACCTTGGGATAATGTTATGGTGACTATTCTATAGTATTTCATCATGGATGGCCCCAATTCTATCCTTAGAAGTTTGGACCTAGCTTTCCTAAAACACCTTTGTGACAAGAAGACCATTAATATCCTTGAATACATGTTTAGGTTAATTAAAAGGTATGTTCTCAACATTGAGAAAGCATCCTGCATCAATATCTCCATATCATTCTTTACAAGAACATGCTTATGAAATAATCCCATAAGGCCATCACGTCTTGCATTATGAGCCTTTCATATCTAGGCATTCTCCCTAAGATCAACCTATGTGGTAACCCTCAACCCAGTTTCATTGAAGAGCCTGCTCAAAAACCCCCTCCCCTAAGACCAATTGAATGCTTGAATTTCATCCCAAGACCAAATATGCAAATCCTAGTATCAAGTTTGAGCCCCATCGTCGTTCCTCTTGGACCAAGTCTCAAACTAGAAAGTGGAATTCTCCCATTTTCATAAAGAATGATTGCAAAACTTGTGAGTATTTTCCCCTCCACCCAAAGTTATCAATTGGGAGGATTTATCTATTAGGTCTTCAGTTTAGAAAGGATTTCTCTAGAGTAGCTCTTCCAACCACGCTCAGTTGAAATCCTGTGTTCCATTCATTACAATAAAAACTTACATTTAGGAGCTTCATGGTTTAATGAAATCCATGACTAGAGCTACAAGTATGACCTCCTCCCTACACCAACAAGCTAATATTATCTTTGATGAGTACAATAACCAGTTTGATGACATCATATAGAAGGATCATGTGACTTACCCTACTCTTGGTGATGATGATAGATGACATTTCTTCTTCGATATCTTCATATTTTGTTGCTTCGTATCTCTCTTTGGGTTCTAGTACCATGTCCTTTGGTTTTTTGTTCTATGATCATCCTATTTTTAGAGACCCTCTCTATATATGTCCCTAGGTTTTCTTTGGATATGGTCTTCCTAGTGTCCTCTTTGATAGGCCTTCTCTTTTTAACCTTTTGAGGGTATCTCTTTTGGACCTTTGTTCCTTTTTTAGGTTTTTCTAATCTTTTTAAAAGGTTTGAGGACCCTTTCAAAACCCCTTCCACAAATCAATCAAAAAAATTACAACTTTAATAAACTTATGCAACCATGTTTCACAATGATGATAATATGAAGCTTTGTAAACCTATTTACATCAAGGTTTATTTAACAATTTAAAAAATTAAAAAATATATATCATACAAAGAACTCATTCCTTTGTGCTAAGGAATTAAGAATATCAAATAATTTGCAACACTCAAGGAAAAATAAAAACAAAGTAATATTACTTTGATGGTAGAATATCATAACTAAACATTCTAAAGTTATTAACCATAAAATCTAGGGTTGATTGATGGGTCCATTATCCTTACTACATGCCTTGTTATAACTAAATTTTTTGCAGGATGCATAGAATGGGAACAAATGGATTAATATTTTTTTATTTTTAAATTTTCCTCTAAATTATGGGAAGTATTATTTATGATTTTATGCACCAATCAAGATAGGATTTGGAAGGTCTTGGACTTATCTATAATGTTGGTAATTATCTTCTAGAACATATTAGCATTTACAAGAGGAGTGATTTGAAAAAATTGATGCAAGCCTTTTAGAACCTATGACCACTGACATATACCTATAATTGGGCAATCATTGTGTACAATAAAGTTTATATCTTCTTCATCATCTAAATTTGTGTATTCAATTTTGTTTTAATTTATTCATGGTACTAAATACATAGGTATTGGGAGTGGATGTATTATAGTGTGTATAAGCCCTTGTAGATTGTTGTATGTTAATCTACCTTCATATATTTAAAGAGGATTATACTTCCTGTGTTGGTAACAAATATTTTAAGCCATGGATGAGCATTATTTTATTGATATTTATGTTAAAGCTTATGCACTTTATATAGGAACACACTTTCTTGAAATATGTCTTAGCCTAATAACATGCATCTACATGTAAAGAGGAAATGCTACTTTTGGCATATTAAATGCCAAACTAAGCATTTTTTTATAGGTATAAGAAAAAGTATGTGGAAGTGAGGAGGAGTGAGATTTCTTCCACTAACAATTATCATTATCTTGAATAGACATTCCTTTCTTCTTTATTTCTTCATTTTTGTAGAAGTATTTTGTTTATTTATGTATTTGTGGCATTTCTTGGGAGTTTATTAGCCAAATAATTTACCTTACCAAAATTTATATTTTTTTTTAGGAGTGTTTGAGAGATGCAAATATCATGGGTTTTTCTTGTAATCTGTCATAAAAATAATATTTATAGGATTTAAAGTTTAATAATTTAGGTTAGAAATAAAATTCTATTTGATATGGTGTCTAACATTGTTGTATTATCAAATTCTTTGGAAGAAAAAATATGTGATATACAATAGGTCCACGTTAAAATAATAAAAAAGATATTATGTAAATAAAAAAGAATTATTTCATGAAGGGCACATGTTCAAAGGGATAATTATGAGTGGCATGGGATTGAAATATTTTTATATTATTAATATTGCCTTGTGAAGACATTTACAAAGGCTATGGAATTTTGTTTATGAGTTGTACTTTGGAAACTTGAAGTCCTTGTGTGATTGGCTCATAAGAAGTCCAAATCCAAGGTAACATATAATAAATAGAATTATTTTGATATGGTGTGCTCTAAGAGGATTTATTTCAAGCTTTTTCATATTTATAGTAGTATTCTTTCTTTTGTCCTCTTAAGTTATTGCTTCAATCATGGGTTTAAAATATACCCATACGGTATAAAAAACTAAATGGTATAAATTATGAAACGTGGAAGATGAAAATAACACTAATATTACAAATAAAATATTTGTGATATTTAACAATTAAAAATATTCCATCAATTTTGGATGAATATTCTAAATAGAATAAAAATAACATGAATACAGGAAAACTTGTCTTGTGGAATATAGATGTATCAATCATGTGTCATTCTAGAGATCTTCAAACATCAAAATAGGTATGTCACACTCTTCTATATTGTATGAGAGTAATATCAAACTCAAAATAATGGAACTAAAGAGACAATTGACACATCTCAAGTGGATCAAGGAGACAACATGAATAACCACCTTACCATATTAAAACAAATAAAAAAGCATCTTTCATCTATGCAAGTAACATATAAAGATGAAATTTTAGATTTTTTGATTGACATATTGTCTAGAAAATATCATAACATTATATCCACCATTGAGCTAATAGAAAATTGACTAAATTAAAATTAGATGAGCCATGTAGGGCCTTACTAAATGAAGAAGATAAAATTAATAAATTTAATTGTGAATCTAGGAAGAGTGGGTAAGATTTGGTAACTAAAGGGAAACGAAAATATTGTAGTCAAGGAATATTAAATAATACAAACCAACACAACAAATGAAAGAATCATATGTTAATAAACCATAACATAGGCAAGGAAGGTAGAAAAATTAGGAATAAAGAAACTTCAATCAAAGGCATGATAATAATCATATAAGGAATAACTTTAAGATAACTTCTTATAATTGTCAAAAATATTGGCATAAATTATATAGATATTATAAAAGAAAAATAGGTGGCTTTCAAATATTTTAACCAAAGAATCAATCAAACATTGTCCAAGAATATGAATGTTCTAAAACTATTCCACTCACTTCTCTTATTGTTTGTGGAAGCTCCATAAATGCTTGGAATATTGATTCTAGTGTTAGTCAACATATGACTCATCATAAGGAATATTTTGACTCTTTAGAGATGAAATATGGATCCTACAAGGTTATTTCAGGTGATGACACTTCACTTAGTGTTGAAGGTATTGGCATAATTTATATGAAGGATAATAATGGAAAGGAGTGGAAAATTACAAATGTGCCTAGTATACAAAATTTGAAGAAGAATCTTATCTTGGTTAATTGACTAAGAAAAATAGATATAAGGTGGAATTTTATCAAGATAGATATTTGATGAAAAATATGAGGGATGGATAGAAAGTCATTGCAATAGTAATAGTAGACAATGGGATATATAAACTCGATTTAGAGCATGCAAAAAAGGTTGCTTATGTGAAAATGCATGATTATATTAGTGAATTATGGCACCAATAGTTTGGACACATAAATTATTAGAGTTTATCTACATTATGAAAGAAAGATGTAATTCTTGTCCTCCCTTGGATCAAATTGAACATAGATGTTTATGAAGGTTGGGTGGAAAATAACGTATAAACCCAATTGAAAGGAGTATTTCAAGAGAAATATAATTGTTGATCTCATGCATATAAACTTATGTGGACCCATTACTCGTCAATCACTAGGAGGAGCAAAATATATCTTAACCTTTATAGATGATTTTTCTATAATTTTTCTATAAATATATGGGTGTATTTTCATAAGACTAAGGATGAAGTATTCAAAAAGTTTAAAATTTTCAAGGCCCTAGTGGAAAATCAGTGTAAAAAAGAATCAAAGGATAGATAATAGAGGTGAATTTTTTAATCACAAATTCAATAATTTTTGTAAAAGACATGGAATTTTTAGAAATACAACAAAATGGAGTGGTTGAAAGGCAACATATAACTTCAGTTGAAATGATATAATGCATGATTCAATCTAATAGCTATCCTATGGAACTTTGGGTAGAAGCAATCAATATAACAACTTATATTTAAAATAAGCCTTCTACATCATGTCTTAAGAATATCATACCACAAAAAGCATGGAGAGGAAAGAATCCTGATGTGGACTATTTCAAAGTTATTGGTTATAAAGCATATTCTCATGTACCATATAAATAATAGCTAGGAAGATTAACAACAAAAGCATTAAATGTGTTTTTATTAGGTGTGATGATCAGAACAAGGGATACATGTTATATGATCATGAAGCTAAAGATTATTTCATTAGTCAATATGTGAAGTTTGATGAAGTAATTTAGAGTTGTTTCTCAACTCCTCCATGTTATCCTACTCAAATTATAATTTATGACTCTAAAACTAGTAATAATTTAGAGAAATAACATCATGATAGTGAATAAAGTCCTCCTAATAAGACAAGAAGCCTTCAAAAGTTATATAAAAAACATTAAGGAAGTTAAAATAAAAATTAAAATATTTAATTATGCTTTAACAACCACAATTATAGAAACTAGTGATCCTCAAACTTTCAAGAAATTCCAAGGAAAAATATAATGAGAGCAATTCATGCAAGATAAGTACAACTTGATCAAAAGTCAAAATTGGGAGTTAATAGAATTACCTAAGGAAAAGTGTTGTTGGAAGTGGATGGAAGTACAAAACGAAGTATAAGTTTGATGGGAGTATTGAAAAACATAAGGCAAGAATTGTGGCCAAGGGTTACTCTCAAAGGGGAGGAATTTATTATGGAGAAATATTTTGCTCTTGTTGCTAAAATCAAAACTATTAGAATAGTGATTACACTTGCAACTTGTACCAAGTGGCAAATTCATTAAAATGATGTAAAGAAATTTTTTTTAACGGTGATGTAGAAGAAGAAATCAATATGACTAAACCACAAGGACTTGTGAAATAAGGGGAAACTACTTATTATGGAGATTAAGAAAAATAAGCTCCAAGGGCTTGGTATGCAAAGATTGATGAATCTTTCAAACTTGAAGTATTTAGTAGTAGTATCTATATGCTAAACTTATATATGAAAACCTTCAACAATGGAATAATCATTGTTGTACTCTATATGAATGAACTCATCAATTACATATGATAATATATAAAATATTAGTGAAGTTAAGCCATAACTAAGGGATAGGTTTGAAATAAAAAAAATTAGGAATTCTTAATTATATTCTTGGATTTGAGGTATGGAAAACTAAATATGGTATTCTCCTTTCATAAAATAAATATACCAAGGACTTTATAGTGAGATTCAAAATACAAAATTATCTACTCCAATATTTATAGGCATAAATTTGAGCAAGTATATGGAATAAAATGAAGGTAATCCAACACTTTATAGATAACTTATGGTCATCCTAATATATTGAACTCATACAAGACTAGATATGTTAGTACCACATCCTAACACTACTATGTAATCACCCCTTTTATAACATGGGGACACCATCCTAATGATATTATATAATATTTTGTAATATTTTATGGCACTATAGGTACCTAGACAAGTGGTATCATTAAATTTAAATGTTATAAAGAATGTAACTATTTTTTTTGGTAGAATATTCTAGCTTGGGTGGCATTCTACATGTAATCCAACCCTTGAGTGTTAGGTTTAGAGTTATGAAGAGTTTTTAAAATTACAAGGGGCATAGATGGATGTATCTTTTTGCATATTGAATCAAAGTTTGATTAGGAGGTTGCCCCATCAAAGAGACCAATGAATCTATATTATGATTTTGTGAGATTAATATATATTTATGTATTTCTATTTTGTATTGCAATATTTTGTTCTTTCATGAATTACTGTTTGTATTACAATATTTATGTGGATGTGCTTATTTTAACTAGAATGTTCCTAACAAGTGGTATTAGAGCACTTTCTAGGACCATGTTTCATTGTGACTGCGATAGTTCTTGCCTTACCATTTTGACTATTAGGTATAAAAAATTTATATTTTTTTTCTGATTATTATCCTATTAAAAAAATTAATCCATTTTTTGTTTTAGTTTAATAGGTTAGAAACCTTGTGTCGAGGGTTTAAAATATCATGGAATAGTTGTCATTATTATTTAAGCTAGATTGCCCATCAAGCATCTAGTGAAGTGAGGGGTGATCAAGCTCCAATACCCAAACCTTAGACAACACTTGCATATAGACTTAAGCTCCCATGTATCTCTAGGTATATAATATGACCCCCTAGGATTAGGAAAAATATTTAGCCCTAGGAATATTTTTTATTGTGTATCTATTTATAGTGCACTGAGCATAGCACTCGAGAAGATCAATCTTTCATACTATCAAAGAGGTGGGTAGTGCACTCAAGGGTATGCATGGAATCCTCCTTGAGTAGTGGCTTAAAATATTGGTCTAAGAATTATCGTTTGTCACTGTAGTATAACAAAGGGTTATGGATAATATATTAACCTTGGTGTAGAGTACCCTATTTCTATTGAATGCTTAACTTGAACACAAAAAACCTTACAACATAAATTAAGCATACTAAAGAGACTACACTATCACATAATTGATTGAACTAAAACAAACAAAAGATATTATGGTAAAAGTCACAGTCAATATAAGTTTTGTCAGTAATAGTTGTGTATCATTTTAGCTTTGTCCATAGTCAATAATAGTCAAAACACAATTTGACCATGCAATTGTAAGATATAGTTGAGAATCATAATAGTCAAGGCAATTTTTAGTAACAAAGTCTACCAAGACAGGTGTCAAAAATAATGAATCATAAAGTCAAGTAGAATAGTTATCAGTAATGGACACTACAAGGTTTGCTAATGGGATTGTCAGATAAAAGTCAATTTTCTAAGTGTACCCAAGACTCTAGGAGAAAAATATACAACACTTGATGATTGCACTTGACTAGAAAATAATTATGGGGTGCCAAAAAATATCATTTGGATACCTATCCCATTTTGATCATCTTTTTAAGGTGATCATTTTGATATATATCATACAAACACTTTTTGGGGAATATTACTAAAAATAGTAATTGTTAAAATAGTATTACTATTTTTAGTAAGTATCCTTATATAGTCAAAAATAATAAAGTATTGAAGAACACAAGCTTATACTGAGAGGGGGGGTGAATAGTATAAGACCACTTTTTAACTTTTTCCTTTTACTTCAGAAAGCAATGCAATGAACCAATAGCAAAATCAAAGCAGTAATCAAACCAATGTACAAGTCATCACACAATTGAGACACCAATATAACGTGGTTCACCCAAGGTGGGCTACTCCACAGAGAAAATATTTCACTAAATTTTCTCAATCAAATCCTTTGGGAATCCTTCCCAATTACAATGTTTATGGACTTCCTGTCCAAAGGAGAATCCTTCCCCTAATCAAATATTTATGAGCCTCCTACCCAAAGGAGATGTCCTATCCCCCAAAGAAGTATTTATGAGCCTCCTTCCCAAAGGAGATGTCCTATCCCCCAAAGCTCTAGAAATGATACTTCAGAAGATCACTGCCTCTTCTACCGCTAGCAGGTGGAACTCCTTTCCATAGAAGATGTCCTGTCCTCCTTGCTCTAGCTCTAGAGACTTCTGTCCTCACTGATCACCTCCATAACTGCTCATCAACACCTGTACTAAACATAGTCAGTCGATCCAGCATAAGTCCTCTCAAACTCTATCACAAATCTGCACCAAACTCAGTCCTCTGGTCCAACACAAATCTGCTCTCAAATCTCTTTCAGATCTGTCCCAAGCTTAAGCCAAAATCTTGAACAAATCAATCACAACTGCTCACAAGTCTTCACCAAGACTTCATCAAATCTATCCACAAGTTCTTCAACAAGAACCTATCCAAATCAGTCCACAAGTTCTCCACAAGAACCTGTCCAAATCAGTCCACAAGTTCTCCACAAGAACCTATCCAAATCTGTCCTAGCAAGCTCACCAAGAACTTGCCCAAATCAGCTCAAGCAAGTTTACCAAGAAACTTGCCCAATGTGAACACACAAAGAGAATTGTTAGAGACCCAATGTGTTTCATCCAATCATATCAAATCAATCTCATAGAAGCATAAAGAGAATTTTTAGAGACTCAATATGTTCTATCCTTCAACTTTCAATCTCAACTCAAATCAATCTCATAGAAGCATAAAGAGAATTGTTAGAGACTCAATATGTTCTATCCTTCAACTCTCAATCTCAACTCAAATCAATCTCATAGAAGCATAAAGAGAATTTTTAGAGACTCAATATGTTCTATCCTTCAACTTTCAATCTCAACTCAAATCAATCTCATAGGAGCATAAAGAGAATTGTTAGAGACTCAATATGTTCTATCCTTCAACTCAAAAACAAACTCTTTCTCAAATCAGAATAAATATAGAAGTAGTATACTTTCACAAGATCTTGAACCACAACCCAACAATTGTCAATAATGCAATATCAAGGAATCAACTCCTCCAACATAGAACCATAACTTGCTATCAAACCCTAGCCAAGTTAGTTTTCAAGAACTCAAAGCAATCTCTCTCTAAGCATCAAAAAGGGGTTCAAGATATTTCCAACTTCTCTCAAATGGGAATGCTCAACTTAACCACACAACCAAGTTTATCAAGCAAAGTACAACTTGATAAAATCAAATCTCAAAGGAGCAAGCCCAACTCATGTATCAAGTAAAGCATAACTTGATCAACTCAATCTCAATGGAAGCAATCTCAAAACCAAACTCTCAACAACCAAACAACTCAATTAGGGTTTCAACAACTTATAGCAATGGCATAAGCTTCTCACTCAAAAACCCTAAAGCAAACTTCAAATGCTTCCACTCTCATAAACCAGAATTATGCAATAACTCATAAACTCATCATGATCTCATAATGCATAATCAATACTTCCACTTTCAGAAAATAAGATCCACTCCAAATAAGGAAACTTAATTTAATCCTTTTCACTCCAAACTTATTTTTAGAAAACCATCAATCAATAATAACCATGGAAGAATGTGCCCATACCTTTACTTTGATGAAGAAGGAGAACTCAAAATCTGTCACAACACTAACTCTCAATTTGCCACAAATTAGAGTTAGCAACAATGGAATAATGCACAATGATAAGAGTCCTAATAACACCTTATCACTCCAACTCATCAATAATCAAAACTCACAAATATACATATCAACAATATTCCTTTACACCTTATAACTCCTACTTAATATATCACAAAATAACTTCAACCTCAAAAAATAATTACAAGAGAATATCCACTCAATAACTCCAAAGGCTTTCTAACCCCAATATGACATTAAGCACAATTATTCCTTAAACCCTTATAACTCCTAAAATACATTTACTTCTAAATGCATTTACCATATAAACATTAAGCATCAATAATAACAATGTCAAAGCAATATTTCTATTTAACCTTATACCTCCATCCAATTACCAACAATAATTGCCAAGTCAAATCAAATATTCCACATTATCAACAAAAGATTTACCTTGGCCAAAAATCAATTCTCCAACCTTAGGAGAAGTGTGGAGACACCAACATAAGCGCCAAAGCGCTTCCTCCTCCAAACTCATGGCCCAAAGCAACTGTTGTACCACGTGCACAATAATCCATGACCAAAAATGAAACATGCCTGATGTGAATCGATCTCGACACCTCTGCCTAGCGAGCACCTTCGCTCCACTACCTCCATCGTTGGAGCACAAGTGCCCAATGAAACTCTCAAGCGCCACTCATCATTTTACCTTCCCTTTGCTCATAGAGATTAAAGACAAATATATTTGTCTTCCTCATAGGCGTACAAAATTAGAACTTAAACACAGAGCAATATGAAACTCAAAAATCATAGAGCAATCTAAAATCGAAGGTCACAGAGCAATACAAATTCGAAGGTAATCACGCAAATCGGAGGTGCATTGAACCTTAGGAATTAATGCCCTTTAATAGTCTTTTGCATCCCATGCAAGTTGACGTCGGCGTTGTAAGTCTTCCACATGAGCGCCGCTAAGGGTTTAGAAACCCTTTCAATAATAATTATTAAATTAATAATTATTATTTTATTAATAATAAACTTAACTTAAAACCTTTTCAAAGGTTTGAGTTAATTTATTTATTAATAATCAAAATGGACTTTTAAGGTTTTTTCAAGGAGCAAAAACCTTTTCATTAAGCCAAGATGGTTTTAATAAAAACCCTTAATGAGTCCAGATGGTTTTAAGAAAAACCTTTAACCTTGTCACCATGGTTTTAATTAAAAACCCTTAAACAAACATCATGGAACTTTCAAGATCTTTTTGTCACCAAACTCTTTTTGACATCAACACAAATTCCTTTTGACATCAACACAAACTCCTTTTGACATCAATGACAACTCACAAACATGAAGCTAGGCAACATACCCAAAATTACCAACAATCTCCCCCTTTGTCATTGATGGCAAACCACTACTGAAACCACTGCCAGCAACTGCCAACTATCAAAACTAAAACCAACTGAAAACCATCCTCTGAAGCTTTGCTCCCCCTGACTCAAGGCTCTCCCCTTACTCAAATATCTCCCCCTTTGTCATCAATGGCAAAGGGTCACCTTTGGGGCTCAGGGCTAAGAATGAGCCTCTTAGCTTAGCCCCTCCCCCACCTCCTATTGAGGTGATTAATTCTAGGGTGGGAGTAAAACTCCCATTAGGCATTGATCATCATCAGTGTCCATAGCTGCCTTTCCATGATTTTTCCTGATATCCTTGTCCATGTTCCTATTCCTATTCTTGTTCATATTCTCATCCCTATTTCTGTCCAAGCCATTATTCCTATTCCTATCATTATTCCTGTTCCTACCATTATTCCTGTTCCTGTTCATAGCCCTGAACCTGTACCTTGGAACTTCTTCTCTACACCATCTGGTTGTATGTCCTTCATTATTGCACTTATAACATTTGACAATGTTATTCCTTTGAGATGTACCTATTTTTTGAATCCTCTCTGTTGGACCAAACCTGTTCCTATTGTTAACCCTACAATTAACTGCCTTGTGCCCAAACTGATTACAAGAGTAGCAATACCCTTGAAAGAAATTACCATTTCTAAAATTTCCATTAACCTGTCTTGCTTGAGCCCTGCACTATGAAGCCATGTGTCCAAACCTGTGACATGCAAAACATCTTCCATTGAACTTTCCTTGCCTTGACCTCATAGGTCCTTTAGTATTTCTCCCCTTATGTTGATTCCTATTTTCTGATTCTGTGCTATCTGAATTACCATATAAAAACTTACTCTCTAAAGTACTCTCTTCATCTGAACCATCTTCTTCTTGGGAGCTCATACTAGATTCCTCAACCTGTTCCTTTTGTTTCTTTCCAAAACCAAGACCTATTTTATCTGTTGTCCTTCTTTGATCCTTGATGATTGATTTTACCTTCTTGGAACTTTCTTCAAACCTAGTAAAGCTTCTCCTTGTACTCTTTAGTTTCCTTTTTCAAGGAAGCTACTTCATGTTTTAACTCTTTACACTCAAGAGACCTAGCTGCCAACTCTTCTTTGAGTTCCTGTGTCTTTGCTATAGAGATATCAAGATTCCCTATAAGCTCATCTCTTTCATAATGACATTCATCAAACCTATCAATGAGTCTAGCATATTTCTTTCTTTCTTTCTTTAACACATCAAGAGCATTAACAAGTTCAGCCTCAAGATCTACTTCTCCCTTTTCTGAAACATCCTCTATTTGTTTACCTTTTGAAACATCAATATCCTTTTCTGATTTCTTACCACTAGAGGTGCTACCTTCATCTAAATCCATAAGAAGATCTTCCTCATAATTTTTTGAAGCATCCTCATACATAGTATTACCAAAATTCAAACCATCATTTGTACAATCATCCTCAAGGTGACCAAAATTTCCACATCTAAAGCACTTAAGCACAACAAATCTATTCCTCTTTTCTTTTCCTTCCTTTTCTATTAGAAACAACATCTCATTTCTATCATCACTTGAAGAACTTCCATCATCACTACTAGAACACTTACTTGCTTTGTCTGTGTAGAAAATTTTCTTGTGTTTTTGGAAGTACCTCTTCCCTTGACTATTTTGCTCATTTCTGTTCTTCCTTTGATACCTGTGCTTCTCAGATTCCCTGTGCTTATAATCCTATTTTTCTTCATCACAATCATCCTTGGGTTTTAGATAATCAGTAGCATAGTGACCAAACTTTCCACAATTGAAACATTTAACAGATTTCATACCTTTGTGCTTTCTTGAGAACTTGCCTTTCCTGTTGTAGTTTGCTTCTTCATCACTAGAAGACTCATCACTGTCTTCTTGTTGTTTACCCTTGGACTTCTTGGTAGCTTTGAAAGTTGCCTCCTTCTTAGGATCAGGTACCACTTTAGTTCTTAACTCAAAAGTCTGCAAGTATACTATGAAGCTCATCCTTTTTCAATTTATCCAAATCCTTGGCTTCCTCAATAGCTGAAATATTTTCACTAAATCTATTTGGAAGAGACCTCAAAATTTTATCACAAACATCATTTTCAGCAAGCTCAAGACCTAGTTCCTTCATGGAATTAACAATCTCATCCATACGAAGCATATAGTCACTAATATTTTCTTCATCATTCATCTTGAGTTGTTCAAACATACCTTTGTAATATCTCAATTTTACTTTTCTGACATTTGCATCACCTGTATGAACCACTTGCAATTGATCCCACATTTCCTTTGTTGTATTACAATGAATCACCTTTGTAAGATCTGCCTTTTGTAGACCTTTCAAAATTGCATTCATTGCCCTTGAATTGTTGTGATGTAGAAGTTTCTCATCTTTAGTAGTAGGAGGAAGATTTGGAATAGTGTACCCAAACTCAACTTCTTCCCAAACTTCATTTCCAAGAGCCATTAGATGAACCTTCATCTTTATGCTCCATAGACCAAAATCTGTCCCATCAAGAATAGGTGTTGAATTACCACTTGTAAAATCCATTGTGTTCTTTTCAAGCTTTTCCTTCAAGCTGTGAAACTCTTCCGAAGGAACCTACTCGATACCAATTGAAGAACACAAGCTTATACTGAGAGGGGGGTGAACAATATAAGACCACTTTTTAACTTTTTCCTTTTACTTTAGAAAGCAATGCAATGAACCAATAGCAAAATCAAAGTAGTAATCAAACTAGTGTACAAGTCATCACACAATTGAGACACCAATATAACGTGGTTCACCCAAGGTGGGCTACTCCACAGAGAAAATATTTCACTAAATTTTCTCAATCAAATCCTTTGGGAATCCTTCCCAATTACAATGTTTATGGACTTCCTATCCAAAGGAGAATCCTTCCCCTAATCAAATATTTATGAGCCTCCTACCCAAAGGAGATGTCCTATCCCCAAAGAAGTATTTATGAGCCTCCTACCCAAAGGAGATGTCCTATCCCCCAAAGCTCTTGAAATGATACTTCAGAAGATCATTGCCTCTTCTACCGCTAGCAAGTGGAACTCCTTTCCATAGAAGACATCATGTCCTCCTTGCTCTGGCTCTAGAGACTTCTGTCCTCATTGATCACCTCCATAGCTGCTCATCAAAACCTGTACTAAACATAGTCAGTCGGTCTAGCATAAGTCCTCTCAAACTCTATCACAAATCTGCACCAAACTCAGTCCTCTAGTCCAGCACAAATCTGCTCTCAAATCTCTATCAGATCTATCCCAAGCTTAAGCCAAAATCTTGAACAAATCAATCACAACTGCTCACAAGTCTTCACCAAGACTTCATCAAATCTGTCCACAAGTTCTTCAACAAGAACCTATCCAAATCAGTCCACAAGTTCTCCACAAGAACCTATCCAAATCAGTCCACAAGTTCTCCACAAGAACCTATCCAAATCTGTCCTAGCAAGCTCACCAAGAACTTGCCCAAATCAGCTCAAGCAAGTTTACCAAGAAACTTGCCCAATGTGAACACACAAAGAGAATTGTTAGAGACCCAATGTGTTTCATCCAATCATATCAAATCAATCTCATAGAAGCATAAAGAGAATTGTTAGAGACTCAATATGTTCTATCCTTCAACTTTCAATCTCAACTCAAATCAATCTCATAGAAGCATAAAGAGAATTGTTAGAGACTCAATATGTTCTATCCTTCAACTCTCAATCTCAACTCAAATCAATATCATAGAAGCATAAAGAGAATTTTTAGAGACTCAATATGTTCTATCCTTCAACTTTCAATCTCAACTCAAATCAATCTCATAGGAGCATAAAGAGAATTGTTAGAGACTCAATATGTTCTATCCTTCAACTCAAAAACAAACTCTTTCTCAAATCAGAATAAATATAGAAGTAGTATACTTTCACAAGATCTTGAACCACAACCCAACAATTGTCAATAATGCAATATCAAGGAATCAACTCCTCCAACATAGAACCATAACTTGCTATCAAACCCTAGCCAAGTTAGTTTTCAAGAACTCAAAGCAATCTCTCTCTAAGCATCAAAAAGGGGTTCAAGATATTTCCAACTTCTCTCAAATGGGAATGCTCAACTTAACCACACAACCAAGTTTATCAAGCAAAGTACAACTTGATAAAATCAAATCTCAAAGGAGCAAGCCCAACTCATGTATCAAGTAAAGCATAACTTGATCAACTCAATCTCAATGGAAGCAATCTCAAAACCAAACTCTCAACAACCAAACAACTCAATTAGGGTTTCAACAACTTATAGCAATGGCATAAGCTTCTCACTCAAAAACCCTAAAGCAAACTTCAAATGCTTCCACTCTCATAAACCAGAATTATGCAATAACTCATAAACTCATCATGATCTCATAATGCATAATCAATACTTCCACTTTCAGAAAATAAGATCCACTCCAAATAAGGAAACTTAATTTAATCCTTTTCACTCCAAACTTATTTTTAGAAAACCATCAATCAATAATAACCATGGAAGAATGTGCCCATACCTTTACTTTGATGAAGAAGGAGAACTCAAAATCTGTCACAACACTAACTCTCAATTTGCCACAAATTAGAGTTAGCAACAATGGAATAATGCACAATGATAAGAGTCCTAATAACACCTTATCACTCCAACTCATCAATAATCAAAACTCACAAATATACATATCAACAATATTCCTTTACACCTTATAACTCCTACTTAATATATCACAAAATAACTTCAACCTCAAAAAATAATTACAAGAGAATATCCACTCAATAACTCCAAAGGCTTTCTAACCCCAATATGACATTAAGCACAATTATTCCTTAAACCCTTATAACTCCTAAAATACATTTACTTCTAAATGCATTTACCATATAAACATTAAGCATCAATAATAACAATGTCAAAGCAATATTTCTATTTAACCTTATACCTCCATCCAATTACCAACAATAATTGCCAAGTCAAATCAAATATTCCACATTATCAACAAAAGATTTACCTTGGCCAAAAATCAATTCTCCAACCTTAGGAGAAGTGTGGAGACACCAACATAAGTGCCAAAGCGCTTCCTCCTCCAAAATCATGGCCCAAAGCAACTGTTGTACCACATGCACAATAATCTGCAACCAAAAATGAAACATGCCTGATGTGAATCGATCTCGACACCTCTGCCTAGCGAGCGCCTTCACTCCACTACCTCCATCGTTGGAGCACAAGTGCCCAATGAAACTCTCAAGCGCCACTCATCATTTTACCTTCCCTTTGCTCACAAAGATTAAAGACAAACATATTTGTCTTCCTCACAGGCGTACGAAATCGAAACTTAAACACAGAGCAATACAAAACTCAAAAATCATAGAGCAATCCAAAATCGAAGGTCACAAAGCAATACAAATTTGAAGGTAATCACGCAAATCGAAGGTGCATTGAACCTTAGGAATTAATGCCCTTTAATAGTCTTTTGCATCCCATGCAAGTTGACTTCGGCGCTGTAAGTCTTCCACATGAGCGCCGCTAAGGGTTTAGAAACCCTTTCAATAATAATTATTAAATTAATAATTATTATTTTATTAATAATAAACTTAACTTAAAACCTTTTCAAAGGTTTGAGTTAATTTATTTATTAATAATCAAAATGGACTTTTAAGGTTTTTTCAAGGAGCAAAAACCTTTTCATTAAGCCAAGATGGTTTTAATAAAAACCCTTAATGAGTCCAGATGGTTTTAAGAAAAACCTTTAACCTTGTCACCATGGTTTTAATTAAAAACCCATAAACAAACATCATGGAACTTTCAAGATCTTTTTGTCACCAAACTCTTTTTGACATCAGCACAAATTCCTTTTGACATCAACACAAACTCCTTTTGACATCAATGACAACTCACAAACATGAAGCTAGGCAACATACCCAAAATTTCCAACAAGTATGGCTACAAGCACTAGGAAAAATAAAAGGTACATGAAATGGATCAAACAATTGCCACTCAAGTAACTTCATAAGGGAAGCATTTGGGAGGTCATATAAGGGATGGTTTAAATCTATTCAGGGATGAACTCAAATCTTTGCATGACTCCCTAGCCTATGTGAGAAGTAAATAGAAGGACTTGAAGGAGGAATTAAATAGAAAAATTATAGACTTGGAAGGTCATTTAACTAGTAACATCCACACATATGGTTGATTTGGTTCTTATGACCATAAGGGCAAAGGACCCAACAATCAAGAGTGGGAAGCCCATAATAATAATGGATTTAAACTACCTAAATTAGACTTTTCAAAGTTTGATGGAAAGTATTTGGAGGGATGATTTTATTGACCAGAATAGTATTTCAATATTCATGATGTTCCTTAGTATATGTATCTCATAATTACATCTTTCAATCTTGAATAAGATACCTTGTAGTGGTTTTAGTGGCTTATAAAAGCAAACACTTAACTGACTTGTCTTGAATTTGAGCAACAACTACTCACTCAATTTGGTCCTAGTGAGTATGAATATTTTAGAGGATCCCTTTCCAAACTCAAAAAAACTACAATTATTTGAGACTGTCAAGCTCAGTTTAAAAAATGGCCAATCATACCACTGGCTTGAGTCTTGAATTCTTCCAAACCTATTTTGTGAGAGGTTTGAAAGATGACATTAGAGCTGAAGTTAAAATGTTAAGATCACAAACCTTATAGTAGGTAATACTATTGTCTAGATTGGTAAAATAAAAATTTAAGGCTCAAGGGGGCACCTCCAAATTCTCTCCATCTTGACCATATTTTTCATCCAAGCCAACATCCAATCCTACCAACAAATCTCCTACCATAAAAAATTTGACATGAGAAGATATAGACTCTAGAAGATCCCAAGGGCTATGTTATAACTATGATGAGAAGTACTCCCCGAGACATAAATGTGTGCACCAAAAATTAAAATTTCTTAATTTGGATGAGACAAAAACCATAGAATATTTAGATATGGAATAAGATCATCAAGAAGAGGAACATAAAATAATCAAAATCCCTAGAAAAATCCCAACCAAAAAAATTGATTTATGCCTTAGTAGCCATATCAACTCCCCAATCCATGAAGGTGATAAGACACTTCAAAGGACAATGGGTAATAATTCATATTAACTCTTAGAGTACACATAGATTTATTGACCCAAGGGTCGAAAATCAAAAGAATTGTTATATTAATACTTGTAACTCCTTTAAATCTATAGTTGTCAATAGAGGAACTTTTCCTTGTAAAGGAGCATGTCAAAATGTAAATATAAAAATAGGGTAATATAATATTAAGGTGGATATGTTTTCCTTACACCTTAGGTGGGTGTGGATTTTTGGGAGCATAGTGGTTTAGGATGTTAGGCCTAGTATTGTAGAATTGTTTTGAGTTATGGATGAATTTTTGGTGAAGATCACGTTACACAAGCAACACTAAACAAATGATACACAAGTGTTTTTCCTTTGAAAAACTTAGAGAATCAAACATTTCCTTACTTTCATGCCAAAAATGAGGATACAAAAGAAAGAGCCCTTTTACAATTTCAAAAATTCCCTCAAATACCCTATTTTCCTATTTTCCCGCCTAAACCCATCTATTTCAAATTTAAAATTTGGGGGCAACTTGTCGAGGTCTTAACTTCATGCTCGTTGACCCGATTGACTATTACAGCATATTTTTGGAAACGACATGAAACGAGCTAAGCGGGGAAGTCCTCGGCTCTTTGTACGGTCCTTGGATCTTCATGCCAAGGCCCACGTCTAGCCAAAAATCCTCAAATTCGACCTCTAAGACCTTCAAAAATATCCTGCAAGTTAAACTAGTTTTACTAGTTTTACTAGTTTTACAAAATTAAACAATTACAATTTTTTTCGGGTGATGCAAGATCACTCTTACACCACTGGATGCTCCTGCATCAAGTTTAACTGTTAGGTAACTAAGTACACCTTACAGAGCATGGATATCGATGCTACTCAACTTGTTTCATCTCATAAGATGGAAAAACTATTGAGAAAGTCCTCTCATAAGGTTGTGGCCCGACTATTTTCTATACAAGCTCTAGATGATGCAAATAAGGACCATCATGAGGAATTACAAATTTTATTGTAAAAACATGCCATAGTGTTTTAGGAACCCAAATTAATACCCCCTTGTACTCATGACCATGTTATTCAGCTTATTCTAGGTAGTATTTCTCCAAATGTATGCCCTTACAGGTATCCATATATTCAAAAATTAGAAATTAAAAAAAATGATATAAGAACATTGTGCTACAAGTTTTATTCACCCTATCATTAGTTCTTATTCTTCTCCAGTGGTGTTGGTAAAAAAAAAATTATGAGTTGGTGTTTGCAGATTTCTAAGAACTCAATAAAATAACTACTTAAGATAAATTTCCCATTCTAGTATTTGATAAGCTATTAGATAAGTTGTATGATACCCAATGTTTCTCAAAATTAGATTTGCAAGTGAGATACCATCAAATTCAAATCAAGGATGAAGACATCCCTAAATTTACTTTTAGGACTCACAAAGGGCACTATGAATTCTTGGCTATGCCATTTGATTTGACCAATGCACCTTCCACTTTTCAAAGTTTGATGAGTCCGTTTTTCATACCTTCCTTCACAAATTTATTCTATTCTTATTTTATGATATTTTAATTTACAATCTCTCTTTGGAGGAGCATCTCCAGCATTTGGATCAGAACCTATAGATTTTATCTAAAAATTAGCTTTATGCCAAGAGGTCAAAATGTTATTTTGGGTTTAAGAAGTAGAATATTTGGGTTGCATTGTCATCAAAGGATTTAAATTCAATCCTAAAAGGATTTAGCTTGTTCAAGAATTACCAAATCCTCAAACCCTAAAGGGACTTTGAGTATTTTTAGGACTCATTGGATATTACCATAAACTTGTGTAGAGTTGTGGAAATATAGTGGTTCCCTTGATAGTCATGTTGAGAAATAACTATTTTATTTGGTCTAAACCAATGGATGAAGCTTTCAAGGACATAAAGTAAGCTATGAAAACCACCCAATATTAGCAATGTCTAATTTTTCTAAACCTTTTGTAATTGAAAGTGATGCTTATAGCAATGGAATAGAGGTAGTTTTGATGTAATAAGGAAGACCATTGGCCTTCACCAATAGAGCAATTTGGGTCAAATTTTGGATAAATATATTTGTGAAAAGGATAAGATAACCATATTATATGTTGTTAATAATTTTATGGCATGTCTCATAGGGCATCACTTTTCAATCAAAATTGACCATCAAAGTCTTAAGTACTTCTTTGAACAAAGGGTAGTCATACCCAAACAACAAATATGGTATCTAAATTGCTAGGCTAAGTTTATGAAATTACATATAAAAAGGAAATTATAATGTAGTGGTTGATGCACTATCCTAATAATATGAAGATCAAGGAATGTTAAATCATATATCTACACCCGTTCCCTAATGGATAAATCGTATCAAAGAAGAAATGACCAAGGATTCTAGTTTTCAAACTTTGATCAAAAAACTCCAAGCAAAGTCTAACTTATGCCTTGGATACGCTTGGGATGGTCAATACTTGAGATATCATGACCTACTTGTCATTCCCCAAGCACCACAATGTAATAACTCATACATGAAATTCATGCATCGCCAAAAATTGGACAATTTGGGGTTCTAAAAATCTATTAAATGACCAAGCGTACCTTCTTTTGGAAGGGAATGAAAAGGGATATTCCAAATTTTATGGAAAATTATAATAGGTTCCAATGAATGAAAGGTGAAATTGTGTGTTCCTCTAGAATCCTTCAACACTTGCCAATTTCGAAATAATTATGGGCATATATTTCTATAGATTTCATTGAAGGGTTACCCAAATCAAGAAGAAAATTAGTTATTCTAGTGGTAATAGATCATCTCATAAAGTATGCTCATTTAAATTCCTTATCCCATCCCTACACAACCTCTGTAGTTATCCAATTTTTTTAGACTCCATATTTTGCCTTCATAGAATACCCAAATCTATTATGTCAAATAGGGACCCTACTTTTACTAGTCACTTTTGGTAGGAACTATTTAAGTTGCAAGGCACTCAACTCAAAATGAGTTTGGCCTATCACCCTCAGATTGATGGCCAAATTAAAATTGTTAACAAGTTCTTAGAAACATACCTTGATTACTTTACATTAGAATATCCTACACAATGGGCTAAATGGCTCCCTCTAGTCAAATGGTGGTATAACAATTCATATCATACCACTACCAAGATTATCCCATTTGAAGCAGTATAGGATCCTCTTCCACCAACACCCTCCTCCTACATTCTAGGAAGCTCCAAGGTTTAAACTATCAATTTCACTCTCAACCATCATGTTGCCATCTGTTGTAAATATGAGCAATATTTGTTTTCATTGATGTCAAGAATCAGTTTTAGTGAGCAGTGCAAGAGGAAGTATGTCAAGAGTCAGTTTCAAAAATCGATGTAAGAGAAATATTGCTTCTAGACCTAAGGGAAATAATATTATAATATCTCTCATTATAATACTCAAGAAGGTCATATAAGGTCTATAGGAGAAAAAACAAGGCCCAAGAAAAATAATATTTTAATATTTTAATATAATATTAAAGTTCTGATGGTAAGACCTAAAGCAATTAAATTAATTATAAATTAATTTGAATAATTTCATTATAAAATAATTTATAATTTAATTTTATTAACTTTATAGGTATTAAATTAATTATAATAATTTTATTATTAATTAAATTATAATTTAATTTAATAACCCTAAGGTTAGGGTTATAAGGGCAAAAATAATGCGTCGATATCATACATTATCTCCTCCACCGATGTCAACAAATTTTAGGGCATGGGTATAAATACTAGAAGCCTAAGTGGCTTCAAACCCATCCACGATTGAATTTAATAAAACTCCCAAGCAAATTGTGTGTGCAATATTCGGTGAGCAAGAAGGAAGAAGTCCTTCATTTGACTTCTTTGGTAGGTAGCGAAGGGTGAAAAGGCACAAGGCTAGGAAGCCTTGTCACCACCTAGCCAAGTGGGCTAGCGAAAGTTGGCAGCGCTTTAGGAACGTAAGGTGCTACGTTCGATTTGTAGCAAGGAATATTGTGAGGTTGTTTTGTGCCGAAGATGCCAAAGCTTTTTGGGCCTTGGTGCCTAGGAAGAAGACAAAGCACCATGGGTACTTTTGCCTTCCATGTGAGCGCTTAGCTCATGCAGCTTGGCAGTCGCAGCTAAAGCGCTAGAGGAACTGTGACTCAGGATCGAATCCTGCCTGGAGCACTTTGAGAGGTACTA